>VYXD01005452.1:1309112-1319636 GCA_013397195.1 Hylia prasina
AGAGAATGTAATACATGGAAACAACAGGAACATCTCCAGCTATCTTTCACGTCAGATCTTGTCTTGTCCAGATACAATAGGTGGCCTCACACTTATCATCGAGCATCCTGTAACCTTCCCTGACGTCCCATCCCAGCCCCGTCAGGCAGCATTTGAATACAAACCAGCACTGACAGACACTGTAGGCATTTGCTGAACGCAACGAGAGGCTCTTTGGAGCGTCTGATCTACTCAGATCAGGGTTCTGTGCTCTGATTATTACTCCTCGTTGCCTCATCTACACTTTCTGAAGATTAAGGAATAAAACCAAACACCCCTGAACCCTCAGGAAAACAAACTCTTGTCAAGCTAAAAAAAAGGGGAAACTCCCATAGCAAATTGTTGACAGTGCTTTTTGCCTGTTTGCTTTTGAACATGCTTTTCTTCATCAAAACACAGGGTGAGATAATAACTGGGTCTGATTTTTAATATTTCCAACTATTTGGTTTATTTTGGATGTGTATTTGATAAGTCAGTGGAGTTGACCTATTCCCATTTCAAACCCCACTTGATGCCCTATAAATCCGACCTGATGGAAATCAATTCCCCATGGTCTTCCTGTCAACATTACGTTAATTTACCAAGCTTATCTTTAAGAATCACAGAAATTTTCCAAATGTGAAACACTCTTTTATCCCCTGTTCACCAATTATATTCCAGAGCACTGCAGCTCCACACAGCATGGACTATGCAGCACAACAGGAGCTCTGCCAGTAAACTAAAATATTCATGAGACGTAGGGCTGTGCAGGACTATTAACATGACTTGCCTCTCATTTAGCACACCACTGGGCTGTACTGATGGCAATGTCACCACTTCCAGATGACTCTTCCAGGAGCCAGCAAACAAGGCAAGGAGGGAAGAAACCCTCCATGTGCAAGCACAGGGCTCAGGGAAAGGAGTGAATGGAAATATTTAATGGAAGCCTCCTCCTCTTGATACATGCAGACCTGCAGACATGGATCACGTTAAACCCAGAAGAATAATCAATTCCCTACCTAAAACCCAACAAAGACGATTAGAGGTGCTGAACACACAGCAGTGAGATGGTATCAGCGTTTTGAAGACTGCAGTGGCACAAACAAATGCATCAGCAGGAAACATTGGGGGAAAAGGAAATGTCTATAAAAGTCACATTCTGCTGCAGATGTAATGGAGGAAAAATAAAACAACTGAACTGCTGGTTTCCCAGTTGGCAGGTATTTTAGAATCTAAATGGCCCTGAAAACTTACTAGAGTATAAAATTGCTGTAATTTAAAAGACTTCTAATTAAAAAGCTATAACATTAACTTTTGGTCCTCTCCCAACCCCCTACTTCTTTTCTTTAAATATTTGCCTCACCAGTACAATAAAAATGAAATAAAAAAATGTATGTAAGGAACTACATCTGGCTGAAGACTTAGAAAGAGAAAAGTAAAGCATGCCAGAAAACACACACAGGTTTAGATTTACTCTAGACTTCTGAAATGTACAGCAACCGAAAGCCTTAATTTTCCATGAAATCCACTATGTAATTTCTTCTTTGCTCATTCCAGCTAGAAAGCCATTAACTTACCCAGTTCCCACTGATAGTGTAGGACTGTCTCTTAATATGGGTTCTTCAGTGATAACCCACCCAATTATGCAGCCATGAGTAATAGGGCACCCCCCACATCGCAGCAAAGCTCACTATTAGCAGCTTCCCCCCTGTCTTGGACTGAGGTTGTCCCCTTTCCAATTTTTCTGTAAGTCCTCAAAATCCCACCAGTCACTGTGGGGAACCTCTGCTGCCCCTCCGTGAAGGACACGGTGGCTGTGGAGGGGACACGCGGGTGCCTCGCTGCTGTGACTCACTCATCCCGACAACCTGCTGACTGGCTGCATTTCTGCTGCCTTTGCAAAAGGCTTCACAATTTAGTACTAAATAAATTACCAGTGGTGGAGGTTCAGCTGCCTATACTTTAGTGTCTAATGCTGATTTAAGTGCCTGAGGTAACTCGCACATCTGCAGCAGTCTGGATGACACAGCACAGGTCCTGCAGATCTATACCCTTGTCAAGTTGAAGACCTGGTGGGTTTGCCTGCTGCATCTCTAGTATCTGTAGAAACTTGCTCTTCGGGAAGCTAAGTCTCATCCTTTCTATCTGAGGCAAAAGAGAAGTTTATTTTCAGTGAAAACCTCAACAAATTATCTGTTGAGTACATGCCACACAAACCCAGACCTCAGAGGTACATGATGATACAACCCACAACTGAGATGAGCTACATTTACAGGCTGGAGAGTCATCCCAGCTGCACACTGCATCCTTTCTAATGATTCACGGGGTTATTTCTCTCTTCACACTTACCCAACTCGTGTTGCATTGCCCTTTCTGCCCTGTCCAGGCACACTGCCATTTATTAACACAACTGCATTACCAGCTCTTCAGTCTCACCTTCTAAATACCGTATCAGTCCTGCTGCTTGGGAAAATATGGGACTGGCTGCTGTATAAACAGTGCAGCAAGATGCCAATTTACTATCTTTACTGCTCTGTTGACTTCAGTCCTGCACCAAACTTCTTGCTAGTCCCTTGTCTAAATAGGTACAAGGTACCTAAATAAATAGTATTCTCACCATCTCAACCTCATACCATCAAAGGCATCTAGAGTGGGATGGAACAAATAGTGTGTTTCTACAAAGCACAGATTTCTCTGTATCTCAGCAGATGGGCTTCTTTTGAGCTTCCCCAAACCCCTGTCTATCCAATACATTTACTTTACGAGTTTTCAGCTGTATTAAATCTTTCAGTGAATCCAAGAGTATAGGACTTGCTTGAGGAATTTTCCATTTAAGAAATATTGACCATGTCCCTCAACCAGTTCAGCTGCCATATGTGCTCTGGACAGGTATATTAAGATGTTTGTATTAAGTGATTCTGCTAAAAGTTTGGTTTTTTTCCCTATTGCACAAGAATTTTATTACCTGACAGTGTGCTGTACATGGACCCCTGACATCACAGAATGATAAAATGGTTTTGTTTGGAAGGGACCTTAAAGATCATTTAGTTTCAATCCCCACCATGGACACGGACACCTTGCACTAGACCAGGGTGCTCTGCCAGTTGCCTCCATTGGTAGGGATGGAATTATTAAGAATTTTAAGGACAAAAACTCAACAGTCAGGACTTCACTTTCACAATGTTCTTTAAAACACAGATAGAAAGTCAATGAGAAATTACAGCTCAGGTAATTTCTTACAATCGAAAAGTAAAAAACTGACACTGATTAATCTATTCACATTGTAGAAGTGGTGACAGCAGCAGGATAGAGGGCTGAATAATTCAGCTTAACTTACAAGGTAACTTTCAAAACACCACATTGTAGAGTTTTTAATGACTCAAGATTTAGCTCCCATCACCAGAAATATGGACCAAGAAACAGATCTTAACATCCAATTAAAAATATTCTCAAAAACCCCTCTAAATAAATCCAAGACAGATCTGAATGGAAACAATGCAAAAAAAAGAGGAAGAAAGTCAAAGCTCATAGCTCTTTATCCCAAGCAACAGAAATTCAGAAGCAGAAGTATTCTCAACCCTTACCTTCACAGTAGCACCATTAATCCTTATCCATTCTCCCCTCCTGCATCCAATGCCCAGGAGCTCGTGCTCCCCTGTCCAAGCATCATGTCCTGCTACCCTGTCCTGGTGTGCACCTGCATCTGTCAGCAGGGTTGAACTGGGAACCACAGACCACCCTACAAATATTTAATGCCTGTTTCCAGTCCCTTCTAGGCACTATTGATACTGCTGCAGATTTTAACCAGAAATGTTTTGAAACCAAAGCTTTAGAATTTCATTGCTCAAGATGTGCAGGACTGGGATTAGGAGATTATTTCTGTGGTTTCATCTTATACAGAAGGACACAAGATTTTTGGACCATGTTTGCTTTATCCACATTTTCCGGATCCAAGAAGATGCCAGAACTTCCTGTCAGGCATTTGGATTTCATGTACCATCTGTGTATATATATATATATATGCATATATATGTATGTCTGACAAAGACCAGCAAATTGAGATGAAACTCCCAAAAGGCAAGAACCTCATTAAGTATCTGCAGCCCAGCAGGAAAGCCGGGGGAAGGAGTCTCAAATCCTCCTGCACTTAATTTAGGGTTGTGTGCCTCTGCAGCCCCACTGTGGGATAGGAGCTCAGAGGCCCAGGTTTGTATCCTTGCTCTAGGAATACTGGATGTTGTTCAGAAACATCACTGTGTTATAAAACAGCCCTGGAGAATTAGAAGTGTAAGCCTGAATCTCCTCAAAGTGAGGAGGCAACTGAAGTAGGTCTTCTATTTCATAAGCTAGTGGTCTGATGCTGTGGTTATTTTATAAAATTAAAGGATTCTTTTTTTGTACTGCTTCAGTACTTGTAACAATATTGGGCTTGACTGGTGCACTGAGAACTTCTCTGCCTCTAACAAGAGCAGCCTGGCTGCTATCTGCAGGGAAATGCTTCTCTCCAGAGCCCAGCAACTTGTGATGCCAGCTCTCTTACAACCCCTCATTATTCAGATCGAGATAAACCCACCTCCCAGGTTTGCAGGTTCCCCGACGCATGCTGCTGTAATTGGATTTTTCACCTCCAAAGGACACATGCATCCTGGATTTGCAAGCTTCGGTCCGACTTGTAATAACTGAGACTGACTCTCACTGACTTGAGAGTGAAAACATCACAAGGATATTCTTGCAAGACCAAAAGTGTTATTCCATTATTTACAAAGTCCAAACCATATTTATTAAAAAATCAACACAACCTCCTAAAATTAAATGTATAATTAAGGCAAAATCCTTTCTTAATGCTACATTACAAAGTTATGTGCCATATCAGTTTGAATGACTGAGGAACAACTCAATATTTTTACCTTTATTTCACTGTCCATAGGATCTGAACCCCAAAATTGCCCTGCAAGTATGAAGCCTTACTCCCAGACTAGGTGTTGTGGCAGTCTACCTTTTTCCTTCTCTTATTTTAATGAAAGATAATTTGCTGCTGTTTTTGTTGTTGCTTGGTTGGTTTTTTGTTTGGTTTGGGTTTGGTTTTTTTTGGTGGGTTTGTTTTTCCTTTTAAACAACAGGATGAGGCCTGTAGCTGGGCTTGCCTTCCTTTTGTCAAACGCAGGACATACCCCTTCACTCTTCTTCAGACCTTGGCTTTTTCCTTTTCATCTTACAAATGAGCAGAGCACCCACTGCCAGGTCTTGAAGGAAAAGCTTCTCCAGAGAGCAGACACCTGACCCCAGCGTAGAGATGATGAACCTGCCACTTGGAATTTCTATCCAAAATCCTTGCTCCCCACCATTTTTGACAGTTGTAAGGTCTCCTGGTGCTATGCTGTTTGCAAAAAAAGACAGCTGCTGCTGACCTGAAGTATTCAGATTTCCCTAAATCCCTTTTTTTCTTTTTTTTTGCAAGGCATACTATGAAAAATGCCACTTTGTTGACTTTCGTAAAGACCACTTGGTTTCCACATCCCAGACCAGTTTAACTGTAAGGTAGGGACAGGTATTGCACATACCGATTTCTAGCCGAAGATGTCAGGAGTATTCCAGATTTTCAATAAGTAAGGCATCTGCAGAGCTTGTAGTTATCCCTTGGGTTATGCAGCAGGAAGTTCTAGAGTTAAAACTTTGGATTTTGTTCTTTGAACTTTACTTCCCTCCCCACGTCCCCTCGGGAGCACCTTTTATGGCTGAGTAGAAGTGATACGGCTACAAATAATTCCCAAAGGCCACCTCTGTTTTCATTTTAAAAAAGATAAACATTTTCCAACCTTGATTGTTACAAGGAATAACATGAAATGCAACCTGACCATATTCCAAAGTCTCAGAAGCCATAAAGGAAATAAAAGCAACTCTAAATTTATTATGTTGTAAAAATCTTAAGATTTTGAGGACTTCGTCACGACATTGGAACATCTGGAGCTGGCAACACTAGAAATTACAAATGCTAACAGGATGAAAAATGTGATAAAATAGAGAAGAAACATGTACCTCAACAGGGCAGATGCTTGAGTGTTTTATAACTACGTAAACATTTCACTGTTATGAGACTAGATGAGATTTGTCATGACTCTAAAGTCCATATTTTTAGTGCTGTCACAATACACCTACCTATAAGGCTCTCAGAAGTTTGAACCTGAGAAATGACAGACCAAATACAGAGAGTTAACAAGGCAAAATCCAAAAGCTGAATGAAGCAAACTCATTTGGACCCTATGCCCTGCTCACCATCAGCTCAGCAACATCACCAAATGCCAGTCACTGCCACCTTCAGTGATGTGACAGTGCCTCACATGTCATGCAGGGTGTTTTCACATCCCTCCCCTTTTCTACTGAGGTCTTACAGAAAGACCTACAAGGGTTAGCATACTGACAGACACAAGGAGTGGTCTCCCTGGTGCCCTGTTGTGGAATGATCCTCAAACACTCAGCACAATCTGAGTAATTGTGCATTATGTTAACAGTTTACTGAGTGCATTCTTAGTTACATTACTGACAGTTAGATAAAATGAGTGCTATGATTAAAAAAAAATATTTAAGAACTGTGGAGACAGGGAAAAAAAACCTGGGAAGAAAATAGTATTGCACAAATAAAAATGGTGGAACAAAAGGAAGAAATCAAATGTGGATATTTAGCAACTGAGGACCTTGACATTTGCAGTAGACCTGATAAAAAATTGTGGTGAAGTACTAAGTAGGATTAACACAGCAAGCATCTTTCTCTAAGCATAATTTTAGATCCCAAACAGTGCTGCAGCTACAGGAGTTTAATTTTCAGCCATTTTCCCTGCAGACTTTCACCCACTAACATTGGCTCATTTGGTCAGAGCACAGTGCTAACAATCCCAACGTCATGGGACTGATGCCTGTATGGGCCATTCACTTAGAANTTTCTGCAACTGACTGTACTCCAAATGAATCAGCTAAGTATTTATTACTACTGCAAAATAAATCTTCCAAGTGAAGACCTACTCAAATGAAAACCTTTCAAGAAGATATCAGAAGACACCACAGTATCCAGGTGGAAAACTGGTCCTTTAGTCATTTAAAAGTGCAGTTTTTATCAAGTGTTCTAGTTCTTCTAGATTCACCACCTAGGGCTGGAAGAACTTGTAGGATCATTTGGGACTACTTGAGTTCCCAGTATTATCTCGCTGCTCCTTAGAGTCACTCAGTATTGTTTGCAAGGTTTACATGTTCACCACTTCAGCTATTTTTCCATTTATCAGCTCCTAAATAATGATCTTCCAACTTCCCTTAAGAAACTGAATCGACTGAAACACATTTAATGGCTTATTCTCCAGGCCTGGATAGTTTTTATGGTCCTCCTTAAGAACTGCTTTAGTATTTTTCCATCTTCTTCAGTCATGAATGTCAGAACTGGGCAGAGTATTTAAACATCAGCCTTACTAATATAATAGACTTTAATCAAAGAACTTTCACTACTTTTACTTGATATTTCTCCTTTTATATAACCAAGGTCTTTGCTGGCCCTCGTTAATTATACTCTTACACTGACAGCTAATTTGGAGGTGATTATCTTGGAAGCTCTGATGCCCTTTCTTGAGGGCTTTCAGAGTGAGGTGCTGGTGGTTTGAGCCATGAGGTCCTAGACACTGCTGGCTCCAAGGTCCATCTCATGGGTTAGCAAACAGAAGGTGCACCCAAGCTTCAACTGCAGCAGCAGAGCAGACCGGCTCTATGCAGAAAGATGGGTTTTGTACTCATAAACCAAACCCCAGCATGGGCAACCGAGCTGGAGTTACATATCCTCACCCTGCAGTTCTTGCTCCAAGGGAATCCATGGCAAACAGGCAGATAGCTGAGGCAGTTCTGTTTAAAAATGGTGCCACTGTACCTCCCAGAGTTCAAAAACTTTTCCCAAAGTCACAAAAGCCTAGAACCATGTTCTTGCATACAGAACCATCCCAAAGGCACCACAGTGTCTTGGTTTCTTGCTGTCTTACTTGTGTTCTCCTGGACCATGTGGTATTCCAGATTACATCTCTTTATTTTCCCAACTCCCTTTAGTGAGCTGTAATTTTTTTCTAGCAATAGTGATATATTATCAGTTGGTAACATCTGGTAGAATTAAAATCAATTTACCTTCATGCTGCTTAGTACAATTTGTTTCTGCACTGTTCAAAAATTTGAAAACATTGGGCCCATGTCCTGTCTGACTGTTCAGGGTACAAGTATGGCTGAAGCCTAGGGGTCCCTCGTCACCTTTAATGGGTATATCCTCACAAGCCTTGATATGGCTGCATTCCTCTCTCTTACAGTCACCAAAACAAAACACTGAAGTCCAGCTCCACAGCTGTCCACAAATAAATTTTAGTGAGATCAGGAGGCAATAGGTTTTCACACATTTGCCCAACTGAGACCTCTGTGAAGAACATATTCAAGAGCTAAACACAAACCCCTCAAATCTCCCATTGTTTCCCTCACCACTCCATGACCACAGTAGCCACGATCCTCCACTACCAGGTAACAGAGATGGAAAATGTTTGCCTGCCTTTACAGTGATGGAGATCAGACATTTAAAACAAAAAATTGCACCTCCTGTAAGTGTTATTCAGCATGGTGGGCCATCAGATAACACACACTCTGGAAAGAGGCACAGCTGAGATTGTTGCAGCTGAGTTCTCTCCTTAGTGCTTCAAAGCCAACCCAATGGTCTGGCTTATTTTTGTCCCTCCTCAGTTTGAAATCAGTGTCCCATCTCCTCAATAGCCTCAAAACACCACTACTCTTTTTTATTCATTTTCCAGCTCCCCATGGTCTCTACAGATTCTCCTATTCTTTTAATATCTTCCTTTATAGTCTTCCCACAAGACCGAAAATGAGCTATTTGATCAGAAACCGCAAACTGCTTTATTTGTGTGGTTTTACTTCAAAATCTTGAGGTTGAGTGCTGTATCTGCAGAGAAAATAGTTTTCTAACAACAAACTCCAATGTGATAATGTCACCAACAACCCAGAATGAAATTTCCTGACACTTTTCTGTTCATAAGAAAGAGCGAACACTTTGTTTATGACCAAGCCATGTGTAATGGGCCAAGCGCTTCCTACTAGCATCACAAATGAGAAGAATTTGCATTAATGAAGAACAGCAAAAGGAAAAGCATAACAAACAGGGAAAATAAATGTATGCAGTAAAACACTGGGCAAAGTTTCTGGCACTCAAATGACTCAGTATAGGCAAGGTGTGATTTTCTGTATCCCTCAGCAGGTGGATAATAATAATACTGATATTATTGATACTTACAGTATCAATAACCATTTGCAGAATGTGCATTCATTTCACATTTAGATCTTTAAGTACTTATATAGCTTTTGCTGCCACAGGTGGATCAAATGATGAAGAATGTGAAGACAGCTTTCATTTCAATATCAGATTTTCAAAAGTGATCTGCAGGGTCCCTCAGTATCCAATGGGAACAGAAAAGGATACCAAAGGAGACCTTCCATCCACCTACTGCAGGGTGAGAAAAATCATCTTTTGGAGAGTGCTAGTTCTCTCTGCTGAAAAAAAAGAGGGGCTGCAAGTCAACTGTAAACAGATGCCTAACATTTGGATGGATAAAGATATATGAGGTGAATCAAAGCTTCAAGGATTCAGCAGAAGTTGTCAGGTGAGACAGGATCAGGCTCTGTGTTTCCCCAAGATTTTCCTTATGCCTCATCTGTTAGACTTAGCCTGTTCCCAGGAATGCAACAGAGAGCTTTCAGGTACCCCACAGTGTTGGGGGTAAAAATAAATGGAAATGGATGGAGAAATAAATGGAAAGGCATGGAAATAGATGAGAAGCAAAAAAAAAGTGCATTATATATGACAAATCTGTATAGTAGGCACAAAAAATAAAGCCTTCCAAGACCAGGGAAGAAACAACAGATGAGCCAGTTCATTTATGTCTTATCTATTTCATTTTTAGTGCTTAAGCAATAAAACAAAACAAAAGAGATCAATGAAACAATTTGAGATTTTCTGATCTCGTAGAAGAAATTTCATTAAAAAGAAACAGCTTTTTCTATTTTCTTCTTTTTTTTTTTTTCCCCTTAAGAAGGAGCCCAAATACAGCTGAAAGACTTGATGAGTCAGGAGAACACTCAGCAGAGAGAGGGACGTTTTGTCAGGATGGGGAGGGAGGACGCAGATGTGCCGAATGGCCCAGTGAGCAGCAGAGAGATTGCTGTCTGCGGGAACGCNCCCAACGTCATGGGACTGATGCCTGTATGGGCCATTCACTTAGAAGTTGGACTTGGTGATCCTTGTGGGTTCCTTCCAACTCAGAATATTCTGTGATTCTGTGAGGTCACATCATCCAATAATCTAGCTTTGCAAGAACATAGTGCTAATGCATGCACTGAAATCTCCAGAAGGAACAGCAAGAGGTTTAAGATCAAGAGTTTTCATGGCAAAAAAAATTTAAAAAATTTAAAAAGAAATATATATATATA
>VYXD01005452.1:1321790-1342489 GCA_013397195.1 Hylia prasina
CAGAATGTGCATTCATTTCACATTTAGATCTTTAAGTACTTATATAGCTTTTGCTGCCACAGGTGGATCAAATGATGAAGAATGTGAAGACAGCTTTCATTTCAATATCAGATTTTCAAAAGTGATCTGCAGGGTCCCTCAGTATCCAATGGGAACAGAAAAGGATACCAAAGGAGACCTTCCATCCACCTACTGCAGGGTGAGAAAAATCATCTTTTGGAGAGTGCTAGTTCTCTCTGCTGAAAAAAAAGAGGGGCTGCAAGTCAACTGTAAACAGATGCCTAACATTTGGATGGATAAAGATATATGAGGTGAATCAAAGCTTCAAGGATTCAGCAGAAGTTGTCAGGTGAGACAGGATCAGGCTCTGTGTTTCCCCAAGATTTTCCTTATGCCTCATCTGTTAGACTTAGCCTGTTCCCAGGAATGCAACAGAGAGCTTTCAGGTACCCCACAGTGTTGGGGGGAAAAATAAATGGAAATGGATGGAGAAATAAATGGAAAGGCATGGAAATAGATGAGAAGCAAAAAAAAAGTGCATTATATATGACAAATCTGAATAGTAGGCACAAAAAATAAAGCCTTCCAAGACCAGGGAAGAAACAACAGATGAGCCAGTTCATTTATGTCTTATCTATTTCATTTTTAGTGCTTAAGCAATAAAACAAAACAAAAGAGATCAATGAAACAATTTGAGATTTTCTGATCTCGTAGAAGAAATTTCATTAAAAAGAAACAGCTTTTTCTATTTTCTTCTTTTTTTTTNATTAGGAAGAGCTCAAATACAGCTGAAAGACTTGATGAGTCAGGAGAACACTCAGCAGAGAGAGGGACGTTTTGTCAGGATGGGGAGGGAGGACGCAGATGTGCCGAATGGCCCAGTGAGCAGCAGAGAGATTGCTGTCTGCGGGAACGCCGCTTCTTCCAGGGAAATACTGCCCAGTCTGTTCGTTCCTACCACGACACACAGCCCACGAGCTCAGCTGACAGCCTCTTGGCCAGGCCTTCAGGACTTGGTCTTGATGACACTGGCAACTTCTCAGTTGACTTCTCAACCTCCCAAGGACTGACGAGCTTGACTTGGGCAGCAGAGCACGGCATGGAGCGCTGCTGCTCTGCCGCTGACCTGGCATCATTGTATTTCCCCATCTGAAGACAAATGTACTTGCTACAAACTTGTTCTTTCACAGACACTTCTCTCAAAGTATCTCCATTTAGTTTCAGACAAGTCTTTTCCAAAGCAAGGCTGCAAAGCCTATACCAGCACCCAAATGTACAGAGAGATTAGCATGCAAAATTATGTGACTGTGGCCCTGCCCCGTGTCAAGCAGGGGATTGGTTCTTAAAGTCAATTTTTCAAAACACTCATGCTTGTGCCAATTCACTTTTCAGGCTCTTCAAAAGACCTTCCAGGATGGAAACACCCTGAAATTGTCTGAATATCAGCAAGAACTGGATCTCTGGCTACGCATGAATTTCTAAGGTGTCCCTATTCAAACAGCTCATAAGAGGCTGCTCAAGCAATCCAATAGAACCAGAATAAAGAAAAGTAAATAGTATTAGTCCTGTATCTGCAGGAGGTGGAAGCTAAAAAATATAATTAGCGGGAGTCCTCAAGGACAGTCACTAGCTACTTTCCCTGAATCCTGCTGCTCCAATATTGTGTTGTGTTGCAAATGTCATTGATTTTCATTTTCTTCCTCTGAAACCCCAAACCTGTAATATTAAATAAGACTGAGGGAATTTCATTTTGTATCCAGAATACACTAAGCAGACAGCAACCCACTACTGTCTGTCCTAGCCCATTAACTTTATTAAAAAATTCAACAGAGCTGATTTCTGAAAAAGCAATTTATCAGTCTGCAGTACAAATATGGTACCAGTTGAAAGTTATTTTATTTGGATTTAGGTGTTCCTTGCCCAGGTTGTACCATCAGACTTTCTAAGCTTGTCAAGAATGATAAAAAAACAGGTCACAAAGTGTATGATAGGTGTAATTGTCTCACTCTTTCTTAACCCCCCTTTAACCAAAATGCATAAGTTTGTATTGCATTTCTTTGTAGAAGAAGGTAATTATTGCTGTCACTGTCACATTCACTTCTCGGTCTTGATAACAAATGAATTAAACCTGGCACATGACCAAAGGTCCTTCAGTTACCCTGTCAATGCTAATTCAAGATGCCACATTTTGCATAGACTGGAGAAGGAAAGGAAGGATGGATCTAGGTATTATAAAGTTCAGAATTTGTTTAACATGGAAGACTTTGGTCCCCAGTAACACTCTGTGCTCCAACACTGTAGATGAGTCTCCAGACGCAGGGAGAAGGAATTCATATGACAAGATCCCCTGGACATTAATGGGTATCCATCACCAATCCTGAAACTCAGCTGATGTACACTGCCACTGTTTGACCTCTTTATACCTGAAAGTCCAACAGGTAGGTTTTAGATTCACAAAAGGAGACAGACTGCAAGAGCTGCTTTATCTGGTTTATGACTTACTGTGGTTACAACAGCTAAAATAGACAAGAGACAAAAATAATCACAGCTCATGCTTGAGAGTACACATTAAATTGACAAGGATATCTCCCTTTACTCAGTTTGCTGCAAATTTATTGAAAACACTGCAAGATTTTCCCAAAATCTTGCAGCTTTACATACAAACTACTTAGACGAGATATCACATACAATCTATCAATATTCTGTCCAATACACAGCAAGTTCTAGTTTTCTGAACACATATTTATCTAAGCTTTTGGCAGTGGCAAACTTTTTAAGCAGCTGCAAGCTTTACTGACAATGTAGAACCAAATAAAGGTTTGCCTAAGAACTCCAATTCATAACTCGATGCCAAATTAGCATAAGTGAAATATGAGTATTTAATATAATAAAACATGAGCCGCAAGCACCGAGCCCATCCCAGGAAAAATGTGAAACCAGAAGGAATTTTAATGAAAATCTGGAAGCAAATATCACAGTCTAATATTTAAAAGCCATAAGAGTTAATTTTAGTTTGAAAGGAAATCATTTTTCAAAGTTCTGTATTCTGTTTAAAAACAGATTGAGCACGTTTATTAAATTAGCAGACCACTGCATTTATGAAATCCATAAGTCAGATCAATGGTGCACAGTCAGCTCTACAAAGTAATTGCTGGCTTCTCTCAAAATGGACAATCCAAAAACTTCCAAGGACTAGTTTTTCCCTTCATTATTTATAACGAGCAAAACATGGTGCAATAGATTGTAATTCATAATGCTTTTTTAATGTTTTTATAGCACAACACTTGGACTCCTTTCCAATCTTTTTGAATGACAGGTTGCCATTATTGAATTTCCATTAATATGAATTATGAGTACAATATATTTTACCCAATATTTTCTACCCCAGGACTAACGTAATTCTACAATAAAAAAAATTCCCATAGTCAGCAATTTTTTTCAGAAATAGAAATCACAGCCATAAGAGATTAGTCTTCCTGCATCACTATGCATCTGACCTCAATCTTGCATTCATTTGACTCCACAGAATCATCAGACATAATTTACATACACATTTATGGTCACAGAATCATAGAATATCTGGAGTTGGAAGGGACCCTCAAGGATGATCAAGTCCAGCTCTTAGCCCTGCACAGGACACCCCAAGAATCCCACTATGTGCCCGAGAGCTTTGTCCAAACACTTCTTGAGTTCTGTCAGGGCTTGGTGCTCTGACCACTGCCTTGGGAAGCTGTTCCAGTGCCCAACCACCCTCTGGGCAAAGAAAGTTTTCCTAATATCCAACCTTCTCCTCTGCTGCCACAGCTTGGTTGTTGAAATACCAGTATTTAGGAAAGCATCCAGCTATGGTTCCCAAGCAGCAAGTCAAGGCTCACTCAGCAGGCTCTCCCCGCTCTGCCCACGAAATTATTTGGTAATTTGGCCCAGGGAGTACAAGATGGATAGACATGACCAAGTCCTGTCCTTGTGCATGCCCCCAGGCACTGATGTGAGCCTGAGGAACTCCTTCCCCCTTATGAAAGCAGATTTTAAGGATCAGGCAGATTCAAGCACACTTCAGATCTTTTTGTTCTGCTCACAACGGCCACCTGCCATGGATATCCCTCCCTAAGGAACATCAGTCCATCAATCCATCTAAACCCATACTAAACAGTAGGGATGAGGATAGCCATCCTGAGTTTAACGGGGTTACTTGCCTGCTCACTGGCAAGCCTATGCTTCATGTTTTATCACGTGGCAGAAAGACAAAGATACATGTGGTAAATGAAATCCCCAAGGTGCAGGCGCAGGCAGGACATTCTAGGGAAGGGTGCATCCAGTGTACCTGCAATATCAATCCCACTGGAGGCAGAGTATTGACCTGTATGAATGCACAGTCTCACCTACCATGACTGTTCTTACCTTTGATATAGCATTAGCAGCATAAAACATGTTTTAACATTATCACAATACCGGTGAAATATGGCAGCTTCTTTGGAAAAAAAAAAATTAATGGTCACCAATGAACTTTGCACAGACCTTGCAGTATCAGGGCAGAAAGGCAACAAAGCATTTTTCTCTGATTTCCAAAAGACATGTAGCAATAAAAATCTATTAAATGAAACAAAGAACTTCCCAAATGCCAGGAGTGGTCTGGTCCCTGCCCTGCAGAGCTCACATCCAAAAATGACAAGAGAACGGCATATGATGAAAATAACACAAGAAGTAGATGACAGGTAACAATGTTGAGTAGTACTATATGTGTTTCTGCACACACACTCCCAAACAAGTATTTGGCCAAGTCTGCTCCTAAATACATATGCATTCAGAAACACTCACATTATCAGATGATTAGTCTTTGCCAGCATCATGGTGGTAAATAGTTCTTTAGGAGAAATCCTCATACAAAGAGGGCAAGGGGCCTGCAAAAAATCTCTAGAAGCACATGCCAGGCACAGAGGATAAAAAAAGCATTTATGAGAAAAACAAACAAAAAGGTAATCAAAACCTTGGAGTCCTTGGGAAAACAGATGGCAGGACTGGGAACACAAAAAGATACATGGGTGGAAGCTGAGTAGGGGGTTGTTTGAATGCTTCTGACATTTCTTTAAATGTCAGCTCATAATTATGACATCTTCACTACCACCGTAGTAGGTAATACAGCCCCTTCTAGCAGAGGCCTCGCATTTTGTGGAGAGCTGCACTTTAGCATTTCAAGCTTCCGTCATGTTCCTGTCTTTTATTCTGGTGAGAATGAACAAGCAAACAGCAACTCCCACTGAACACCTACTACTTCTGCTTTCATTCCATGGTTTCCTCATTGTTCAGCTAAATCTCTGGGTTTATTATACAGATTTAGATGAAGAGTTACACACTGAGAAGCACTGGTAGGTAAGTGAGAGAAAGGGCAATATTTAAAGAAGTTTGAAGCACACTATAAACACTCCACCGGAGAAGGGGAAATGAGTGGGGTATAATATTTTGCATAAGTTTATACGTGTAAAACCTGTGTTAATAAAAATCAATTCTCATTCACTATTTGAACACAAATCCCATTAATAATTCCATTAAGCTATCACTTCAGCTCATTATTTTACCCATTCGCAGTTCACTATGTTGACTGTCAGCATCTGCTGCTTTCCCTGAGAGAGAGGGGGGCCAAGGCCACACAGTCGAATTCCTGTTCAGCATGCTCCCCTCGGCTCACTGGTGAAAAAGCATTTCCACTCTGTCCTACCCAGAAACAGAGTGCACAGACTTCCAACACAACCAGCCTCCATCCCAGACTCACCATCCAACATCCATGCCCTAATTCAGATTGCCCAGTTATCAGCTACTCAGCATGCTTGCTCTATGCTTTACTAAGCAGATACTTTAAAAAGNAAGGAGGACTGACATACAGATAGTAATACATATCAAGCAACATAACCTTACATTTTGCAAGTAAAAGCTTGGAAGGAACAGGGGACACAGGATAGACCTAGACACAAAAAAAAACTTCCTCCAAAACCAAGCCCCACAACACAACACTTTAAACATGTTAAACATTCAGAGAAGCAACAGATAACATAATCACAATGCACAGCAGGGTCCACAATGAAAAATGTGTACATGACTCTTGAAAGGTTATTACAGCAAATTTAAGCAAACAAATTACACAAAGACCAGAGAGCAGTCAGAGGTTTTCAGGTCTTGTGTTCTCATCACCGAGGCTTATTCCAACTGGTTCAATTTGATCTAACAATCAAAAAGTCAAATGATATGAAGAAAGATATTTCCTCCAGTAAATTGAAAAAGGTGGAGGGGAAGCTTATTTAGATTTGCTTCTTGCAACTGCATTTCTGCCTTTCTTTCTCTCTCCAAGCAGTGCAGCTCCTGTAAAAAAGTTTCAGCAGTCGAACGCACATTTGTACATCGTGCATCTCTGTACTTTCATTCTGTCCAGGAACACTCACCTCCAAAGGAAAAGCAAACAGACAGGCACTGAACACAATGAAGCAGAAACACAAAGGGAAAAGAGCTGAGAAAAAGAAGCTCATTTCCAACAGAACTGAACAACTATCCTGGGCTAATACTGTTACATTTGACTGAACCTGACTGGCAAAACACCCCACTATTAACCCCTAAGCTCTTCATCAAATAGACTCATGAACTTTTCTTCTACAAAGGTATGATAGATTTGGCAGATTTTATGGTTGATTGGACGAAGAAAGTGAGTCCCCCAGAGGTCTTCAAAATCTAACACCAAAGGTGAGGTGCGCCAAGCTTTGTTTCTATAGCCTCTTCTGAGGGAAACCATCTCAAATACAACATATGGTCATGGATTTCTATCCAGATGCCATCATAAATGGACCAGTAGACATTTCCTATGAGAAATGCTTCAAATAAAAGTATCTGGCAGTTAAAAGTCTTCTGGTGGAAAATCAAGGCCAAATCCACCCCACATGAAAACACAGTGCTGCTCTAATTTTGTTTGCCTCTGCTGTGGTTGTGCTAGAAGGAGTGTGTGGTCTGAAAGAGTCACATGTGAGAACACTAATTTTGGTTCATATGATGACTAAAATGCTGAAGCTAAACCAAAACCTCAGGTCTCTCTTGTTGCAGCTCTAGTAAGATGTGCCAGGAAGCAGGTCTGGAGCTCTCTGCTCATGGAATTAGGCAACTTCCATTAATAAAAGGCATTCATAATTCATATTGAAAAAAATCGAGATGCATACATAACTGTACAGGCAGCTGGAAATGGAAGCAAGAGGATGAAAACAGGGCAGGACAAAAGGATATAACCACACTTCAGGAATTTCCCCAGTCCTGGCAGCTAGCATAGGTTTATTGGGCTTTCACTGGTAGAAAGCAGTATTATTTTCTATTCATTGCTGTGGTAAGAAAAGAAGAAAAGAGATAGGCTACTAAATGAAAAACCAACTTTGCAGGTAGTGAGAGGTGTTTCTACTTCTACACTTAAGGGCTGTCATGATCTTTCATATTAGATGTATGTTAATGTCTGCCCAATATGTAACACAATCTCTTAGTTTCAGATACAACTGAAAATATAATTTCCTGGCACAAGGCACATCTACAGAACACATTCATTCTGATACAGAAACTCAATTTGCCAGAAATTGGTCGCCCATGTGCGAAACCTTGACAAAGATTTCTGAAATCCAGCTGACACAACTCCGTAGAAGATACATTTCTAGACTCCCTTAGACTATGCATTCCTATTTTTAGTGGAAAAGTGAGTTCACAAATTATTTAAGTTGCTGTGACAATTTTCAGTAGGATCAGACCACACCATCTCAGTGCACAGGTACACTGTGGCCTAAAGCAGAGACAAAGAGGAGATGTGCTTGTGCTCCTTATTGTTCAGATACAACTCAGTCAAGTATGAAACTGTGGAGTCAAGTAAAACCAATTACACTTGCCTCAAACACAAAATCGTCCCAATAACTAGAAAACAAAACAGAGCCAGGACCTGTTATATGGCTCTAAGGCCAAATTATATGGCCTGGCCACATCCACAAGATTATACACTTTTACCCTCCAAAACAAGGTGGCTATATCCAAACTGCCAGTTGGGAATGGCTGCTGGCTACTGCTAATCCCCAGGCCATGCCTGGGAATTGTTTATGACAGCAGTAGCTGGTCCAGGCTGAGCACAAGGCAGAGCCTGTGCTAACAATTTAATGGTATAGATGGTCAAGTTCCAGCTCTTGGGCTTGTGCCCTGGCACTGCTTGATCTGCTCGGGGAGACCCCGCCAAACACAGTTGTTCTGTGAGCAGAGCTGGCTGGAACACAGACAAAAAAAGAGTATCCAACCAAATTTAAATCTTTAAGCGTTGTCACGATTCCCTTCCTTATTCTTTGGGTTTTGTTTTTATTTTTACATTGTTTTTCAGACAGCCTTCTTTCCACTGAGGTGTTCCATTTGCCAAAACAACAGAAGGTCAAAATAGTTGTGATATGTGTCCGGCATGTTTAATTTCTTACTATGATTCAGTGGCAGCTGCCAACAAGTGATGGTGCTTCCAGTACAGTCAGGAATGCTGTGGGAAGTGTCAGAAGAGTTTAAATCAAGTGTCTGATGAAAAATGGGACAGGAGGAGAAAGACATTGAGACTGAAGTAGAAAGGTGAAAAGAGAAATGAATGAAATTAACTGGTCCACAAACTTTGCAGCATTGCCTAAGCTTTGTTTTTGTCCAAGTTCAAAGAGTTGGATGCACACAACTGCTATGACTGCCTTATCTCACTCTGGTTTTGAACCACTTTCTTTGATCCATTCCAAAAGAATGATACAAAAGGTCTTTGCTGCAGAGCAAATTCACTCCCTTACCAACAGCTCAGAAGGTGAGGTAATCAAGATTGCCTTTGCAGCCTTATAGCCAAGGTCAAGATGATTTCCGTAACTACCTTTGTGTGGCAAGTGCCACCTCTCTGTTCTCTGAAGGAAACCTTTTAGAAGAGTCTAGACTGACTTTTCTACAAGATGTCTCCACAGCTCTTTGTAGGCTTTCACCACTAGAAAATAACCAGCCTGGTTATATTTCAAGAGAAGGGGCTCTGGAAAGCAACCGGGTACAATCCCTCCTCGGAGTGGGCAAAGGCACCGGATTGCTTGGGGCTTTGATCACTTCAGTTCTGGGTAGCTCCAGGGTATGCATCAGCATCTCTGTGCACCTGAGCCAGTATCTGGCTACCCTCCATGTGAGACGTTTTCTTCTTTCTTTCTAAGCAGAAATTCCTTTGTTGACTTTTGAGTGCATTGTCTTTTCTCTTTCCATTTCCACTCCTGAGAACACTCCACTGCACTGTTTTACAGGACAAGCACCTAGCACAACCTGAGGAATAACACAGTCCACAGGGAACTGAAGAGGAACACAAAGTAAAGCCGTCAGTTGGGGTATTTCTGGGTGTATTTAGAGGTGTCTTGCTTTACTCTTTGACTTCTGGTTATTTTAGAAGGGTCCTCTGTCATCCCACTTGGTGCACTGCATCCAAGAGCATCCCCCAGTCTCTAAAGAGTACTGACACCAGACTTGGACTGCCCTGTCCCTTTGCAAAGCAACCACTGGCAACTTAAAGGAAAACTTGGGAATTATCTACCTAACACAAAAATGGAAATGAAGACTAAGAGAATTTGGATTGTTCAGCCTGGGGAAGAAAAGGCTTTGGTGTTACTTAATTGCAGCCTTCCAGTACCAGAAGAGCGCTCACAAGAAAGATGGAGGGAGACTATTTTACAAGCGCATGGAGTGAGAGGACAAGGGGGAATGGCTTCAAATTTTAAGAGAGTAGGTTTAGATTAGGGAGTAGGAAGAAGTTCTTTACTGCAAGGGTGGTGAGGCACTGGATCAGGTTGCACAGGGAAATTCTGGCTGCCCCATCCCAGAAATGTTCAAGATCAGGCTGGATGGAGCTCAGAGCAACCTCTTCTACTGGGAGGTGCTTCTGCCCATGGCAGGGGGGTGGAATTTAAGGGTCCCTTCCCACCCAAACCATTCTTTGATTTTATGAAGATGTATTTATTGTAAAATTTGTAACAGCTGTACAAATCATAGCTGAGATGACATGTAAGGAAATTTGAAATAGCGTTATCATGCACTGCTCCTGAGCTAAACTTCATTGTACAGCAGTTCATATTTCTAAGTAGGCTGAGAAAACAAGGTGAATGGCAGCTTTGTAGGTTGCAAACAAAGCATGTGTGATCCATAATTTCAAAACCTGTACCCATCTGTGTGTCTTAATCAAAGTGGTGCATCTGAAATAATTATTCATGTGCATGATGACCCTAAGAGTCATCTACAATTCCACACATCAGACACTTTGGTCACAGGAAAACTATCAGTAGGATTATTGTGAGCAGTAGAAAAAATGTTTATGAAATGGAGTTTAAAACTTCATAAGCAAGAATGGAATTAATACACTCAAATTTTCCTCTATAATCCAGCTTGAAGAACCTTGCAAAGATAAATGCTAGACCTTTAAAAGCAGGGATGATAAAGATAATTAATGGAAGCTTAGAAAGATAATAATGTCTCAAATCCATGTGGGGTATAACTATTGCTCAGCTTTTGAGGAAAAGGAAGATAAATTATTCAGTTTTACTCCATCCCAGCATGAAGCAAAAATTCTAAAGGAAACAAGCTGTTCAAAAGCAAAACTGTGATGACTCTGCCAAGATAGGAGTTAGGCTCAGAAGACCTAAAATAAATCCAAAGTTCTGGTATTCATTGGCCGAGGAGGATTCTGGGTATTGTTTTAAAGCAAACTGTCAAAACCTCTGCCTTGGGAAATCTACTGAAGAGTTGATTCAATTCTAGGATTTTGTCAGGATATTATAGAATGATTTTGGTTGGAAGGGACCTCTGCAAATCATTTGATTCTCTCCTGCTCAAAACAAAGCACATTTTGATGTTAGGTCAGAGTACTCCTGGCCATGTGCAGTTTGCAGTGTTTCCTATGGAGATTCTACAGCTGTGTGGGAACTTTGCTCAGTTTTGGACCCTGCACCTACACTAATGTGCAACAAACAGGAGGAGCTTGTCGTTAATAGCAAGGTGGGGATCAGACTCTTCTCCCACATAACAAGCAATAGGATAAGAGGAAAGTTGCACCAGGGGAGTTTTAGACTGGATATTGGGAAACATTTCTTCGCTGGAAAGATTATCAAGCATGGAGAACAGGCTGCCCAGGGAAGTGGTTGAGTCACCACTCCTAGAGGTACTAAAAGACATGTACATGTGGCACTTGGGGACATGGTTTAGTGGTGGCTGTGCAGTGCTGGGCTAATGGTTGGATTCAATGATCTTAAAGATCTTTCCCAACCTAAATGTTCTTGTGATTTTATAAACAGCAAGAAGCACTGTTTTACTGACAGGATGACAGAGCACTGGCACAGGTGGCCCACCGAGGACCCAAGTCTACTTCCTTGGAGACACTCAAGGTCCTCTGAACACAGCCCTGGGCAGCTGGGTAAAGGTGAACCTGCTTGAGAGCAAGGGGGCTGGACCAGACAATCTGCAGAGGCCCCTTCCAACCCCAGTGATTCTTGTGTTACACTTGCCAGCTGACAAATGTTTAACTTGATGCATTACTTCAGTGGTTTTGAAAGCATGGGCTTTATATGCCACTTCAGAATTAAAGGATAATTTTAATTATATATAATATCATAATATAAGCAGTATATAATCTTAAACATTCAATTTAGAAAGACAAGAAAGCTGCTTGTTTTGGACACGGTTGTGCAATGACTTAGTAGTAGTAAATATTATTCACATACTTCTCACTGCTTTGTTTCAGGATTTCCATAAAGGACCTGGGATCATAAACAGTAAGAAATAATGCTATGATATGAAGAATTTATTCCTAGTTATTATTCATTATTTATACCGTGGGTACATATCATTTTACACACAAACACCAACTCACAGACAACATTTACTTCTGTGCAGAACTTCTACAAGGTTTGTTTTCCAAAGTGAACCAGTTTGGTCATTCTAAATTGGAGTGGGTAACAACCACATATGTTTCAGCTTGACAGAAGTAGAGCACAAGCAAGACCAGCAGAGGCAGACCAACTTTCAGGAGAATTTGGAATAATCGGTTCCTCCAAACCAAAGTACATGTGTATCTTGTTTCCTGAAAAGTGCCCACTTCATCCAAGAACAGAGTGTTATAGCAGCTAACCATCACTTGAACATTCAGTAATGCCTCAAATTCCAAGAGGAATTTGAACAAAATAACTTGGTTTTCCTTTTACACACGCTTCTTTTAAAAGAAATGTGAGATTATAAATCCTCATCAGAGCTGCTTCTACAGAGTGAAACTAGAGCCAGGAAAAAGTGTTACAAATTCCTTCCATGGCATCCCTCACCCTACTCTCACAGGCATTGACAATGAACTTCTGTTTTGCCCACTCCCAAGGCTGTGAGCCCGTGTATTTCCATTTCTGCAGGAGACGCCAGCACTGTGGGGACGGACGGAGCACCGCTGCTGTAACAGGACTCCCGGAGCTGCTGCCCTCCCTCACAGCAGCCCAGCCTGCCCACGCCTCATGGCACAGAGTCACAAGATCCTCACGCTCCTCTTCAAGGTCTGGGCTCTTTTTCAAGAGGATTTTCAGGATTGCAGACAGGGCAGTGGTGATGCTTTAACGTCAGTCCGGAGTGTCAGCCCTGGCTGATCAGAGCTTCCCGGTATGCCCGGAGCACATCAGCCTGTGTGCAGTGTTTGAAGGTGCAGCATTCCCAGTTCAAAGAGCCAGAGTGCAGAGTTTAATATCCTGCTTATCATTCCCAGGGACAAATTTATTTTCGTGTCTATCAGCTTCACAGACAAGTGTTGTATCAAGGAGGAACTCAAGGCCCATGGAAATCATAGGGAGAAGTGAAGCTTTTCTCCCTTCTATTTCTTTCTCTTTTTTATTCATTTGATTCATTTGTTTTGCAAGCTGAGGAAATTGGTGCCATCAAGAAAATATTACATTTGTCATATAAGGCATTTTCCTTCTGCTGTGCATTAAAACTGTGCTTTTTAAAAATTACCATTTTTTCCTGTTATAATAAAAATTATGGCATGCAAACATCCCACCCAAACAGTAGAGCAGCCCTCTAACAAACTGTTTGCATCAGGTTCCTTTACACTTCAGTCAAGCCATCCCTTCCCTCAATGATTTCTCTGACGTTACCCTTTTCATGCAACATCAAAATCAGAAATTACCTTGCTGAGAAAGGATCAGCTTTCTTGAAAATATTTTCCAGACCCTAACTATTAAGCACTGACAGCAAAAATAACAGGAATCCACCAAGTGATTCCTTGTAGAATCCTTTTTGTGGCTGTGTTTGATGGTGACAATAGCATTATGTTCCTAAATGACAGCAACCAACCTCAGGATTATATGCACCTATGACTCAGACAACCTGCCCTCCTTTAGAAGTGCTGCTCCTTGGAAATAAACCCTCTAGTAACCCACATCAAATCACAGGCAAGGTAGCTTCCAGGCTTTTTTAGCCTGACAGGAGGCTGGGACATATTTTATAATGAAACGCCCATGACTCCTGAATAACAGAAGTATTTATTTTGCTTTATTTTGAATGGATAACCTGCAACTAATACATGTGAAAATGATGCAATGCTGACAAAGAAATAAGAAAATAAAAGTAACTTTAAATAATTTCAAAGAATCAAGCACTTGAATCCTGGCCAACGCAAATTTTATTTACGTTTTATGACTGATATTTATTCCTTTTGGAAGTCAAGAGATTTTTTTCTTCAAAGTGCCAAAGCCCAGAAATACTCCTTTTTCTTTATCCAAAGATGTCATGTTTGTCACCTTGTAAGTATTTGGCGATGTCAATTAGTGCTTCAAAAATGCTGCCTTTCATCTTCAAATGGAACTGGGCCTAGAAACTGGCCAGACCTCTTAGCTCTTTCAACAGATGATAAACACGCTGTAAGTAAAAAAATCCCAGCAGCTTTTTATGACTTTAGAGATTAATGAGCATGCCAGGGCTTTCCAACCGATTTTGGTCCAATAAAGTATCTGCAAAAGTTGACAAATTAAACCCGCATTTTGTATGTTCCAATTTCTACACTATTAAAAGTATGTACAGATGCATCTGAGAAAAAATACTGAAATGAGATGGTAAGAGGAAGTGGCAGATCATCAGCACAGTCTAAGCCCTCCCTAGGGCCCCAGATCATTAGGAATAGCTTTTTAGAAAGAAGTCTGGAAAACACCTAAGACATCCCCACTTCCTCCAAAGGGAAGAATTGGTTCCTCTGTTGCAGTGCCTTCATCAAATCAGTTTTGGAACCCACCACCAACCTCCTTTTGCTCTCTATTGCCCTGGTGGTACAAATATTTCCAGGAGTTGCAACTTTTTTGTAGTAGCGTAATGCGATTACTTCAGCAGAAGTCATTGCTCAGTTCAATTCACAGACATTTTTTGTCAATTTGTATTTAGAGGAAAGAAAAATGTGTCGCGAGAGTCAATGAACAAATCTGTTTCTTCCTCTCATTCCTTGTAGGAACTGTTGATTCCTCAAATGCAACTTTAAAGTAACTCTCTGATTTGAGGATACAAATAGGATACTATAATGGTATTTTTCTGGTCCATCCTGCTGGTATCAGCCTAGCTAGGCTGCTGTGATGGCCTGTCATGGCCAACATAATTCACTCTGTCTCTCACTGCTTGCAGGCTCAGTCTGAAAGCTGCAATCCAGTTAAACTGTGTGTGTGTCAGCCCAAAATGTAAATTTTACAAAGCTTAGTGAATTTTCAAGCCTAAAGAACCAGGAGAATGTGATTTGGGTGCCAGGGAAAACCTGCCCTTTTGTTCTGTTACAAACCATCAATGTTATGTACTCTGGGCATTGCTCTGATTTCCTAAGCATTTATTGTCATAGCCTGCCATAATCAGAACTTCATGTGCATCAGGAGTCCCTGCTTAGGTGGGAACTGGCTTGCATCTCATTTACCAATGAAACTAGACATGACTTTATTTTAACACTGTATCCAGAGGTAAAAAGGTGGTGGGGGGGGAGGGGGAAGTCACTGTTACATTTTGACATCCAGCAACTGAAGCCTTGTGTACCACCACAGTAACTTGCCAAAAGAAGCAGAGGATCTTTAACACAGCTTTTGCCACTGGACTGCACTTGGGCCGGACTGCTATGGCATGTCCAGATCGAAAAATCACCAGGCTACTACCTGAAACGGTGACAAAAATATGCCAGCTCTCAGTACAAACCCTAGGGGAGTGGAAGAACAGCTTTCACGGAGAAGCTGGAAGAGCAAATCCCATGTATTTCATCACTGTGTATTTTGACTGTTTTCTTGCAACTGTTGTATTCCAATATTTATAATCTCTCTCTTTATGCAAGCATCTTATGTTTTATAATAAAAAGAGTACATAAATTTCAGTCACCGTAGCAGAGCAAATTGTTGTATGTAATTAGTCATGTACAACATAAGGCGTAACTTGAAAAACAATTCGTGTTTATTCTTCCTCTGCTTAATCAATATTTTAAATATTTGTGGAAGCCGTACACCAACTTTGCAAATCACCACCTCCTAAGCGAGAGAAAGAGAACAGACAACACAAATCCTGCAACCTACAGCAAATCATCAGTGTCTGACAGGCTGCTGTTCAGGGAGCTACATTTTTTTTTGGCCCATGAAGGAAAGAAGAATATAACATTTTACTTCTGTGCTGTTTCCCTTTATTCCTTTTTACAGTGCATTCCTCAGTCACACTGACTTGTTTTTCCTTTACTGTAAGAATTTTCTTCCCTCCCCACTTGCTTTTTAATGCTATTTAGTTGCACTGATGCACAAAGTCAGCGGTGGCTATTTCTGCGCCTGCAATCCTTGCCTGACTTTCCAGAGAGGTTAACAAATGTTTGCTCATCACTGTCTTCCCTCCCACATCAATAACCGTGGCTAACCACACTGGGATAAACTCTGATAGCAAAAACACACAAGTTTTAAAGACTAAAGGAGTACTGTGAGAACAGGAGGCCACAATCACGCCTCAGTTACACTATTTAAAGACTTAAAACTGCACAGCTATCCCTGAACTCAGCTAGAGAAAATCTTATCAAAACTGAAGACTGGTGTTTTTATAAAATTTGTCATAGGTTTAACCTTGAGAATAACAAATCATTAAGTGTTTGGGGGGGCTGAAGAATCAATTTATGTTCCAAGCAAAAGGTTTTTAAAATTAAGGTTGAAATTAGATCTCGCCTGGTGGTGCACAGATTCTGTTGATGTATCAATCTTTTCAGGCATTTAAAAATAATACAGAGATGATAAAAGTAAATGTTCTATAACCAAAAAATCTCTTGGTAATAAAATTTCAAATTACAGCCCATGACAACACTTCTAAATTGAAGCTGTGATACAGGAGCTTTGATGGAGAAAATTGTACAAGTAACTCGCAAAGTAATTCGGAAAAGCAACAAAGAATGAAGGTGCTGCTGAGATGAACAGAAAACATAATGCTGGAATGGTGTGCAGCATCCTTAAATGAATTTAAGTGACTGTCTTGTTGCCAATATCTTAAGCAGTGCTGTAGTCTTACAAGGATTTCTTGGATAGCGTCCATTGACCAATAAATAACCTCACGACAGAAAAAAACCCGGAACCCCATCATGTACAGAACCAGCCCTGAGCTCAATCATCATACATGGCTGAGCCCAGAGTCTGACAAATTGATCCAAACACAGAGCTTATTGGCAAGATTTCCACTTTCCTATGGACTACTGGTAGTGGGGTTGAAGAAGTATCTCCAGCAAAAGACTCATCCCTCCAAACTGTGCTGCCTCTGGGTGCCAGTCTGTGGCCCAATGCTTTGGGTATAAAATCATGAGAGAAAAATCAAATTGAGTAAAAGAGTTGAAACTTTGCTCATAGTGGCAGAGAGTGAGCAGAAAACCCAAAAATCACCACCTTCAAGGGCCTCACTTTCCCTGTCAATATACTGGGTGTGCAGCATCAAACTATTTCTTAGAGGTTGATGAGGTTTAAATAGTTTTTCTGATGTTTGCAGCCTCCATTGAAATGGGTTATAGCAGTGCAAAGTCTCATTGTCATTTTGTTCAGCAAAAAAATAAAGCCTGGGAAAAGGCAGCTTTTCTGTTTAAATAACTCAGAACAAACATCCATAACCACTTAAAGGTGGCAGATCCACTAAGTGTGATTTGTACCAAAGCATCTGTGGTAAGAAGGTTACAGGTATGCTTTGAGAATACATTTCAAAGGTCTGCAAAGCATAATTAGTTCTAAAGTTCTCCTACACATTAATAATTAGTAATAAAAACCTTCTAAAGTCCTCCACAGAAAGTAGTTAAAAGCTCTTCCACAAGCACGAAAACATAGACCAAACCCAACCCCCTCACAGCTAGTCTTACATATCCTAAGCTCCCCCCTGAAGATACCTTTTTTTCTCTCCTTTCCAATGCTTTTTCTATTCATATCACACAAGTTGTGGCAAAGTCTTTAATCTTACATACATTTACATAATTTTAAAGACCATGAATCATGGTTCAGCCAGATTAAGTAGACTAGTGGTCCTTAAAACAATTTATCTATAAATTCCCTGAACAATTCCATCACCCAGCCAGTCATACAGTCCGGTTACAGTACGGTTATGTCAGAGAGAAAAGAAGTTTTTTCCTCCATTTTGAATTTATCACTTCAGGATTCAGTTAACCTTGAGCTGAAGGATGGGAATATGACCAATATCTGCCAATACAGGTACCCAGAAGACAGATCTTGTCAAACAGACTTCGCTTCAGTCTTTGACAATACTATGGATGTTTGATAACTCATAATTGAGGACAATGCCATGTATATGTATTTTTAATAAATACTGATTTAGCACTTTGGCAAAGAAGTCTGGAGTAATTATTATCTATACAGATGGAAATAGAGGGAGGGAGCAGTTTTATCCCCATGCAATGGAATGAGCATGATGATGAAAGGATGCATATGGTTTGGGTATCTAAGTTTTAGCACCCATATTTTCAAAGGCAAATGAAGAACGGAGGGGATGCAAAAGATGCAGTATCATTTGGAGGCTACTGAAACTGGTCAGTAGCAGGAAATTAGAGGAATCAAGGACCAAAGGACTGAGGACAGACTAAATGATTTACAAAAAAAAAAAAAAGAAGCAAACTTTTAACTGGGAGGTTAACTGCTAAGCAGGAACCCAATCTGAAGGGCTACAAATGGTAGCTCTCTATGGTTTGAGATGGCCAAACCAGCTCTGGAAGATATGCTAAAGTCAAAACTGGGAAGTGGACAGGGGAAAGAGTCCCTTCAGACATCAGCCTGGGGCAGCACTGGTGGCTGTACCTATCTCCTTGGACAATAAGACAAGGAGAACCAGCTTATCAGTCTTCTTGCTTCATGACACTGTGTCACCTCTTGTGTGGGGCACACCCTTGCCACTCACTGAGTTTAAGGACCTGCCATGATGCTGGGGGAGGTTCAGCCTGCAGAAGGGCAGCTGAGCAATCAAGTATCTCACTCCCAAAACAGAACTAACAAATCCAGCTGTTAGATGTCACCTATCCCCCATGAGCTGGTACCCCATAAACATGCTGACAAAAATGGTTGCAAAAGGTAGGCAGTCTGTGATCTCTCCACAGCTCAAGACAACTTAGCACATGCTTGATTTACTTTTAATGTATTATTATATTTTCAATTTTTATGCTTTTATTTTTAAAGGAAACCAAGTAACCACGTTGCTTTTCTAACCTGTGATCTCTTCAAGGTATGGATGCAATTTTTTATGCCTAGCTATTAGCTGGATTCTACCAGGGAGGAGCCTTGGCTGGTTACACTGCTGACCTCAAGTGTAAGTCTGCTGCGTGTGAAGGAGAGAGACACAGTCAGGCAGGGTGAACAGGAGTGCGTACAAGCACCTGATGTTTTTTGTGACACCATTTCACATCATTATTTGGAAGCTTGCTAAGCACCATACCCTTACATCTCTCTTTACCCAACCTACCTACCTGTCTCACCTCTTTAGAGTTTTTTCCTCTTTAATACATGCAAGTTTGAATTTTTAGTTAGAGCTGCTTAGTTGATTCACAGCAGAAGAAGCTGGGGCAAAAACTCCATGCATTTTTACACATTTATTTTATGGGAGATTACACAGATGATTAACAGTTCTCAGAATAAAAAGTGTCTCCTGTTACCTCCATTCTTGTCTGTTTATTACTTTTGATCTATTCATGCCAAAACATTCTTACTAATGAACGTCATCAGAAAATTGTCTAATAAGGTAATTTAGAAGATAGTTCACATCTAGCATATGATCAAAAGGCACTTAACTTGCTATTCCTGCCTCCTCTCCCCCAATAAACACATGGTTTATTAGCACTGATAAGCTTCAAAATGGTTTTGAACATCTGGGAAAAGGGCTGATCAGCTCCAGACAATTGTTGGACTCTAAGCAGACCCAGGAACAAAGGTCATGATAAATGAAACCACTGCTTTGGCTCCAAAATTGCTTCAATCATCTCCAGACAAAGTATGATTGAAATGCATCTATCAGTGGATAGCATCTGGAGAACACTAAAAATGTTTTCATCAGAATCTGAGTGGCTTCTTCCAAATGAAAATAATTTTAAGATGCCATGGCAAATTTTTACAACCACACTTTGGGTTAATGTTTCCTTCTGTAGTATTGACCTTGTTTTTCTACAGTGTGAAAAAAATCAATATAATAATGGTACTGCAAAATTTCAGCTTGCTCTTGGCTCACTTTAAATAACTTTATTGTCTCCTTTCCCTCTGTCTACATCTGCTGTATTTGGCACTTAAAGTTATTAAAATGAAACCAAGTTGAAAAAAAAAAAAGTTAAATATCATAAAAAGAAACCCAGCAGCACTTCTGTCTCACTTTGCCAGCACTGTGTTCACCTTTACCATTTGCCAGGTTTTTTTGTTCCCAGCTTTTCTACATGCAAAAAGAAACCCCAACTTTCTCCAGGAACATCAAATGTACTTCGCAGTTCTACAAGAGCTAATTTTTTGGTTTTGTTTTAAAGGAAAACTCACCCTCTTCCCTCCAATAATATATTGGAACAAAAAAGCCCAATAGTCTGCTAGTGACTTCCATTTTTTGGTGCTTAACATTGTCTTACTCCTTAGGGTGCATTTTTGCACAAATGAGTGAGCCTGGTTATAGCAGTTCCACAGTTTCGCTCCAACCTGCACTAAGAAGAAGTACAAGAAACTATCAACTAAAGAGAAAGAAAAACAACATTCAGCCAAAACTATGACTTTTAGTCAGAAAGAGGGACTTTCCACTCCCTCTGGATGAGAACCACATCCACTTGCTGTCAACCACAGCTCTGCCTCGGTCAACAGACAAGAGGAGCATTCCCAAAAGGAAAGTGGGAGCAGTAAGTAAGTTCCCGGGAAAGCCACAGAAAACCCAAATGTAGGCAGTGGTGAAAAGAAGAAAACATTTGCTCTGCCTGGGCCTCTCAGAAGCATGGGGGCACTCAGTCATGCAGCAAGAAGGATCTACTCTGCTGTATGCACAACACAGAAAACAATTAGAAAGACACAGACTGCCCATATAAATTCATTTTCCTACTCTTGGCTATCCAATGAATGCAAGTCTTACACAGTGACAGGTGACGCTCCATCAACATATCAACCCCATAAAAAAAAAGAAAAAAAGAAAAAAAAAAGAAAAAA
>VYXD01005452.1:1342523-1446610 GCA_013397195.1 Hylia prasina
AAAAGAAAAGAAAAAAAAAAAAGGCAAAGTGTGAATTCTTACTTTGGTGCTGGAAGCTGGGGAGGAGTTGGCCACCAGGCTGGTGATGACATCGCTGTTGCCGGTGGTGCAGGCGGCGGTGGCCGGGGTGGGGAGGCGCGAGGGGACGATGGGCAGGGGCAGCAGCCCGGGCCGGGAGCTGCTGGTGGTGCTGGCCACGCTGCTGCAGTTGGTGCTGCCCATGTGGTTCCCGTTGGAGCTCCAGTCCCGGCGATCCCACCCGGCACGGTAATCTCTTTCAAACCGGCTGTGGTGCCGTGACATCTCGGAGGAGGGCGGCTGCGTCTCAGAGGGAACTCGAGAGCCCGCCTGGAAGATAACGACAACGAGGAGTTAGGGATGAGGGCCCAGCACAGTGACTGTACCCTGAAACCACCAGGGCAAGACCCTGTCATGCCTTCTCTGCCTTAGCAGAGCACTGTTTCTCCTCTTTTCCCAGCTGAACATCAAGAGGAAGAGAGCAGAGTCACAGTGAATATTAATCTAGAACACAAATGAGAGAGTTTAGACAAGTACAAAGACACAGTGGCGAGCCCAGTCTGAAGGAACGCCATCTGCCCAAACTCTTCAGCAAAGTAACAAGCAACACCACACAAACTGTGAAAAGCCAAGTTAGAAGGAAGTCATAATTCAATATTCTGACAACTGGAAAACATTCCCAACAGCTCCATCTTGCAGTTTTCTCAGTAGCCTCCAGATCCTTCCTGTAGCCTCTTTCCTGTATCTGACACATGACCAAATATTGATGGTAAAGACTGATGCCTTAAGTTTTAGCTTTCATATTTTCCAGATTCTGTACTGCATTAGTATGTAACTCTGAACTTCACATGAAGTGTTAGCAAGTTCTCTTCACAGCTTAGTTAGACAAAACAATCCTTTTCCAGCCTGAGAACCAAGGACACTGTTGCAGCTTCAGGCCCAAAAGTATAAACAGCAGTGAATTGAGGAGAGTAATCTGGGAGGATGGGACTTCATAACCTGAAGCTGTAATTGGACAATTAACCCCAAAATGTAAATGGACCAAAACTTATAAAAGTGTGAAAACTCATGACCCACTGTCCATCTTGGGTGTAGCCAGAGCCAGGCTCTTGTACTGCCCAAGGTGTATCCTTTGAAGGCCTTTTTAATAAATACCTACTTTATTCCCTTAACACTGTCTTGCTCTGTTCTAGGTAGCCTCTCAAGGCATCAGGATCAAAGGGAAGAAAATCTACCTCCTAAATCTACCCATTACTTCTCTATTTTCAAAGCCAAATGCTGCTTCACACAACTCCCTTTTTGCTAGACCTCCTCACTGCAAGCTCCTACAGGAATATTTCACTCTGTGACACCTTTCCACAGCAAGGATGCTTTCCAGGGCAGGCCAGGATCTCCTCCTGTGCTTCTGGCTAGACTTAAAACACTTAATACACATAGGTGATCTATGGCCAAGTTGTTCTGTGTGATCACCCTGTCCTTATCACCCGTCAGTCTTTGCTATCCACAGATTGTATCTGCCAGGTGAGGGATGTCTTAACACAATGTTGGGAGTCTTGACTCTCAACATCTAACCTTAGTTCTGATAATTATATGTTATATAGCCTAGAGCATTTACTGAAGTCCTCCTGGCAAGGTCTCCTAATGTGCAGAATGGTGGCAATAATGCTATTTACACAGCAGAGTTCTGAGTAAGTGAAAGTTTACAGCATTTACAATAGAAGAAACAGTATGAATAAATTGTAAATGTATTTATTTCCATAAATAAATAATGACTATCTAGGTCACTGCAGCACCTGATTTATTTTATTTGCATCACACCATCCACTATGTTCTTTGTAATAATGACACCAGGTCAGTGGAAGCAATGTTGTTTCACAAATTCTTAAGATACAAAAGTGGATGGCAAAAATATCTGTTTATAAGGATTGTGGAGGGAGCCAGAACTAAACCCACCCATAAACTTGAAGATAAGAAGCTTCTTAAGAGGGATACAAAACTTAGAAGTGTTATAAAACAGTGTGCCTATTGACAGTGTTAGTTATTCACCTGGTAGAAATTAAAAAGGCAAACAAAACCAATTCTTGTGCCTAAAGGATGAAAGGTTCACCTGGTTCACAGAAGAGCTACTAGCTGAGACAAAGAATACTCTTCCTCAGTTAAAAATTCAATAATATAAATGTATATTACAAAACCCTGCCAAATTCCGTCCCACAATCATTATGTTCAACAAAAGGCCAAACCAAATCTCCCAAGAAGCTGCATTTTTGATGGTTACATTGCCCCTCTCCAGGCATGAGCACCTCTAGCAAGAGCTCACACTGGGGACCACATCACAGTGTTGTTGGTATTGACCACAAAACTAACATTCCTCTTAACCAAGCCAACTATTTTTTTCTCTAGTAGAATGTGATGCAACATTTGATTTGATGATTTGAGAGCTGATAGTTCTGGTATTTATTTAGATTCCTCTGTCCTATGTTTTTGTGGCCATCTGATACTTTCATTCAGAAAGCTAATTCTGTATTTTCCAGAGGACCATGTGAGCTCAGCTGTACAATGACCACAGGAAAACCCAGAGACACCAGTGCTGTGAAAGCTGCTGTAGTGAAAACGGAAACTTTTCTTTTAGTAGAGGTGAAGAAAGCAAACTTTCGCTTCTCTAGTGAAAATGATCTCAGTCTAAATTTGGTACCTAAGCACAGTGTCTTTAAAGGTTAGAAATTCCACAGGTATAACCCAGCTTTCATTTGTTTTATAACCATTTTGCTAAGTCAGGCAAAAAAGGAGCCTGCAAACTGCAAGCTGCAATTTCAAAATATCCCTTATTATTCTTTGCCTTTGAAGAAGTTTCTTTTTAATCCCAACAGCCTCCACTGCCGTATGAAGCTATCTTTTGTGACTGTTTGGATGGTGGCTGTCAACTGAATGCCCTTCTCCTCTCAAGCTCGAGGATCTGCATTAGCTGTATTAGTGTACTCCTTGACAAGGCAGCCAGGGAGAACCAAATCACATCTCCCCCACCCACCCACACTCCTGAGCACATCTGACATTTAATTCAGCAGAGAGCAGTGGCACACATGCACACAAGTCAATAGCGAGCAGTTTTTGCCACACGATCCCAGGCACCCTGCCCCCAGCAATTCTACTATCAGATGAGACTGACAGGCAAGTACGTCAATAACAAGCAGGAAAAAAAGACTGTGACTAAGCCACGCATTAAGAAGTTTACTTAAAACCCAACGCCCTCTTCATGAGCACATTCACTTCTCAGTCCAGCCACTGTATTTCATGGTATTTCCAATGAAAAAATAAAAGCTGGGGGTAAACATCAGTCTTCTTTTTTTTCTTTTTATTTTTTTCTCCCAACACACTGCATTAAATATACACTACTTGCTTCAACATGTCCTTTTTGGCTGGGTGCAAAGATATTTGACAGCAGCAAGACGTGCAGAAAAACCAGAGGGGATAACTATCTAATAAATGAGTATTCAACTGCTAGTGCTTGCTATTTAAAATTAGAAAGAATAGAAAATGTTTTCATAAATAGCTGCTGGGTGAGGTAAGAAGTGGGTTGTGAACAGACTAGCTAATTTTTAAGAGTATTTTTAGATCCAGAGTTTATGCTTTGTCTAGACAATTGTTGTTGAGGATCGTAATCAAAATAATGCTTTAAACATATTCTGTACTCATAAGAAAAACTTATCCAACAGTGTGTCCCGAGTCAAGTGTAATCATCACATTCCTCTGCACAGAACTTGACACAGGGCAGCATAAACCATCTTGAGAAACAGCAGAGATAGAGTGGAGGCCAGTGGAAAATTCACTCAAACAGCAGGGAGGGCAGCAGTCACTGCAGTCAGAGATCACAGAATCTGTAAGGTTGAAAAAGATCTCTATGACCATCGAGTCCAGCCACCACCCTAACCCTGTCACTAACAGTTCGACAATACTTGATTTTAGGCTACAGTTTTCCAGACATGTTGAGGTATTTTTTTTCCCTAAGAATAAACAAAACAAAATAGAACAAAAAACCCCTTTCTGTTGGGGAGATAGAGAGAAGGAGAAACATCAGTGCCTAATACTTACAAACAGCAACATCAGTAGCTACAATTAATTCATGTGTTTTTACCTTTGTAAGGGAAGTTTTCCTCAATATTCATGTGCAGGCATTTTCTCTTTACTGTATTTAGATCCTTCTCAACAACACTGGAGAAGAGAAAGAAGATTTTTACCCTGTTTCTTAGACACTGCCCCAGCTAAGCCTTGGCTAATTACAGATCTATCAACCTCAGCTGTGGGATTGATTTTTCAGCTAGCATGATGCTCCACACTGCCAGAGGTAGGAGCCAGTACTAGAGCAGGTAAGCTCCAAGCTCGCTCAGCTACACCTACCCTACACCAGAGCCATAACCCCATGATGGAGACACAGCCAGCAAGAGAAAGAATGTATGATTTGTGCATCTCAGACTCACAGTCCATGAGGAGGAGTGCTGCATGCTGTCACTGCTGAAAATCCCTCTGAACACCCAGTTCAGCTGGCATGCTGTCTGGTGAAGGTGGTGAAGTCAGTGAGATGGGCCTTCCCTCTCCCTCTACTCAAGACATAATCACTGGAGTAGCCGGGTGTCTTTAATCTCTACTGGAAAGGAAACGCGTTCCCATTTGTCACATAGAATCAGAGGATTTTACTGTGCAGCCAAAAGGAACAAAAACTCTCTTAGAGGGGAAAAATCCCCCACCCTGCTAGAGAGAGAGAAGCCCATAGCAGTTACTGGATGAACTGATAAATTCAAAGCAAAAAAGGAGATCAAATTGGTATTAAGGGAAGGCTGTGGAAAGGGCTATAAGCTAAAGAAGAGAAATTGAGCAACCAGAGGTAAATAAAAATCCCATGACAAATCTAAAATGAGATTTAGTGATATAGCAAGGCAAAAAGTCCCCAAGACTGCATCACTGTGCATGTGCTGCAAAAAGAATGACAGAACACAGCCTACTTTGTTTCAGACAAGGGTTATTCAGGAGCCAGGCAAGAGGATTATACATGCACCTGACCCCTTTCCCCATCATTTACTTTCAGAGAAAGATGGGTTTGTGAGGGTAGAACAGGAGAGGGTAACAGACTGATGAAACAATAACAATCATCTTCTGAGGAATGGGACAAGATCTCTCCCAACCCCACAAGGCCAAAGCATGCAATGCAGCAGGTCAGAGAGACCATAAAAAGAAGTCACTTTAAATCTATCCCTCTCAAAGAAAGTAAAATGTCAGTGTACCCCTGCTAGAGAACATCACTTTTTCTACAACCTGGAATTTTAGACATATCTCAGACTAACAACTTGCTCAACAAGAATATTTGAGAAAGTTTTTCGGCAAAATTCGAGTGTCTTCGGGACTCAAATGTAGGGCACTTACACGGACGACAACATCCAGCCTCCAAATTTACCCTGAACACTTTGGCCATTTGGAAATCCTCCTACCTTCTTAGCACAAAAACACCTTCCTCCTGGTACTCGTTTTTCGCCACATCTCTTATGCAAGCTCATTTGTTCCTTGTTTCCACGGCTTCCACACACACACAGAGGAAAGGAAAAGGCCAGCGGCGTGTGAGATAGCAGCGTGCTGTCCTCAGGGCTCTTACCGGGTTCAAACAGATCATTGCTGCAGATTTATTAAACTCAAGTGGTTAACATTTCATTTTATGCTCGATACATTTAAACACAGCCCTTCTTCCCCCAAGCCCAAAACACTCACTGTTCTGCAGAAAAAATGCTTCCTATTCATGTTCCTCTAAATGACAGTCCGGGCTCGAGCCTTTGAGCAGCTTTTTGCCTGCTTTCCACGCTTATCTAGTCAAGGTCTCCTTAAAGCGCCTGTCCCCACAGATATAAATATAAGGAAAAACAGGCTTTCAGCCAGTCTGAAGCTAGAGAATCAGATTTCTTAGACTATTAGTCAACTTCATTAAGTGACTTCAAAAATAAAGGTCAAGCTTTTAATTTAAATTTTTCCTGGGTAAGCATTTGTTTCTAAATTTACCTTTTAAATAATAACATTAGAGAAACATGATAGGCGAGAGACACTGGGAGACAGTGACGGAAGTAGATCCGTGGTCATTAGGGAAATGGCAGAAAAGGAGAAGGAAAGAACCTGAAACTTTAAAATATGCAGCTAAATAATCATACATGTTTTCAGACAGGATAAATGGAAGTACAGGTAAAATAGCCCATTAGAGAGCTTCAAAAGCAGTTAAGTGCATGTAATGCCTAAGTATTTTATGAGAGCCACACAAAAAAAAAAAAAGAGGAAAAAGAGAGATTTGCTGGAATCAGATCTAGCATGAAGAACTGTAACTGATAAAAAGGAAGATGTCTAAGTGGCTAAGCCTGAATGATTTCACATATATGCTGCAGGGGAAATGTTACGACATGCAGTTTTATCAGATCCTACCGACACAACAACCTCTCCCCAGGCACAGGTCTGAAGACATAATTTATGCATATGGCACCAAAATCACATCAAAATATATCAGTATTATCATAAATTCTGGATATAACTCAACTGTCAATCATACATGTACACGTCTTTAAGAAAATCAAAATAAAACAAGGTACTAGCAGTCCTGGCAGCTTCAGGAGAAACTCTTCAGCAATGTGCCAAGCAAAATGTTTTACTCGAGCTCAACATTTTTTACAACCTACAAAGACTTTCTTAGACACATACAGAATCACTGTTAAAAGCCTACATGGATCTGACTAATCCATTTTCACAATTTTTACTTAACTATTTTTTTTTCTGTTTGGGTGACTTCAGTGAAAGAACTCTCTGTTAGAAAAACGCAGAAGGGATGCAATCAAGAGATTCTGTAAAGCTGTACTACATGCAGCTGTCTAGAAAGATAAGATCCAGAAATATTTGAGAGGCAAGGAAACAACTTTATTATCAAGCAAGGTCTACTTTTGTAAACCCCTGATTTAGTCTTGTAAACAGTTGTAAAGCTTTTGTAAGATCCAAGACAAGGCAGAGAGACTTGAGCTGCTTTGCTACAATCAGATCTTAAAGAAAAAAAAAAAAAAAAGGAAGAAAAAAAAGCCCAAATCCTAACCCTGTAAGTGATAAAGGAGCAGTAGATTAAAGAGATTATATAGGATTTAATTTTCCAAATATATGCTGGAGGAGGTGATGCTTTGGGACATATTGAAAAAAAAAATCTGAACATGAACACAACAGTGTCTTCTCAGCAGAAAGCTCAATATGCAAGAAGCAAAAATGAGATTTTTGCCTTGCTATCTCAAAATATTGTAGAAAAGTTTGTGCACTTTTATTTCTGACTACTTCAGATGCATATGGAAATCTTCCCTCCAGATAAGTAGAAAGATAAACTAGACTATCCAAATAAAGAAGAAAAACCCAGTCACAATGCACGTGAAACCATACCTTTCAGTTTCTTTCCTTCACGGTTGACAGAATATAACCTTCCTAAATGAGGGGTAATTAAAAAAAATCTCTAAATCTCTAAGTGTATGTTTTATTACTAAGCTTCTAGGAAATTTATCTTCACTGTGATAATTTCCTATATATAGTAATTTGCTTTTCAGATACTGATATTTTTGCAATCTGAGCAGAGTGGGTAACGCATCCTTCAATTCATGGATCATGAGCACTGGCAGGGTGAGAGAAGTTCACAAAGATTCACAGTGGTCCCGATGCTCACACTGCTGGAACAGAAGGTGAAGACGAGTCTCGTCTTGAATCCTGTTGCTAGCCAAACCTGGACACACAAAAACTCATAAAGTTTACACCAGGTGCAGGGGCTTCCTTCTGCAGATGCTCCTGACATACATATTTCTTAGACTATTTTAAAAGGCCTTCATCCACATCCTTGATAAGACAAGATCCATGATAAGATCCTTGATAAGATATCATCCATGAATGATAATTCATCCAAAAATGATAAACTGATCTCTGCACAATCAAAATATACTGGTTTGGGACATGTATTTGGATAAAAGTTTCCTCCCAGCTGCAAGATAAAACTACTAAATCTATTTCTCTCACTTCAAGCTTCTGTGGGAAAGATCTCCCACTTGATCTGGTTCACCCCCACGGCTTTGTTGCAAACCATCCCCACAACCTTAAAAAAAAACTCTGCACAAAATTCAACCCTCACCACCCTCCAGCCTCCAAAATCAATTCTAGATGCCACTTCTTGCAGATTGGTCATTCCAAGGACCTTCTAAAGCAACAAGACTGAATTTTACACAGCAGTTTTGTAAATGCAAATCCACCAGAACTTTTCACAAAAGCATAATAACTTCCTCAGATGTCTCCGCAGGGTCCAGGGTAGCTGGCAGTGTCTGGAACCCAGCCTTGTTAAAAACAGAGAGAGAGAAAAACATAACGTCCCTCTGTAACACTCCTGCTTGCAAAACACTGCCCAAAACATTGACTTCCCTAATTAAATTATCTCATTAGCATGAAAAGCAAACGAAAGAAAACCAAATGCCAAGAGCTGCCGTGTTAAAGGCCAGTTTGAGGAGGGTTTGTGCAGGAAGACTTGCACGGCAGAGCCGGTGGCCAACACCTCGGCACAGGGGCTGGCAGGATGACAACTGGTGGCCAGGGTCCAGGGATGCCTGCTGGGGACAGATGGGAAGGGGAGACAGGGACACGACTGGATTTCTTCAGGGGAAATGGGCCATCTTCTGAAAATGCGTTAAGTGGCTGCCAGGACCTGACATACCTAATCTTGCCTAAGACTTCATCGTTAATAAAGCAGAAATGTAGAATAAGCTACTGTCAGTGTTGCCAAATGTCACAAAATAAAGCTCACAAAATTTAATTAGCAGGATTTTGGCTCTTCTGGGGATGGTTTCTCAGGTGAGTGAGGGGGCATGGGTGGAGAAGGGGACCAGGTCTTCATTACATTTTGGACAAGGCAGGAGAAATTTCCTTTTATTTACTGCTATTCTCAATTTTCCAGGCTGTGAGGAAGACTGATCAATCAGACAAAGCTATTACAGGAGAAAGCTCTCTGCCAAGGTAAGGGTTAAATGCAGTGTATTTTACAGCATAAGATCTCTGGATCACTTGTAGTGCTGCAAAATGCTGTAATAAAGAAAACATACTTCAAATTTCCCTCTTAGAGGATATTTTTGGGTCATCCCACCCCATCACTGCTCACATTTAAAAAGCTTCAGCCAGCACCAGGTGAAGTAATAAATTTTCTGCTCCAGGACTGATGTCCTCTGACCACACAAAATTTTCTGACACACATTTTGTTAAAAGGAGACATGTATCACTCCCCCAAATCAAAAGCACATGTACACTTACAGCACAAAACAGTCCCTAACCATCTGGTACATAAAAAGAGCTTATTCCATGCAAATGGTCCCAGGGGAAAAAACAAAGAAATCATAGAATCTGAGTAATTTAGGTTGCAAAACATCTTAAAGATCACCACTAAACCCTAAGTGCCACATCTATCTTTTAAATTTCCTGCACATGAGACTAGTACAGTCCATGGCAACAAGTATCCAAAGGCCTTCCAGGCTTTAACATGATTTGTGGCACACTGAGGTGAAGTGAAGGTGCAGTTATCCCAGTCCTCCAGTAAGTAAGTGAATTCCCAGAGAATACACAACATCTCTGATCCATGGGGAATAACTACAGTTTTTCCAGTTTCTGATGCCCTAAATGTGTGAGCGCCACTAGCCTCCACTCACGGAGCCTCACAAGCTTGCTCTTCACTTAAGGAGACACCTGTATTCTTGCTGTACTTTCAGAAATCACAGCGAGGAGTTTCTCTGCATATTTCCAAACTCCCATCTTTTTGCATCATGGCACTGGTACCATGAATACCAATCCATCAGCACCAGGCACTCCTTTATCTGGCTGGAAATACTGGCTGCTCACCCACAGACACCTGGGGCTTTCGAATCAAAACATTTCCTTCTCAGAGCACGTCACTGGAGTTGGCCAGAGCCCACGTTATCTGTCCATCTGCTGTCACAGCTCATCACCCCTCGTGGCCTAGCCACGTTTCATAAAATGGATTGACTTTATTTTCAGCTGGTTCAATAGAGTAAGTATCACTTACATCCACTTGCTATTTTTGTTCTGTTTTGAAAGGCGATGCGTCAAGAACCAGAGGGACAGTGCCACCATCCTAATGAATTAATACCACAGCTAGTATCAAAGTTAACTGCATCTCTACTTGCTCCTCTGCCTCTTAAAAGCTATTCCTGTTACCGTTTCTTTCTTTGACCACCCCTCCTTGCTTCTGACTTAAAACTGGCCCAAGTGACTCATGTTTTATTTTTTCATCTGTTGGATGAAGGCTGTCTGTTGAATGCAGGAAATCAGCAGCCCACCTTTTCCAGGCTGCAGAGGTCTGCAGCTTTTAATTAGCTGCCTTAGAAGTAACAGCATCAAATAATAAACAGATCATGAACCACTCACCATATCTGTCTCAAGACATGTTAGGTGATGTAGAACCTTTCAATGCTACAGAGAAATCAAATCATGTTTGCCAAGCACCTACTTAAATATGCATTTAAGAATACTAAGAATCTAAACTTAAAAATATAAGTTGAAAACTACTAGATTTGCAAGCACTGGCCAAAATGTTTTGCATTTTATTCTGAACAGCAATAATTTATTTTCATTCCACCAAAGCTGTCAAAAACTCTGTATGCAGTCTTGTAGTGAGGCTGTTATATACATGCCAAATGCCAGTATAGAAAACATCTGGACTTGCTTCTGTTCCAGGATTTGCCAAAGCATAAGTCTATCTATTGTTTTTTTCTTGCGACTTTTATTTTTTTTCTCTCTCTGCTGTGCCTCAGGTCGTTTTTCTTAAAATGAAATCATTAAAACAGGCAGAAAGAGCGGAGGAAGGAGGAGTAAGAAGAGCTCTAGCATCTGAGTAATCTTCCAGTGGGACTAATTTTACTAAGTATTTGTGCTACTGCTACCAGTCAATGACTACAAGTATTATTGAGAAGCTAAAAAAATAAAAATTAAACCACATTTAGGAAAGTATATTGGCATAGAGAAAAGGAAAAACACATATGCTGTTCTATAAAATAGAAGCTCTGTTTACTGAAATGTCCTCAATATCAATATAAAATGTATTAACATAAAAACCCAACTTGCTGTTCCCTGATTTTGCATTCATTTTACATCCGTACTTCTCCGAGGCAACAGATCAGAATGGTGCATTGCCTTCCCCTCAGGCCAAGTGTAATAAACAGGCAGGTGTAATAGAAGGCTGCAGTGTCTCAGCTCTCCTCCCCAACAATTGATCTTCCAGCCCAACGGTGTAATTCCGTCTTGGTAGCTCCCTGCACATGCCTCATTCCTGATCGGTCAATTATTTCAAATCAAGCAGAATTAAAGTGTTATTTTTGTGAGGGAGGATGATATTCACCAGTGACCAACGTGAAACTAATAAACTAATTTCCCTTTACTGCCTTGGGCAAAACAGAAAAATCCAGGTCTATGGGAGAAAGACAGCAGCTGTTTCATCAGTCTGTTGCCCAAATGCGTTTGCCATTTACTATCTTTAAATTGAATTTTTGCTCACAGGACAATTTTGGGAACAGAAGACAACAAAAAGAAAACAACAAAAAAGGCAGTGGTGAGGATGTATGACTGTTCAAGACAGAGCTGTGCAATGCAAGCTTCCTGAGAGGAGGGGACAGCACTCTCCTGTTCTCTGAAAACAGAGCATATTCCTCCTGTCAGTAGCAAATTTATCCAGTAGATGTCAACACCAGCAAAAAATATGTGTAAAGCCAACCTTAAGAGCAACAGTACTCACTTCAATTTACAGAAGCACATCAGGGGATAGTTTAATATTTGGAAGCATTGCATATTTATTTGCTACTGTCCCATCCTTCCATCTTCCTGAACGGATCTGGCCTGGCTCATCTGTCCATAAACATATGTAGAGCAAAATAATTTGTTTTTTGCTTTTAGAATGATTTTGTCTGGTCTGCTGAAAAATTGCTGATGAGTATGTGATTACTTTTGGATTGGATCGGATGAATTTTTTCTGAGGAGGCACTGGGAGGAAGGGGGCAAAAATACTATGTGGTGCAAAGCGACTACCAGAAGCAAAATCTTCATAGTTACTAAATACAATCTGAAGAGGTCTGTTCCTTTCTGACCTTCCACTTGCGTGGTTTAAGCAATGCAATGATTTCATGGATTTTGGTCCTTCCTCAAGAAGCTTCTCAGCCTACAAGAGTGACCTGCGATTCCCATGCTGACCCCAGGTTAACAAATACTTGTTGTTCCTGTGAGGATTTTTTATTTTGCAGTACACCAAGGACAGTCTGTTGTAAGCTTTTAAGTGTTATTATCACTCAAAAGACTGCATTTGCTGACAAGTTTTAACCATGCAAAAACACAAGGCCATTGCTGTTGACACTTTTAAATCTACTATTAAGATCTTACTGTTTGAACAGCTTGTGTGTAGAATCTGAAGTACAGATTTCTGTTTCCTTTTTGTTTATTTTTAGATAAACCTTGTGTTTCTACTCTGCAATGTTTGCATTTGGCTGCTGAGCATGCAGTAACTGCATACATTATATGCATTGCTTAGAGACACTGCCTCACAGCCCATCAGGTTTTTGGAAAAGATGAAAAGAGAAGGGAAATAACAGATCATTTTCCTGATTGATTCATCTTTCTTCACATTGCCATTTCCCCATACACATAAGAAGGATAACCAAAAGTATGTTGTGACATCTAATAGTGAGCTGTTGAAGCAAATTATTTTACTACTGCTACCAAACTTATTATGGAGTTTGTTTCCAGTGATCTAAAACATAACAAGGAGACATAAATGAAAATATTACTGAGACATCAGTATGAGCATTTATTCCTCACGTGCAAAACCTTACAGCTTTTACGAGAAGCATCCATCCAATGATGCTGTTGCAGCTTAACTGATCAGTCTGGCTTAAAATTCAGATTCTCTGTGGAGGCACAAACAGTGGTCAAAGGCCAAGACTGAGAATTACCATCATCTAAGCAATTCTTAGGCATCAACAGAAGCAGGCTCGGGAAGATCAGGCACAGGTACTGCGCTCCCAGTAAATAATGGGAACAGATGATGGCACTTGAGAGAACAAAGTCAGAGCTCTGAACCCCAGGGAAAAGCATCAAATGCCAAGCCCCACGCGGCATGAGGCGCCAGCAGCACACCCCGTTTTGGGAAGCCTCGTCCTGCTCCACAGCTCTGGGTGCTGGCACGTACTACCCAAGACAGAGCCATAAATAGTTTGGAGATAAGACGCATATCTTATGAGGCACACCGCAGTTTCACAGCCAGGGATGAGCAATTCTTTTAATTACCGTCAGCATTTTCTCCGAATCCCCGTCTCAAAGAAGAGATGGAAACTTTTGATTTGCTGTGACACCTTGATTGCCGCACGGATGAGTCACCACACCACTCTTGTTAGTCTTACGAATTTATAGACTTTTAGGCCAAAAAGCACAGGAGGCTGTTACAACTGCTCTGCTCTGACTCTGAACAGCACAGCTATCCTGGCTCATCCAGCAGTCTGCCTGCCAGGCACAAACAGGGACCAGGAATGTCGTACATAAAATTATAATAACATGCCTAAGCTTGCCCATAAGCTCCACAACAGTCCGTCCCCATCCCCTCCCCAAAAAAAAAAAAAAAGAAAAACATGTAAAATTATTGATCACCGAACCCATGTAGCATCAACATCTTTCTTCTTAGCAGTTTCTCTGACCTGGGAAGGCTGCAGGGATGGTGCCAAAGGGGGAGGCAGGGGTGGCCCTGTGCTGCACACAGCCAGTTCCAGGTCCCCACCAGAACCACAGAGCCCTGCAGCAAAACTGATGGGGCCTCTGTGAAACATTTCCTAGGAAAGGGCAAGAACACTGTGCAGGCAATGAGGAATAAGGGAAAAAAGTGTAAGAAATAGCCCTGCTGCTACCAAGGTCAAAGAGGGAGGAGGGGGAGGAGGTGCTCCCAGTACTGGAGCAGGTGTGACCCTGCTGCCCATGGAGAGGACCATGATGGAAGCTGATCAGAGAATCATCATAGAATGGTTTGGGTTGGAAGTGACCTCAAAGATCCTCTATTTCCAACTCCTTTTGCCATAGGCAGGGACACCTTCCACTAGACCAGGTTGCTCCAAGCCACATCCAACCTGGCCTTGATCACTTGCAGAGATGCAGTATCCACAGCTTCTCTGGGCAACCTGTGCCAGCATCTCACCCCCTTCACAACAAAGTATCTCTTGTGAATATCCAATCTAAACTTACTCTTTTAGTTTAAAGTCATTGCTCCTTGTCCTATTACTATGCCCTTGCAAGAAGTCCATCTCCAGCATTGCTTTTTTTCCCCCAGATAACCACACTATCGCCCATGGAAGACCACTCCTCATGGAGAGAAACCCATTCTGAAGCAGGATTCAGGCAGAAGCTGCAGTCCGTGGAGGAGGATCCATGCTGGAACAGGCTTATCTGGAGGAACTGCAGCCCTGTTGATTTTTAGGTTTTTTTTTTCCAGAATCTCCCAAGGCAGTTTATGCAATCATCCTTTGTAATAGTAGAGAGGAGGGACAGAAAGAACTATTTCTGCACCTGCAATATATTAGTGTATTTATTAAAGACACCATGGAGAAGACCTTGTACATCATTTCAAAGGCTGAATTTTGTTTAATTTCATGCTGTGAAGACATGTGCATTCCCAGTTTCCTTCATTTTTGCCCCCATGCACTCTATTATTATCTTTTTGCCTATCCACTTGTAAACAATTTCGAAGCTGGCGTAAGTGAACGAGCTGCTTGGAATGATCTTCACAGATGGGAGTGCTCTACCAGTTGCTTTCCTGAATAGAGTACATATCCATACCATTTCCTTGATCTTCTAGGTAAGCAATCACGTCCACTGAGGATGGATTAGACATACACTTCGAAATAATGCCAGTCTATAACTAGATGTCTCATTTCCCAGCATTCACATAATGGCCCCATTACATGCTTGATTGTTGTGGCCAGGCTGAACGGAGCCATTTGTTTAGAACTTTCCTTTCTTTTCTTCTTTATTAGCAGAAAAGTCCAACTTTGTTTACTGAATCCTATGATTTTCTGAAGGTATTTTCAATGCTCCTGAAGACTGCCTCTGCTAATTCTTTAGAGACATACTCTCCAGCACATTTTGTTCAAAATTCTTAATACTCAGTTTTGCAAGATGTCCTTTCTTCTCCTGCTTTGGTCTTCATTTGTAAAGTTACAGTTTCTAGCAAATTTTTCCCACAGAAGGTTACCCAGTTCCTAGTATTTTAAGACAATGATAAGCATTTATGTGGCACTCTTCATCTTCAAAGCACTTTACAAACATTAAATATTTAATGCTCATGGCATCCCTCTTACTCTCAACCCCATTTTACAGGTAGGGAGAGAGACTCACAGGTTAAGTGATTTTGTTTCAAGTCACATCACAAGTTACTGACAGACGTGAGACCAGAATATATGAGCTCAGATTTTCAGTTCCATACTCAAAACTAGACCAGCCTTGTTCTTTCACTTTAAATAATATAAATAATAATGAAAATCCTTGCTCTTGTTCAGAGAGAATGCATCTCTTTGGAGGTTCTAGATACAACAAGAGAAAACACTCACAGGAAAAGTACCCCAAAATGACCCAGGAGGGCAGCCACCAGCTTTGTAACCCATGTCTTCCCTTGCTAGTGTTTTAGAGGGAAACCCACAATTGGACACTATCAGGAAAGGGGCCAGCATGTTTTCAGGCTTTTATATATAGCCAAATGCACACACACATGCACATATATTCTCAACCACTAAACCAAGAACAGAGACCTTCCAGCCAGAGAAGAATTTGCAATTTAAAAACCGAAGTACATTTCAAAATGGCATCACTAAAGAGCTTTGGTATTTGATAAGAAGATTACAGTACATTCAATTGCATACAGCAAAAGCCTTTTAAAATAAAGTACAGGAATAGTGAAGCCAGGCATTTGTGACTAGATAACACGGAGCTAATCGGGCAGTGCGAAAGGTGTGCCCTGCTGCAGGGAGCGTGCAGGAGCCAGGCAGCTTTTGGAACTCAAATAATGAGGGGATTTTTTTTTTAGCTTTAACATTTTTCATAATCTAAGCAGGAGGTCTAAACACAGGCTGTATGCAACACTAACTGTATTTCCCTTTAACAGGCTCCTATGGGAACAAATGTTCAGTGTCAGGCTGGTACTATACGTCCATTTAATTGAGCTGAGAGAACTCTACTGCCCTCGAAGAAAGCTCATCTCTCCTCTCCGTGGATGTGACTATAGAGCTAGCAGATAATATCTCACTCATTATTTATACAACCACGTAATTATCTCCCAGAGACTCCCCATTTTGTGGAAGTTTCTTTTTTGGAAACATCATCTGTTGGCTGAATGGAAAGCCAAATCTAGCCTCAGATACTGTGACAGTGAGTGCCAGAGCATCCTTTGCTACCACACACAGGAAGCAGCACGGGAGTCTGCAGTACCTCTCACATGGGGGGACGTGCTCCTGGCATTACAGTGGATCTGTTTAATTCTCTTGCAAAATGCAGGAATGTGTACAAGATCAACAGTACACAAAACATACTCAGAATTTTAGAGAAACGTGGTAATGGCAGGAGCCAAACATAAACAAAAGATAATTCTGCATATAGCACAATTGCCCCCTCTGAGACACTGGGTTCTGTCTAACTGTTTACATTGCTCCAGAGCCACCAGATCCAAACACCCTCGATACCTGTTTAACCACAACAAAATCATCTGAGGTCAAGAATGTTATCCCTCCTCTTCAGCTGGCAAGCTGAGGATGGAAAGAATATGGACCAAAATGAGAAGATGCCCTCAGGCAGGGAGAGCAGAGGTCAGACATTATATCCAATTTAGACACGTGCAAAACCCCTCTATGCTTATGTACCTCAGAGTCTGCAAGAAGCCACGTTATTGCTAATAAAGCTATTTAGGTGCCCAATGTCCTGCTGTTGTATAAACCAAAGGGAACATCATTTGGCTATTTATCACTGCAGGAAATGCTGGAAATTCCCAAATGAAGTACCACTGCCCAAATCCTGTGGTGTCATGTCATGAGCCCCTCCAAAACACAGGGATGCTTTGAGTTGAGCACCACGGGGAGGTAATACAGTGTGACTCATCCTACTGAGGGATCTGGTTTCCAGCTTTGGCCCCCTATATAACTGAAGCACTAGGCATTACAGAAATCTGCTGGGCTCAGAGTTTCCATGCCAGCAACTGGATGCCGATGAGCCCAGCACAGCCACACTAAGCACTGGGGCTAAGGCTCTCTTTCAGGTGGTCCTGCTGGTTTTTAACTCCAACTTTAGACCCAAGACAAGGAATGGGTATAATCCTCTGCTCTTTCAGATGTCCTGTGTAACTTCAGGCTCAGCTCAACAGAGCACTGGAGTTTGCTGGAGAGAGGTAAGAAAAACAACCAAGGACGTGCCAAATGAACACCACGTCCCCACCACAGTTCTAACAGAGCTTTTGGACAGACTTAGCCAACACCCACATCTCAGCCAAAGCTCATGAGAGAGGGCACTGGTGTTTCTGCAATTCAGCAAGCCTGCCATTACCTTCCTCAGGCAACCCCATGATCAGCCACTGCACGAGGTACAGGCTTCTGCCTTCATGCTCCGATAGAGGCTGATTTTGTTGTTAGGTTTTTTTTCCATTTAATTTTGAAGATTATAGGATTTACACTTATTCTGGTAAAATATTTTGTAGCATTGCCATGAAAGAGCAGAGTGGAGGCAACACACACATATTATGAAGGCTCTGGCACTGTAATATGTAGCTTTTCTGTTATAAATTACATTGACCAGCTAAAGTACAGGTTACAGTAAAGTCTGCACAAAGTCATATTGTGGCAGTAATGCATATATAGAAGAAAAAAGGAAAAAACAATTTTCTTGTGTGTTTTAATACACTTAGCAGAGTGGCCAAGACTGAATTCCTTGTGGAGGGAAAGCCAAACCTTATTCATGAAGTCACTGTGGTTTTGTTTTTTATAAAATGAGAAAAACAACTAGGCAGTTGTCACAACTAGGGAAATACCACATTCCACTGGATTAAAGTCCTTTTCAGGAATGTACAAAACACAGTTTGCCATTACTGCCTTTTTTAATCTTGAGCCACTGTCTCTCTGAAGCAGCCAAGAAAACCTGACTATCATACTCACTGGAACTTTAAAGGGTACTGTGTTCATCCCTCCACCCCTCCAATGCCATGACTTGGGGGTAGCTCAGGGCTCTCTACCCTGGCAGCAGTGCCACAGTGTCACTCCCCAGAGTGACAGGAAAGGCTTGAGGAAAGCTCAGTGAAGGAGATCCCAAGTTAGACTGGAGGAGGGTTGGGAGGGTAAAGGGGGTAACAACACCCCACCTTCAGATGCAGCTTCAGGACTCTGAAGCCCTCTGATGCCTTTCTCAATTTCTCCCCCAGTGTTAATTAATCTTTCAATCAACTTTTCCCCTTTTTTTGCACCACATCTCTCATATCTACTCACCACCTTCCCTTCTACCACATCCCAGTTCCTTTCCCTCCTTGGTTCATGTCCAAGGAAGAATTCCTCCAAGATCTTCTCCAGTCCTCCAACAACATTGACTCAAATAGGTGGTTTGCAAAGCTTTCTTTACTTGTGTACTCATACTTTTTTGACCTTGTTTTATACAACTTAAAATCCCTAACTGAAATCATTAAGTGAGTAAGAGTGACCCCATGTACCAAGAATTTGGCAAGCTGACACCATTAAAAAGAAACAAAGGACTCGTATCCTATTTTCAGCTGCAGAGAGGAGGAAACTGAGGTGAAGAAGCAGGTGGGAATGTAGTGGTGATAAAATGAAGTGACAAGCTTATAATTTATTAAGTTTCTAAGCATAGTTTCATCCAAAAACCAAGGGCAAAAGAAATTCCCTCCTAAATAAAGGTATTGAGCAGAAACCTTTAAGAGAACCAGCAACCCCATTCTGTTCCAATTCAGCTGTCTACAGCTAACCTCTCACAGGGGACTTTGGTTTTGGACAATTAATTTTATTAGCTTAGAAGGGAAAATGTTAGTAACCAGCAGGAAAACCTGCCAATCGACCAACCATTTCTATTTGTGATGGAATTCATGGAGTTAATCCCACAGTGCCGTTTGTTCCAGGAGCATCCCTGCCACATCTCAGTGCCTGGGTGCAAAAGAAGGGCCAAAGCAGGAGATTATGATTTTGTAAGTAAAAACAAAGCACTGGCTCTCAATAGAATCGTTTTAAGGATGGCATACATTAATTTATTCTCTTCTGCATTGCCTCTGCATACACGCTGCTGGCAATGTGACAACATATAAGCACTGAATGTTGTGCTTAGTAGCTTAAGAGCTCCAAGACAGATTGTCATTTTCCTCATTCTTCCTGGGCCAAAATGTGTTTTCCCTGAAAAAAAAATAAATATATCCCCTCTTCCCAAAACAAATACACTCCCCTTCCTCCCCCGCAGTCATCCTCAAATTTCGAGAAGAATTGGAGTGGCACCACCCTTGGAGGAGGCAAAGTAGGGAACGCGTCCTCAGGAGGTTTTTATTCTAGACAGAGAGCCTCTCCCCAAGACAGCATTTTGCCAACACATGGAGAGTTTTGAAAATGAAGGCAAAAGCCTTCCATTTGAGTGAATTCAATGGGAAGGCAGCACGGCACACAGAGCACTGGGGTAATTTGCTCTTGGCAGCCTCTCTCGCTAAGTAGGTGGGCTGCGCTCGGCGCCAATTAGAGGCTGACGCTTTTCCTCAGGTACAATGCGCTGCGACACAGCTCAGACTATTCCTCCTTCCCTGCATCTGTGTTTACTGTGGCTGCTCATTTTTCCCCGTTGGCAAGAGGGATGTTTAATAAAGCAGGCCATTCCCCAGCTACAAAGGCACTGTATCATCCTTGGATATATGTACACATATGGTAGGAAATTGAATGCAGCTAAAAGTCAAAGCAACTCCTGCCAGAAATTTTTGATGGCAGCATTATAAAAGAGACATTGGGGCACGATGCTGTTCTCTGTTTTCTAGTACTGGGTGAAAAGGGGAGAGACAGCACGGTGGGTTTGGCTCCGAAGTTAAAAAGGGGATAAGACTGAAGCAAAAGAAGCAATATTCAGATTTCTAAATTCCCTGTTTCCAGTTCAAGGTCTAAGTTTTGTTTTGGCTTGTGCTGCTCTACAAATGAAGCCAAAGAGGTTCTCGATCCAGCTTTTGATTTCCTGCCGTGCTAAGCTATAGGAATGTTCACATCTAGGCTCTGCTTTGGTCCTGTCTCTAATTAAGGCAGCTTATTTTTTCAAACGTGCTACCTGAGACCTGCTGATGTTGCTTCAGGTCATGCAGCCATGCTTCAAACTGCTTTCTAATACACCTAATAGTGCCATAGTGATATGCTCAGCTTATTACTGTAACTGAAGCAGTTGGGTCATGGTATTCTCTGCAAAATACTCCTGTAATGGAGTGGATTAATTTAATGAATGCCATTTACTGCAGCAGAAGTGACAATGATTTGATGTTTTGTTACAATTAAGACTCATTAGCCAGTGACTTTTTTCTTAGTTGTCTGACAACCATAATAGATGCAGCACATCTCAGATACAAAACTTCTGAACTTCTTTCTAGTAATTTTTAATAAATATGAAGGAAGTGAGAATGAAAGTGCACTGGGCACTGGGCTGCTTGAAGTGACCTGTTTGAGTGATGCCACATACACCTCCCTGCCTGAACTACTGAGAGGAAACTGCACCAGCTTCCAAAAAATACTTGGCACTGAAACTTTCAACAAAACAGCTGGAAGTTTAATCCAAAACATCCTACCACCCAGCTAAGACACAAAAAGCCTTTTGAAAAAGCAGACAGAGGCAGGTCTTGATGCTTTTAACAAGATTCCAGAGTTCTGCCAAGACAAGAATCTCTGCATTGGAGAACCTGCTTGTGGAGTGCTGAGTGTGCTCTGCCATGGGACTGATGGAAAACTCAAACTTGATTTTAGTAACAATCTCTCCTTTCTCAGTCAGCATCTGAATGCTGAGGAATGATCCCCACACTCTTCTACCAATGCAAAATCTTTTGTTCCTTGTGAACACAATTCCCTTGCTTTTGCAAATCCTGAACAGCAGTATGCAGAACACCAAGAAACAGAAACAAAATCCCCTGAAAAAGAAAAAATGTGTTGCCAAGCAAAAACAAAAACAAAACTGGTCAAACCAATGTCACTAGACTCCAGGTTAAGTTTTCAGGCTACAAGAAGCCAGAAGCCAAAATAATATTTTTGCAGATGCAGCATTCCCCAGCATTGTTGGGGACAGAAGATCACGCTCAGCTGTACAACCTGCAAACATATCTTACTCAGCACAGAAGGGAAGTTACAAAACTAATTTAATTGTCTAAGTCAACACCATTTAAAATCTGGATAGCACAAATGGTATATACATTTCTAAAAACCCCTCAGCACTTTACAGATATCCCCCAAATCCTCAGAAAGGCCCATAAATGTAAAAGGTTTAATTTAAAAAAGAAAATTATATATTAATTGGAGAAAAAATTCCTAAAATTAAAAATTATCTATTATTCCTTTGAATTCAGCAATGATATTTTCTGAATGTTTTCTGAGTCACTCACACTGATACTTTTTCTTTAATCAAAAAAAAAAGAAACTTAAAAATTTTAGCGTTTGGTTAAATCAAAGTAATAATTTGGTTTCACTAGATGCTGTGTAGAAGATCACTTCAGAATTACAAGGCTGTGAATGAATAATCCAGCAACAGCAAAATGCACATGCCCCAAAAACAAGTGCAAAAGAATGAAAAGTGGCTTATTTGCCTTTGAAACCTAGAATAAGAAGCATGAAGAAAATATAAAAGCTGGGAAATAAAGGAAAGAATCAATACCATGTCTTATTGTTCTTTTGCAAAGTCAGCGTCATTCCCTCCCATTCTACCTGGCATGGACATATACAGAGACATAAAAAACACACTGTGTTGCTAAAATCCCCAGCTGATGGTGCCGACGACTCCTCAGGACCAGAGATCAAGCCCTGGCAGTGTTTTGATGTAAGAGGATAGCAACAAGTAAGAGAGAGGGATGAGGTGACTCAGCAGGCAGGACTGGAAGCCTGAAACCCAGGTGTTTGACAGCAAAAAGCATCATGTGGGGAGTGTTTTAAAGCTTCTCCCACCCATAGGCTTCTCCAGCTCTTTTGAGCACGACTTTGGCAGGAAAGATTCTCCCTAAAACTACTTGTAGAACCTGGCATTTAGACACTGCTGACTGCAACCTGAAAACGAGCCATTCATGCAAATTCCCAATTCACTCCCACCTACCTGCAATCTCTGTTAACTCTCCCTTGCAGAAGCAAACCTGAGCAGTAATGAGCAGTAATGTGCTAATGAATGGAATACAAAATCTGGTTTTCCCTTCTATTGTGCAGTGAGGATAAAAATCACACTCCTGGTTCCCTCATCCCATGCCAGAAGAGTTCTAACCCCATGAAAATCACTTGAGTTAAAGATAAGCTGGGAGCTTCAACTTTACATTCATTTTTATCAAATCCTTGAAACTGCTTCATGGGGTTTATTTTAATAGGTATTTCTACTAACAATAATAACCCCCCTTATCTGTACTAAGGAAGAGAAAAAAGCAGATTGCATCATAAATCTTAGTCATGCCAGCTAATAATCTTCAAAATCATCCTTTTAACACGGATGGCACCTATTAAGTCAAAGCACTTTTATCCTGCCGGTTCAGGAATACAGTCTCATCCCAATTCCCGTTATGAAAATGAAAGATTTTCAACAAACTGCACTGGCAGCTGCAGAATCATAAAATCCTTCAAGGGCCTGTGAAGCTGAGCTGTAAGCATGGCACCCCTTATCTGTAATTAGGGAAAGGAGAATAAAATCTCTAGAATGCTCTGTATAACCCCCCAGCCCCTCACTGCAGGGCTTTGTACCTGAGTTTTTCTTACTAGAAAAGAGTTTTAAGTATCAGCTGCAATGTAATCTTGTTTATTAAAAGCAGAAGACTTATGGCAATGACTGTGTCAAACCTGAACTACAAAAAAGAACATGTCTTTGCAGCCTTTTTACATAAGGCACACTGATAAACATCATTTATTTCACAACTGCCTATGATATGCCATACAATGTACATTTACATATGTTTAAAGCAATTTTATTCCAAGAGATGTATATCTGATTTCAGTGGAGGGTATGCTTTCCAAGATGCATTAAGGCCTAACTAAATTTATTTTTTAAAAGAAGAAGTGCAACTTATTACAACAGTGCAAACTATTATTGTCATAACAATGTAAAGTACCCATGGATTTAATACTACAAGGCTCTATTCATCACAATCTCATTTGGCAATAGTGTCATTTCACAGTATTTTATTATCCAAGCATTTCTCCAAGAGTGATGCAAGATCTCATAGCAGAGGTACAAAAACCAGGGCACGTTCACTTCAAAGTATCTGAATTGTAGTTCTTTATCAAATTCTTTGAAAATAAATACAGTCACTCCACTAGCATTTTCATTCTTCTTCCAAATATAGTAAGGATGCAAAGTTTTCAGCTCTAGAGCATGGAATATATCATAAAAGCAGGGTAGACTATGATCTTGGCAAGATGGAGAAATTGAGGTAGGGGGTGACTGACCTACTCAAGTCCCGAACTACATCATGAACAGAGTGCTGCAAGAGGTTTGAGATTCAAGTCCAGCCACTGGGCCACACTGCTTCTTCTCAGACGCTACCAGCTGTATTTCCATTAACTATTTCTAATTAATGCACCAGCACAATGGACTAACACCGAAATCTTTGCTCTAACAGGGTGATTTGTTAAGTCATAACAGCATATAATAGGGTGATTTATGATGGTTAACAGGTGATATGTGACACTACTATCAAAACTTTTATCATTTCACTGGTTCTCTGTGAACTGACTTTCTCTCATGCCACTGCATGAGATCCTCAGTATCCCTCTGAGGAGCACAGGGTAGGGATTGCACTCACAGCCATGTATAACCTTGGGAATTACCACCGATGCTCAGTGCCTGCTACACCCAAAATACAAGTCCCCCCAAACCAATAAAGGACCCTAAAAAGAAGGGAGCAGTCTGGGAGCCATTCTTCAGAGTAATCAGGTGAGCAGTATCTTTCAATTGCTAATGGAACTACCAAAGGTAACACAGATGTCCACGTCCAAACAGGACTTAAATCATTCAGAAGAAATTTCCACCATAAGGGAGAAAAATTAGATCAAGACATATTAATAGAAATATGAATGCCAATATCTGAGTGTGAAAGTGTGAACTCTCAAACATCCTTTAAATGCCCCTTTTTAAAATCCAGGCGGTTTTCATTTTAGGCTATGAACTGTACCACTGAAATTATTAAACTGGATGTTCTCACCACCTTTCTTCCAGCCTTAAACCCCCCTGACATACACGCCAGGCATCTCAGAGCTCAGACCATGCCATCCTCTCCTGCAAAACCTTCCACGAGGGCGCAGCTCCCCAGTCCCACCTTTGGGGATCCGCACTCTTCACCCACACCCAAGTCTCCCTCTTTCCCTGCCCGCCAGCTGCTGTCAGATTTGCAGCTCTCCTGCAGCGCCCTTCCCACATTTCCCTCTCTCAGATCTCGCTGCGATCATGGAGCCTAGCAACGTTAATCTGCCACTCATTTATCATATTTCAAGCTCAGATATACAAATCCGCTTTCCTTTGTCCGTTCGGATCATTGTGATTCCGCTTTATGGTCTCGATTCCTCTTTTCTAGTCCTTTGCTTATGGGCTGTTGTTTATTATTATTTTCCTATCTAGAAGTTAATCTCTCTGAAGCCAGAGTCCTTGCCGTTGCCTTGCTCCGTTCAGCATGAAGCGAGTGCTCTGTCAGGGCTTGATAAACCATTTGTCATTCAGGCGGCGGATAATGCGGCTGCACACATGCCCATTTTAAGCAGCATATACTAAAAGCACTGAGAATAAAAGTGTTAAAATACCACTGAAAGATTTATAAATGTATGTGGATTTTTTTTTTTTTCTCCAGGAGAAAGACTGAAGGCAGGAGATGCTTTGCTGGGCCAGGCTTGAAGAGGTATTTAAAACTTGCAGCTCCTTGCTGTTGCAACAAGGGCTTCAGTGGCCCTGGACTTCTGTAGAAACCCCCCTTTTGATTCCTTCAGCTGGACAACAATGATTAGAAAGACACACTGAAAGCCAGGAACTTCAATCCTTTCTCAGCTTCTTTTTCCATACTGTAGAGTTAATATTTCTCTTTGTTGTCCACCCACGACTGGTGGTCGAGTTGGTGAATGGTTGGGAGGAGACAAGCATTAAGGACCTTAACCTTAACTACAACCATTTCTCCCTCTATGTCCTGGCAGCAGCAAGGGTGGCACTGGCAGCTCCCTGCAGCCTAAATAGAAACTTCCCTTTGGCACAAATAATTTGGTTGTTCTCTGTATTCTTTGGACATCACCCTGCGTGTCATGTCACTGTCTGAGGAATTATTTTTACTTTCACACCATCTTATCTGCCATCTGACGTGGTCAGTACTTATATGTTAAATACCTCACAACCTAAGGGAGATTTAAGAGACATGAAGAGCTCATTGCTTTAACTTCTGCTGTGCAGGAGAATTATAGCTCAGTTCGGAGATTTTTGAGGTGCCAAAAAAAAAAGGAACTTTCTAAAACATTTGTTGAATACTTTCCTAGCAGCTTGGGCAAGTAGGAGCTGGAAACCATCCTCCCTTCCCACCTCGGTTGTCCGCAACTGCCTGTCCAGCTAATGGGCTTTTAGATGATTTTAAGAAAACAAAAACCAAACAAAACCACCCACTAACCCAAAGCAGAGGCAGTTAAAGCAAATGATGTGTTTTAAGCCCAAGTTTTAACTTGAGTTTCCTGATCACTTTGTCACAGGCATGTTGGGATGGCTATGGGCAAACACAGCCAGAAACTAGGATACAGAAGTACAAAACTTCATTTTCAGAGATATCAGGAGATTTGTGGTAAGCAAAGGCTGCTCAAGACCCTCGGGGAGGAAAAAAAAATTAAAAAATCAAAACAACTGTGTTCAGGTGTTATGAAGTTCTCCTTGATATTATCACCAACAGGCAGAAACCTTCCAAAAAGCAGAGGCTGTGAGGAAACTGCCTGTGGGCTCTGGAAAACACAGAGACCAGGGCGAGTGCAGAGTTACCAGGCATTTTGTAACATCCACTTTAATTTCACCAGGAAAGAGTTTGGGACTTCATCAAAGCAAGACATGAAGTACATTTGAGTCTTTTTTGTTTCTCTCTCTTTTTTTTTTTACTTTTTTTTTTTAATTTTTAATAAAGTCTAGCCTTTGCTTTTCCCTTTTTTACTTGTGACAATCTGAGAAAAAAGGACAAGGAGGTCTGAGAGTTTTTCTCTGTGCTTCCAACATTTTACCTAAGGGAGTAAAACTGCAAATGCCTAAAATGTGTTTTTCAGTTAATACATTAGAACTAGTGTTAAAAAAAAATGTTTGAAAATAAACAACCTCCCACTGTTATTACTGCCATACAAATGTATCTGGACATTCAGATTCTAAACCCAAATTTGTCTTTTTTTTTTTTTTTTTTTTTTTTGTGGGTTTTTTTTTTTTTTTTTCATACAANNNNTTTGGAAAGTGGATTTTTACTATCTCAATACAGGCTATATTTATTCTGAAATTAAGGCCATCCATACACAAACTTGCTCAACTATAATTAAACTCATTTTTTGAAGTCCAGTTTAATTACTTTGGTGACAACACTTGCATACCAGCTTTTAGTTTTATAACTAATTAAAAATGAAAAATTTACCTTTTAAAAAGCTCTTTCCTTGAAGTAATTTGCATTTACAACAGGCATCCACTTAGAGTTTCTCCTTTGGGTTAGCTATCTGCTTCTGCCATGGAGAGACACTAAAAATATCTGCTTTAAATGAAAATTAAACCATCCCTCAAACTATTCTTACATGTCTTTTCATAGGCATTTTATTTTGTATCTGGAACATTCCCATACATTACAACATACATCAGGGGTGCTCAGAGGTTTGGATGCCACTCTGGTTGACATTTATATGAGACTGAAAGCTAAACAATAAAGCAAATGAAGAAGTAAAATTCAGTGTATGTCCCACTTTATCCTTCTTGCAGGTCTTACCAGACAATTGGACTATAAAACTCAATCTGTTTAATTTGTTTTGAAATTTGAAGACAAATTCTAGTAACTTTTGGCAGTGTTTACAGTAGTATTTTTTTTTTTCCTAGTAAAAGCTGTGTGAGTTTGTGGAAGAATAGGGTCAGATTTGGTTTATGAAACCTGGATGCAGCTTTGGCTTTAACAAGTCTACTCTCTGTATCACACCAGTGTATCTCAAGGTTTCCTCCCTAAGTGCATTAAAAATGAGGCTCATGCTACCACTACACTGTGTCAATTACGTGTATTTTGCCCGAATGCTGTGGAAGTGATACTGCTATTTCTGATCTGCTGAAGTGGTTTTTCTCTTCAATGTAATCCTATCCTGATTTCTCAGCTAGTACTTGTGAAACCCAAGGTAGGGGAGAAAGGCTGGGGAACAGGTCTAATGTATGCACATCAATTTTTAAATAGTTTTTTAATGTTCCCCGGGATGAAAGCGCATGCGGCTCGGCTCGTTTATGAAAGTCACAACATCCCCCAAAGTCTCCTTCCCCCCGCTGCAGCTGTATCACTGGGGCTGTCTCACTGGAAATCTCAAGCCTTATCAAGGTCAAGGGCTGCAAGGCAGCAGCTTGGCGATCTCTTCAAACGCCTGCTACAGGGATTATTTTCCCAGACTGCCTGCCCTCCCCATTCTCCACTGTATCAGCGTGTGCATCTCAGTCTCCATGCCCTTTCCTGTTATCCCCTCCGTGCCCCTGGCACGGCGACTGCCACCTTTGATCAGCCGTGTCAGCCCTCACCACAGTGCTCCAGTGCCACTCACCTGCAGCCCACACTCCTGCAACATTCACAGAACACCCCGTGCCAGGGCACAACACGCCAAAACCTCTCCCTCCTTTCAAAATACTTGGTGCCACGCTCAGAAGATGTGACCACTTGACACAGGGTGTGCCCTAGGACATTGCATGTCCCTCAGAATAATTGCTTTGCTGTGTTTAGCTCACATGCCACCCTCGGCCATGCCCAGCCCATCTTTCCTGCAGTACACTTTGCACACAGGATACCTGGAGGGAGCTTGAATGCTGGTTTTACTCCACATGCACACACCATCTAATACAAGGAACCCACAACCCTGGTTTGGGGGATTATCTGTGGGATTAAGTAAAGAAAATATAAAATCTTTTTTTTTGCTACTAATAAAAACAATGTTAAATGAGCAGGTGACACCTTCCTCTGACCCTTCTGCTCAACGTTGTAATCTTCTTCTCTGGAAACAGTATCCAATCTTGCAGTCCGGAGTTTCGGCAGCTCCGACTCCATCAGCAGCTGACTACAGTGATCTCTGCTGCTCAGCTAAATGTTACCTTGTGCTGCTCCCCAGCATTAAACACCTTTTATCATAGAATCATGGAATATGCTGAGATGGAAGGGACCCACAAGGACCACAGAGTTCAACTCCTGGCCCTGCCTGCACAGGACCCCAAGAGTCACACCATGTGCCTGAGAGTATTTGTGAAATGCTTCTTGAACTCTGTCAGGCTTGGCGCCGTGACCACTGCCCTGAGGAGCCTGTTCCAGTGCCCAAACACCCTCTGGGTGAAAAGCATTTTCCTGATATCCAACCTAAACGTCCCCTGGCTCAGTGTCATGGCATTTCCTTGAGTCCTGTCTTATCCTACTTCAGGAGTCACTGCGTGTCTGTTGTGAGACTCATCTACAGAGTTTCCAGACTGTGCTGGGATCTCCAGCCAAAAAAAGGAAACCAAGAGGAGCTGGAGAGCCTGGGGGCTTGGGAACCACAGCAGCTCCCCAGAAAAAGTATTGTATGCCTCTCATCTAAGTACACTGTAGACTGTTCTTATCTTCAAAATAAAGTCAAAAATGAAAAAAAAAAAAGAAGTGGAGCAGATATTCATGAGTAAGTGGAAGCTTCTCTGTCTCAGTACTACTACTGTTTATTCAAAATAAACTCAGATTTACTAAATAAATATAATATTGAGTTCTTATCTTTAAAATACTCTGGGGTGTGCACACATATTAAAAGTAAGTATGATTCTAGGGTAAGTACTGATTAGATGTTTCATTTCTGCATTTCACTCTGCTTGGAAAGTACATTGCTCTGCTCCAATTCTATTCATAAGTGGTTTCAGTTTCTGTCTTTCATCCAATGGTACAGTTCTACAGTCATTATTTTTTTAAATATTTAATGTAGATGAAGTGCTATAATATGGAAGAGGTTTCCAAACTGAAACAACAATTGTAAATATTTTCCTAAAGGAAACTGGAGAAGAGCTCTCGCTTGATCAGAGAAGGCATTTCTTTAGTATGTGGAATAACTGCTACGTCCAAACAAAATAACTTCCATTGGTTCAATTTTTCCATTTTGCTAAAAATTAGTTTTTAAATTTTGAGTGGGGAGAGGGACTTTCAGTGATTAAAACCAAACTTGTAGGCCAAAATACTGAACATGGCTGTTTCAATACTCCAGCATAGACATTTATTTGACTGCCTCCCCTGCTTATGGAAGGAAGGCTCTGTTGGATTACCACAAAGGCATTGCTGTGGAGTGAGAAAGGTGGAGTTTTTCCATCCACAGCTTAAAACTATTTTTGAAAAAGAGGTGGATCACTGCAATTCCTGATGCATTCAACAGATGCTGTGAGAGAATTATAGCAAAGATCACAGCATCTTTTGCAGGAACTAAACTCTGTATGTCTGGGCATAGAAAAGCTTGGAATGCTGCCACATCACTGCAATGACCTTTGACACATGGCAGTAGCTGTTAAATTCCAAATCCTTTATTTGACTAAGCCTTAAGAGTTCCAGAGTCACACACAGTACAGAACTGCAGAGGCTGGGAGGCACCTCTGGAGATAGTTTAGCCCTCCTGTGCCACACAGAGCCAGGTCATGCCCAAGGGCCACGTCCAGTCAGGCTCTGACCATCTCCAAGGACAGAGACTTGAGAGTCACTCTGGGTAACCTGTTCAGCATTTGACTCTCCTCACAGTAAACGGTTTCTTCTAGGTTCAAATGGAATTTCTCAAATTTGCCAGTAATCTGGACCTGAAATTCTAAGATTTTCTTTATGCTGAGAACGTAAGAACAGCTCCGATCGGCTGCAGAGCTCTCCAACAGCACGGGCTGATTCCACTGCCTAAACACAGGCATTTAGCACCATTTGTGACCCTCCAGGGTATATGAGACATCTCCACAGAGCCAGCAAGGCAAATATGACAACAGACCTACAGGAAGCCCATACCAATATGGCAAGGCAAGCTGCAGGCACCACAGGAGACCCTGAGGCATCTTAAATGGCACTGGGTGCCTATGTTTTGCCAACTGAATTGGGACACAAGCATTCAGATTCAGAAACTACTCGTTTATTTATTTCAAATGCTCTTACGCTTATAATATTTACAGGGTGACATTTTCAAGTTCCACTCCATGACCACATGGCTACAAACCAAAATTCCCAGCTTCCAGCAATGTATTTTTAGCACAAAGTCACAGGAATCCAGAAGAGTGAACAACAGCAAAAAATACACAAAATATTGAGACTCAGTTTAAGCATCCTGAGCTGGGTGCTCCAACACATTCTGCCTGAACACGGTTATCACCACTATATTTCCCTTTAATCAGCTTTCTGCAGTTTGCCTTTTGAGCAAGCACCATGGGCTACCAGCAGGCCCTGCAGTCCACAGTGCCAGTATCTGTGCCTTGTGACTTTTTCACTCATTTCCTTCAGGACCAAATATCATGGAAACCTGTAACACAATTAGAGAGCTACACACTGGGTAAGCAGTAGTTTTAAGATTCACAACTTTGTTTTCAAGTTCGTACACAACTCTACATTTGGATATCACAGGTCCACTTTTCTTTTTCTTTCCTGCTTTTTAAGTCAAACGAATCTCTCTGATGGAGTGGATAATAAGGTTGTGCAAAAAAGCAAGAGGTTGCACAGGAGAGGTGAGAGGGGAGAAGAGGCAGGTGGACAGGCTGCAAACTGCAACACAGGAGCTGCAGGAACCTCTGAACCTGCCCTTGAGGAAATGCAGAATTACACAAATAATGCTGCAGAGCTTTGAGACATCTGAGTTTGATTCACAATGCTGGCTTCTTATGACAGGGCTATGCTTTCCTCTGTAAAACATACTCAATGTATTGCTCCCAAATTATAATATTTACTTCTCAGTTGGATGAAGAGGCTTTTTTTTTTACTATGCTCCTGCCTGGAGCTATTTTTCCCTACCCCCTCTCCCTTCCCCACCCTCTTCTTTCTTTTTAATGCAAATATTACTTGAAATTATTGCAGTACAGATGAACAACTATTAATTAAAAGTGAGGAAGATTTATTGCATTAGACAGTGCTGCTGTAACAGATCAAACAGCAGAAGGATATGAGGCACAATGTGCTGCAATTGGAGGCTTAATGCCTTTTAGATCACAGCCCCATGTGTTCCAGGGGTGTCAGGGTGGGTTTGCACCCCACCATGTGTGGATTCCTTGCCTGCTTGCAGGCAAACCTATAATATAAACCCCAGGTTTGTGAAGAAGGGTCAGATAAAAACACAGTCTTCCAAGACGGCTGCAAGAAAAAATATCAGAGCGGACTCTGGAGCAATTTCCTGTCCTTGTGTTCACTCTTACACTTGGCGTTAGGAGGCTTTAGCAGACGATGGTTTCATTACGGGGGGTTTCTCAGCAGTGTGATCCACCCTGTGCTGTGGAGAGCTAAGGAAGATTTGCTTTGAGCTCAAGTGACAGATGCACCTGGAGCAAAAGCACAGGGTTTCAGAGCTGTAGCCCCCGTGCTGCTGCTGTGCATTTGCAAATAGCTCTGGGCGCATGTAATGAGAACCTGGTTGGCATTCCTTTGTGAGGCTTTTTACTGTGTTGTTCCTGCAAAACTGCTGCAAGACCTATCAAGAAGTTTTAAGCAGCCCTGATGCCTGCAAACATACAGAATGCTGGCACTTAAGGCCAGCCATCTCTTGGCAAAAGGCAGAGGGTACCTCACTGTGAGGAGTTACTGTATCACCTCGGTGAGATCTGGGCATGAAACCTCAGGAACAACCATCAACCTACAGCTGCATCACAGAGGAGAAAACAAAAACCCCCAGATTAAGCTTTTATTAATCAAACAGGAATTCAGATGATGCAAGATTCCTGATTACACATCATGTACAGAAGCAGTAAGCCACATGGAAAAAATCAATTTCCAAGATTAATAAAATGATCAATCCTGGTCATTAGCAGCTGGCATGTCTCTAAGACAGATACTGAACTGAGACCAAACACATTACCCAAATGGTTACCTATTAACCATAAAATGGGAACAACCTATTGTTGATTCAGCTCAGATCTAGGGCTAATGATTTGGGGGTTAAAGAGCCATCAATCTCCTAGTGAGTTCATTGAGCTATTCTCTGACAGTCATGTGTGGGGGGGAAATAAACCACTATTTCTGTTCCTAACAAAAAGCAATGGAAGATATTTTCTACAGATGATTTGTTATCTGCCCTTTTTTTCCCTGACTAACACCAAGTGCTGAGAAGCCAAGACCTGTTTCCAACTTGTGTGCTCACATACTTACTGCGGTGATAACTCTGAGCCTCCTCTTCTGAGTGTAAGAAAATGTCTGCACATATGTGAGGCAAAGAGTTATTAATTCTTCACAGCTTCAGCTTCGCTATTTTAAAGCTCACACCAGCTTCAAGCTTGGGCATGCTGATGGCAAATGAGAGTTACATTTCTAATTATCTGCTTCCTTACCAAAATAAATAAAATTTACAGATTCAGGGCTATGTATGCACAAAAAAGATACTGCTATTAGAGACAGGAAGGCTGTGCTAGAACACCCCTAGGCAATCAAAACAATTCCTTTCTCACCCCTCTCTCCCCCTTCCAAAGACCTTCCCATTTATAGCCTGTCACTTACAGACACACTTCCAGCATTTAAAAATACTCCCGGTGTTTGTGGAACCATTTTCCAGAACAAAACGTTATCATTCATCAGGAGCAGAGCTGTTTGCAGTGTGAACAATTCGCTTTCGTTAAGTACCATATGGCTGCCCGTAGGAAAATGCCAACATGTTTCAACTCTACAGCTGGGCCATGGTTCCTTTATTCATCGTGCAGATGGTTGTAATTGACACCACTACTAAAACAGGTCTCGAGCACTTCTGTAGGATCATTAGAGTAATTAGCTATTAAATACAGTTACCATTTTTAGAAGGAAGGTTTTAAGACTTGGCATGTAAAATGCAATATTTTGTTATAATGAAAGAGACAGGCTAAATGTTACAGGGAGGGGTAAAGCTTATGTGATCCTTTTTAGTATTTTATCCGAGAGGCTATGGAAATTGCTAGAGCAAAGTGAAGCACACAAAATTATGTGCTAAGGAAATCAGCTGAAACCAGGAGTATTCTTAAATAACCTCCTTGTGCCACTGCATACTAAACTTCTGCAGAAAACAGATCTAAAATTCCAGGGGGGTAAAGTGAAATACCAAATTTCACCACTGAACCCAAACTTTAATGAGGGATGTTAAGTACAGAAAAGACGACTATTGACTCCATATTCTTGATATTCTGGTGCACATATTTTCAGGATTAAAATGAGATCTTTTAATGGAGTTGCAGGGTCAAATGAATACATATTATTATATATAATAGGACTGCAGCGTAGCAAGACGAGATTGGCTAAAGCTCCTTTCACTTGTAGACCAGCAAAAATTCCTTGTAATAGAAAGCTGAGTTTGTTTTTGAATAAGATGTTTGGGTAAAGCCTCACAATGAATCTCAGTGGGAAATGCTATCATTGGAGTCACAAAGTCACATCTCAAAACTCAAAACTTCAGCAAGGAAACATGCAGCCTTAAAGAGCAGAATTATACATGGCTTCTGAGTGCTGCTGGTCTTCAGAGACAAGAGGAGTCAGAAAAAGCAGGCTAGGATAGCAAAACTGTTACTGGTAATTGCAGCAGCTTCTACTCCAACAAAAACTCAGGTTTTTCATTACAAACTGAGTACTGGGTGTTCCAGAATCTATTTTAAACATTCATTGCAGGCATAAATCTGGTAAGGACTCTCAAACATAACCCAGTATTTTCTTTCATGGCAGATGAAAATAATGTAGAATTGAGGGCCCCGACTGTACTCTACAAAAGATACTGAAAAAATAACATTGAGAGATCACGTTATAAAACCTCCTCTAAATAGAATTAGGTTAGAAACCAGAAAGCTTCTAACCACAAGATAGGAGAAGAGGGGAATAGCTTCCAAAATGTTTTAAGCTGAAGAGTTTCACAAGGGAGCACAGAAAGTTCATGACATGGATCCTTCTCTTAGCCAGGACTTGGAGGCTCAGGAGCTCTCCTTGGGCTGCCTGTTTCCCTGCATTTCAAATCAGATTGAGTTAAAGTACATTACATACAACTTTCACAATGAATATCAGAAAGCCTTTATATAGCACAGCAGACAGTAAAGCCTTTGCTAAGGAAAAACAAATGCTGTTGAAGCGACGTTGTTTATCTCAGGTGGCTTCTGTTGAGCACTTGCTGCTGGATTGGGTTTTGCAACTCTCCTTCAGAGGGGTTGTCGAGCTGAGACTGTGAACCCCACAGTGAGGCTGATATCAATTGTCCTGGGAGCAGCAGCACTCACCCCAGCTATCCTGGCCACATGTGTCTTATGATAACCTTCTGCCCACCTGCTTTCCTCACAGAGGTTCAGCTACAGGTGGGGGTGCCCACCCTGCCCTGTCCCAGGGAATGCTGTGCTGCTCCTCTGTGGGAGCCCAACACTCTGCACACCATGCTCCTGAGCCAAATGACTGCCACCTATACAATTCATACTGCTGGTGCACATTTTTCTTTAAGTTATACATTTGCTTATTAAAAATTGCTGATTTTTTTGTGTCTTTGCATAAAAAGGACTTTAAAATGTAGATTTTCAGCTTTGCATATTAAACTTTTTTAGCAAGTCTCAATTCCCCAAGCAGAAAATTATGGCAGGATTTTTAGCATAAACACATATTTCTCGCATGCAGGAGCTGAATTGCCTGATGTCAGGAATATCAGTTCTGGGTATTCTACTATTTACTTGGAAGCTATTATGTGTTTTTCAAAGTTTCTAGCAACTTTCTATAAACTAGATCTCAAGAGTTTATATGGTTATGATAATCAATATTAAACAGAGCTATCATGGTAGGAGAATTCTAATACTCAAGCCACCCCTTCTTCCTTTAGAAGAGGCTGGGGAAATCAATACTCCATTGCTAAGAAGGGGTTATCATAAATTACCAACTGAGCATTAGATTTCTATGCAATGTCGCAGTTATGCAGTTGAATAAATCCTTCAGTATATGGGAAAAATATAAAGAATAAGTAAAGCCAGTACTGCTGTCTCTACTATAAAACAGGGAAATTAAATCAAAAAGTATTCACTAAATAAAATCTGAAAATGCACAGAAAACTTGGCTTATAAAGGACAGGCTCAACAAACACAATGTTATCAAGGAGGTTAACAAGGCTGTTGATCAGCAGCTCTAAACACAGGTCTTTAATCCATTGGAAGATTCACTGGGAAAACAAAACCAAAATTAAAGCCAAGACAGAAATAGTTAATACATATTAAATACCAGCTGGTTTCATGTAGTGATTAATCACTGGGAAAAAAAAAAATAAGGATGGTGTGGACTTTTAATTGCTCAGAATTTGTAAACCAGACAAGTTAATGTCCTAAAAGATCTGCTATAGCTCAGACAGAAATTAAGGGTTTGAGGCAGAGATTACCAGGAAAGTACATTAGACTTTCTAATCATTAGGATGTTGATTAGGTTTGTGCTTTGGGATTTGGATCAGGCCCTCAAAAATAGATTGAGAGACATTTTGTTGTTATTGGGGTTTTGGGGTTGTTTTTTCCTTTTACTCTTTATTATTCCTATTGGGAAGTTACTTGGTAAAATGCCGCTTTCAAATATGATTTCCCATTTCCAGTTTGAACTTTATTCAGGATACATTTATACACATTTGTGCACTGATAATATTCACAAGGTGCAAAAAATAGGTGAGATGGAGACATAAAACATGCCAAGGTGTAAGCTGAAATTTCAATGATTTATTCCAGGATGGAGATCCACCAGCAGTGACTGGACAGTGAGCTGAGAGCCCTTCCAAGCCTGGCATTCCCAAGCCTTACAGCCTGGGAACTTCATGGAGAGCTCCCAACATCTCTCTCCTTTCTTAAAGTAATGTCTGATCTGAGACACAAAGCAGTGAGGCATATTCACCTCTGCATCTCCAGGTTGTTAAGGTGTAACTGACAATTTGTCTACCTGCAGAATGGTTCTCAGGCCATGGAGAGGGAAATTAGAAGGGGGAGGAAAAAGATGATATCTCATTTGAGCAAGTAATACACGAAATAACAGGGAAGGAGCCCAGATTTAGACCCTTGTTACCTGGACATTCAAGGCTTACTATTCTGACATAATTCCAAATTTGAGGTCTAATTGACTCCAAAACAACACAAATTCTTAACTGACTATAGAGTGAACACAGCTTGAAATCAGCATGGAACTAGAAGTGTTAATGCAAAAAAAAAAAATAAATAGTACCATTACGGCCCCTTTATAATGTCAGAAGGAAGTTGTTAAGCTGTCATTCCACAGATGTTCATCCACACATATACAAGAACACAAACAATTCTCATGGGATCCCTAACTTCATGTGTGGCATACATAAATGTTAAATTCTTCCATCATCACACATTTTCCCTTCCTCCTGCTGCGATAACAACATGGGGAATAAAAGCACACCACTTCCAAAAAAAGGATTAATCGAGCTCAGAATACATGGACTAGCCTGTGAAAGAGCTAATGAAAAAGCACAGCCTGGAAATGCACAAGAAAAACTACACTGAAATTACAGAGGAAAAAAATACTGGCTTATATGGGTACAGCAATTATTCTAAACTACTACAGGTCTGCATATTCACATCTGTTCTGATGGATGTTTCTTTGTCTTTTAAAAAAGAGAATAGCAACAATTTTACTATATAATTACCTTCTTTCCCTTCAATAAACGTTGATTTTTTTTAATTGCAGGTAAAATGACAAAACTCAGCCATTTAGGTAAAACAGTTCGGAATTAATTTCCTGGTTTAAAACACTAGCAAACAGTAACAGGCTTCTCTACAAAACCTTCTAACATGAACATCTCTTTGTCCTTGTTGACGATGCCAAAAGGATCATAAGGGAAACAGAATGCTTCTCATTGTACTCAGGACCAAAGTAGTAGAATTTGGGAGAATGTCTCATCAGGAGAAGTTTGGAAGCAGTTTTGGGTTTGCTGTCTGGTTAGGTTTTTTTACTTTTTAATGTAGGAAATTAGTAAGGAAAGTTGGCAATTGTATCTTCAAATTCAACCATTTCATCAAGTTGTGTGGTTGCTCAATGAGAGCAAACTGCAAGGCTAAGTCCTCAAATGGCTTCAGCTACCCTGTCATAAAAATCACTATTCTAGATAACAAAAGATGCTCTCATCAGTGAAAGAGAAAAGCTGTAGCTGGAAAAAATTCCCCGTAGGAAGATTTGAAGAAAACACTGTAACAACTGTTGACCAGAAAACAAGACGTATATTTTGCTGAAGAAAAATCCCCATTGCCTGGGATCAAAAAGCAGCTGCACCCCAAACCCGATGGCTTCTTTGGTTAACATACTACCAGTGTTCTGCTGCATGTCATTTTGATCTGGTACAATTTTGCACTGCCTCTCCTTAGGAGTTTATTATCTTCATATCCTGTAGCAGTTGGGACTGTATGAATAACAGGGTTTACAGACAAAATTGGTGGCTAACCAAAATAAAACATAAAGCATAAAGCAAAAGACTGCTTTCTTTTTTTACAAGAAAATGTTTGATTTGGCTCAGTTTTAGTAAAAATAGAGATGCTCTTGTAAAACTCCCCCCTTCCTTGGGTGGGTCCTTCCCGGATTTCTGCTTTGGAAGCACCTCTGCTCTGTGTAAAGGTGGGGGGACAGCCAGCAGCAACACCAGTGGCCTTAATACTGAGCCTGAGAAGCGTCTCATTCCCTCCAATTCTATAAATACAGGAACACAGTATGGAAACTATAACAGCTTTACAGGCAGAGATTGACAGATGCTGTCTGGTGCTCACAGTGCTTTGTGACAGGTGAGATCTCCCCCACAGAGAGCAGCCACCTTCCTCTGGCTCTTGGGGTTTTTTTATGAATGGCACTAAACTGCCCTTTTGCCAGAGATTTTAGTCAGTCCAGTGCTGTCAGCAGTATCAACACTGACTTCTAGAGGTGTGAGGGCAGCAGCCTGGTTAACCCCAGCAGGCAACTCAACCCCACCCAGCCACTACCCCACTCCCCCAGTGGGGTGGGGGAGGTCAGAAAGGTACAAGTGAGAAAACTCAGGCGTTGAGATAAAAACAGTTTAACAGGGAAAGCAAAACTCATGCACACAAGCAAAGCAAAACAAGGAACTGATTCACCCCTTCCCATGGACTGGCAGGTGTGCAGCCATGTCCCCCAGGAGAGCAGGGCCCCTCCACGTGACACAGTGACTTGGCAAGACAAATCCCTTCACTCGGAACATCCCCTCTTCCTTCTTCTTCCCTTCAGCTTTATCTGCTGAGCATGACACTACATGGTCTGGGATATCCCTGGGGTCACCTTGGGTCAGCTGTTCCAGCTGTGTCCCCCCCAGCCTCCTCAGTGGTGGGGAGCAATGGCTCTGACTCTGTGGAAGCCCTACCGAACAATAATGAAAACATCTTTGTGTTATCAGCACTGTTTTCAGCACAAATATAACACAGCCCCATACCAGCTATTCTGAAGAATATTAACTCTATCCCAGCCCAAACCAGCACAGCCAGCTAAGGAGTATTGCCTGGCTCTGCAGCATCAAAGTCAAATTTATAGCCTCCCTCGTCTCTGTGAGAGCACAGAGCTGTGAGCTCAGCATACCCTCACAGCAGGTGGGAAAGCTGAACATCCAACCAGCCCAAAATCTCTAACAACAGCTAATAAGGCCTTGAGAAACTCTGATGTGAGGATGACGATGTTGTCCAAGCTTTTATCAAAGGGCAAGTAATAGTCTTGTTGACTGAGATGCTCACGACAGAGGGAGCAGGTGAATTTTGCTTGGTGAGACTACAGAGGAACCAAGTCTTTCCTACTGGTTCATAAGGCTGAGCTAGGCTTGAGCAAAAACTGGGTTTTTTTAATGTCTTGTGATAAAATAAAAAAACTGCTGGTCTACGTCAAACTTGCAAAAGTAGGGAAAAGAAAAAAAAAATGCTGAAAAAGGAGATTAGAAACTGCAGTCCTGCTGTAACATTGCCTAAAGCTGTTTGGAAGTTACAATTGTAACTAATCAATGAAAGCAAACAACCTTCTCCTTAACAAGAATTATGAGCTCAGGAGAGCTAAAAATAATGTTCAGATATTTTAAATCTGAGTTTTCACTTTAAAATGCCATTACCAAAAGTCAGCATCATACAGACCAGAGAAAAATCTTCACACAGTCTAACAACTTGATGCACCTTTCAACAAATGACCGAGTCTACTGTTCACTAGAAATTAAACCTTCCTTTTAATGTTTTTCAAGCGGTAGAGATGAGACTGAAAATAACAATGGGGAGGAAGAAAAGCAAGATAGCGTCTGGGAAAGATGAGGAAGAGAAAAACTACTGGATAGTCCCCTGCTTTTAATTCACAGTTAAGTATTTATAGATGGCAAGGGCCACTGGTAGTCTCACTAGTAAACAACAGCAGGTGGTTGAAACTGTACATCTAGAATTTCATTCATTTTTACTGCTGACGAATAAATTCAGTGAATCAATGCCAATGTAATATAGTATCTGCACAGAATTATGAAAAAAGAAGTTTACTAAAAACAACTCTCAGGAATAACAAAGGGCAAATGCCATTATGACCATATCCGAGTCCATTTACACCACCTGGATTTAACTCCCTCTATTTTTAAAGCCTTTCTGCTGGAGTTTTCTGCCTTGCAGCTGGGTTTGGCTTTTTGGGTTTTGTTGAGGTTTTTATTGTTTTTATTGTTGGGATTTTTTGTTGTCATTGTTGCTTGTTTGTTTGGGGTTTTTTGTTTTTTTTTGTTTTTTTTTTGTTTGTTTGTTTGTTTTTTGGGTTTTCAAAGCAATCACAAAAATACTTGTATTTCTGCCTGTATTTTTTTTGTACAATAATTAAACCCCAGCGTTGCTGACCATTCCCTCCCTGCTTACTCACCAGTATCTCCTCATGACCTCACCATCTCTCTCACACCCGAATTAGCAGCACCATGTTATCTGATAGGGAATCTCATGTTTCACTGTTTAACAGGTTTGTGCTCCTTATCCACTACAGCCACTTGCAGTAAGGCCCCAGCCACAGTGCTATCTATCCCTTCTGGAAGCACTCAGCCTCTCAAGATGAATAAAACCCCTGCACATCTGAAGCACAAATATGTGAGTAAGCAAGTAGTGCAACTGGTGGCTGCCATCACAGCTAAAGCACGTGAAGATGGTGGTTTAACAAACATAGGATGCCTTACTCTGCAAATATAGGATGATGATGCTCTGGAGGTTTCTAAAAATGATCTGAAGCTTAAAGCACTTGTTTTGAGCTGCAGGAGAAAAATAACCACTGAAGAGCCCCACTCCAGTGTAATTTTCCTGATAGAGTTGGGGTTTTTTAATATGTATGTTTGTGTGTATGACACAAGTAAAACTAAAAGTAAATAAAAATAGCTATTTACAGAGCCTGAATTGGCTATTAAAAAGCAAGGCTCCTTTGTGTAGCTCTATCACCATATCTGTGAGAAGCAGACTCTGGAGTGGGTCTGACCACCACTCATATCCCTCCTCAGCTCAGGGAAATCTGATTCAGAACCTCAGGCAAGATTATGGATCTTGCCTGTCCATTACATAAGATTTTGCTCTGGAAGCAGCACTTCATGGCAGGACACCATCTGTTTGGAAGATGTTGAGCAAATGGATACTTCTCTTCCACATGAAAGAAAAAGGTGCCTCAGCATATGTGAATAAACAGTACAGAAGTAAAGGTCAGGTTTGGAGTTTTAAACTGTGAAGCCTTACAGAGCACTGAAAAAGTTTCCTGGGACACCCAGAGCAAACCATCTCATGCCCATCCTATCCCACTGGCTGCCAGCTGGGGTTAACCACACGTGGTTTGGCAGAAGGCAGAACACAAACAGAAAGCCTGGCACCAGGAAAACCTCACCAGGAAGTGGCACAACAGCACAGGGCTACATATGCCCAGCAGCTCTGACCTGTCTGCACTGCTGCCCACTAGTGAGAGGAGCAACAATGCCCTATCTCACTTCTAAACACTCCAGCTTCTGTAAGAGTCTGGCATCATCCTCTCATGAAAGTCACCATTGGAATTGGGTTTTTTCCCTTGTTCTTACCCTGCCATTCCCAGAGCTAATACCTAGAGACAGGAAAGCAAGGTTTGCCTGCTCTGACATTGCTCTGCCCAAACAAGTGGGCACAGATATACTGGCTTTACACAGCTGGGGCAGTGCAGGAGCTACACCTGTTGGTTCCGCACAGTTCAGGCCATGCCTGTAACTTGTCACTTGTGTAAATATGGCAGTGAGAGCAGGTAGGGAAAACCATCAGCTCTGCAGGGCTCCCTGTGGCTGCAGCACAGCAATCCTGCTTTGCACCACAAGGTACAGTGACAGTGGGAAAAGCAATGAGCTGTTCCATCCCACCGAGGTCCTGTCTGCCCCACAGCACCCACTTTCCCGTGCAGCACAAAGCCCCTACACCAACAGCCTCCTCTTAGACCAGGATGGAAACTAGTCTGGCTTGCACCAAGCAAGCTCTGGGCTTTCCCCTCATTCCTCTGCAGCAAGAGCCCTGTAAAAGCAGGCTCTGGGCACAGCAAGCCTGTGAGCTGCCAGACTCACAGCCGTGCTGCAGCCACATGGCCACGGGTGCCCAGCACAGAGCAGGCAGCAGCACCTGACGGCACACGGACAATCAGCTGCGCATCAGTCCCCGGCTCCCAGCACTTCAGGCCACTGGAACACGCTGTGTCTGGGGTTACTGAGCTGCTCCTGAGCTGGCCCCGGGTCAGAGAGCACACCAGCTTCTTGGCTTGCAGCAACCAGCACAGACCAAGCACCAGCTCTGCACCATACCCACAGCAGTGACTTCTCAAAGCATCATTTAAATTAAGAGACCAAGGGGAAAAAAACCCACAAAACCCACTCTTGGGTAGCCAGGCATGAATACTGAAACAGAGCCAGTGCTGAGAAATCATTACCTGGCCCAAATATTGCAGCTACTTATTGAAAGCATAAATTAAAGAAATGAATAGGATTCTCAGTCCTTCCTTTCTCCCTTTTCCCTGTTCAAAAAGAAGCCCTGGGTCAGTGACCAGGGCTGGCCACACAGCAACGCTAAATGCAGGGCATTAGGCTGCTCACAGAAAATGTACAGACATATTTTTAAGGGAACAGTACCACTTTTTCATCAAACAGACCTTCTGAAGACGCAGATTTGCTGCACACTTTCAGATTAAGATGCTCAAAACTCCATCCAGCCTGTCCATAAACACTTTCGTCATAGCAATGGTATTGCCTAGATCTGACACAGCCTCATGGGTCAGACACACACAATAGGTGGGACAGCAAATATGAACAACACAATCTCTGATCAGGGTTAATGACATGTAAAAAAGTCTGAATTGCAAGACTTCTATCAAAAGACAGAAGAAGCAAAATTCCAAAACAAATCCCCATTTTGGTACTTTTCACACACATCATTGGTTGCACCCATGAGCTACAGCCACCTCTGGACTGTAAACCGAGGCACCATGGGTCCCCAGTGGGCACCCACCACCAGGATCCTCACTCCTTTGCATGGAAAACATGGCACCTGAGGGATGGTGAACACAGCATCAAGCCAATCCTACGACAGGCACTGTATGCAAGAACTAGGAAATGCTACTAAATCCAACAAAACAGTGCCCAGGACAGCTCACTGTCCATTTAAGTCACGTATCTGCTGGCAGCAGACTGGGGACTGTCAGTCAGACCAACCCTGACAGTGGAACTGTTTGCTTAGAATACACAGCTTCTGGTGAAAAGCAATGTCCTGTAACTTGAACAACACTTCCATTTGGGGAGAAATTCAGACATTTTCTATTTTATTCAAAATCCTGCCATATGCACATTACTTATTTATTGGTTTATTTATTTAGAAGGCTTAGTATGTAGCTGGAAGCTCTCTGACCTGTGTTCCCCTACCCTAGAGAAACACCTATCACAGTCTCCCTTGTGCTGTTCCTAGTTAAGCTGAAAGGCTGTAATTCATCCCTACTTTTGTTGACCTTTCTGCCACTTTCCCGGCTCTGTTATTTTCCTCTCCCTTGTCTCACTTCCCTTTCCAGGGCTGCTTTTTCAGCATCTTCTCAAAGAGAGAAGATAAACAGGGGAGGCTCTTCAGAGCCAGAATCCCGGGTGACCAGAGGGGACCAAGAGCAGATCACAGGCAGCCACCACGGCTGGTGCGTGGGCTCGCAGGCTCAGTGTTTCCAGACGACTAGAGAGGGGTTGTCTGTAGCCACAGCAGTGGGGTAGGGGATGGCTCATGCATATGCAACTCCCAGTCGGTGTGCACAGGAGCCAGGTGTGTGCTTCAAATCACACTAAGAAGGACTTCAGCTCAAGGACTCTCATTTTTTATTTCCCACTGTGCCTAACCCCAGCAGGGCGAGTGCTGACTTCTCATGTTTATAAGGAAAAAGAGACAACAGAAATACAAATGGCCGCTTGTGGGATGCTTCAAAGCTACCAGACTATGCTTTTATATGGAAAACACAAAAAAAGGAAGACAGGTTGTAAGTGGAAGGTAGCAAAATCAGGAAAACAGAAAGAAAAGGTAAAAAACCACAGTTGGGAAAATGTGGTAGAGAGCAAAACATGAACTACAGCTGGGTGGAATACCCTATGAATCTGTCAGATCAAGAATTTGAGAGAAGTTACTGGAAATCACTGAAAGTGCAGGGCTGCATGTGATAAGAAAATAAAGTTGTTGTTAAAAGTGGCTACCAAGAACAGCAGGAAGCCAGTAAAAGCTGGAAGCCAGTGGAGAATCTGCAGCTTGTGCATCATGGCTTCACAGCAACAGGGTAGGAGGGGAGGAAAAACAGGAAAATCCCATTTAAGAATGGTTGTGAAGGGAAGTTACAATAAGCAAAAAAGAGAAAAAGAGCCTTGGATGGTTAAAGTCATAGAATATGCAGGAGGGAAACCTACATCATGGATCAGAGAAGGAGATCGGAAAAGAAAGTATGCTAAAGCACCAAGGTGCGCAGAGAGGAGAAAATTCATTGCAGTTTGAAGGTCAGGTCAAGGTCAAAGCATAAAAACCAAAAAACCACCCAAAAAAATCCAGGAACGAAATGGCATACAAAAATCAGCAGAAGCCATGAGGGAAAGCGGTGTCAATGGACAAAGAAAATAAGAAGGAAGAGGAACAAAGCATGGTGCTGAGGAGAACAAGAAATGGGTGCTAAAGCAAGCAGCAGTAAGAGCTGCTGAACAGAGCAAGAGCAGAGACAGATGCTTACCAGCATCTGTAGGCAGCACAAACATCAGCTTATGCTGGAGAAACATTTCACTGTTCCACAAGAGAGAATTTCTTCTGGTACCTGATATAATTTCTTCCCTTTCTGAATACAGAATAGATGCACTTTTAAATAGGATTTAGACCTAGCAGCAGCAAGTGTTAATATTTATATAACAAAGTGGCCTTAAGCCAATGGAAAAACTATACACCGAAAAATGTGTGATTATCTGATATTTGATAAAGGTATTAGAGGTTACCAAGTTTTTAAAATGACTTTATGTCATTAAGTAATGATTCTTTCAAAAGCAATGAGGAGCAGGCACTAGCTGAGGGCAGTAATTAGAATGGCCTTTGAAGTGTAAAAAAGTCCCATGGTCCACCTTGCAGGACTGGCCATGGGTACTCACAGACCAACCAGCTCTAGGGGCAATGGGCAAGTGCCCAGCAAAACCCAGCCAGGCTCCCTGGAAGCTGGACAAGCAGCAAGCCTGCTGTTAGTCCTCCTAACAACACTGCATTGCCCCAAATGCCTGCACTGTCCAACAACCTTGGGGATCTGGATCTAGAGCAAATTGCTAGTGCAGCAATATGAGCTTGCAAGTCTGTGGGAACAAGAGGAAAAATATCCATCTTCCTTAGCTTCTAGGAAAACAAAAAAGCTAAATGCAGCAAAGGAAAAGGAAGAATGAGGATGTAGATAAAACAACGAGAAAAATCTTGCCATAAAAACTTTTCTGTTTCACTAGTAAGATTTTTTAAATGTATTTCTTAATAATAGATATGATTTAGATGAAAAAGCTCAACTTGCCTTTGGATATCTTTCTTCATCTTCTGCATAAACTCAAGCCCATCCATGCATACGCTCACCAAGATGCTTTGCAGGAGGAGATGTGTGAAGGGCTTTGCCTGCAGGGACCAGGTCTTCAGCTCCAAGCCGGATCCCCTGGCTCGGGTGTTGTGTTTCCCTGTCACAGAGCTCTGCTCTGCTAGCTGCTGAGTATAATGCACTAAAATCCTAATCTCTAAAGCACTGTGTGCCAGGGCTTCAGAGATCAGCATTTCAGTCAGTTTTACTTTGCTGCTGCCATTGCACACAAAGAGTGGCACAGCAGGGGAAAAGCAACACAATGTGCAGCTACGGAGGGGCACGCTCAGCCGGGAGGGGCAGGGGGCAAGAGCACGGTAATGCAATATAAAGGCAGAGGGAAAATAAAAGAAAGAAATGGGGGAAAATAGGACTATTGGGCATGAATAGGAACCTTGGGCCCTCTCCTTCCCAGCAGCCCTAACAGCAGGATGTCTCCAGCCTCAATAAATCTGCTGTTTTCTGAGCAAAGCACTGAATGACCCGAAGGGTTTTTTTCTATCTCTTTCCTTGAAAATGGAAAGATTAGGAAATCTCTGCTACAACCCGTTTGTGCATGTGAGTATCTGTGAATATTTTAAGATTACTCCCTCCTGCTCTACCATGTGCTTTAAAATTAAAAACAAAGTGATACTGCAGAAGCTGGAAGAGCTGAAATCTGACCCATGGACTATCAGAGTGCAGGCTATTCTATCACCTAGACCCAGTCTGGCACAGGGCACACAGGGACACAAATACTCGACTGACCAAGCAAAACACTCTCAACTTCAAGGCACAATGGTCACAGCTAAGGGGAAAAAACAACACTTCAAAGTAATAAAAACCAAATTCCATAACCAAACACTAAAGTAGTTAGGAGAATCAAAAAAACTGGGCAACAATTTTAGTATCACAGAGTTCACGACATGTTAACTATTGAAACCCGCCTGGGGCAAAGCCTTGTTGCCATCAATCAGAAGAGCAGAGTAATTTAAGAAATTCTTTCAGGCCATCAACTTTGGCAGCATCTTAATGTCTTTGCTAAACCAGCATGGCCAATCCATGCCACCAAAATCTACTTCACGGTACCTATGTCAGGCTAGAGCACCGTTACATGGGATTAGTGCAACACACTGATAATGCTCTTTGGAACAAAAGCTGATTGAACTTTGTCCCTTAAGAGCGTTTAGGCAGTCTAGTGGTTTGCTAACCCACATGGGCTTGTCTATGGTTCCTCCACTACAAACAGGCAGAGAGCATCCCTGAGCCTCTTCTGCAAACCCCTCCTCATCCTCACTTATCTGTCACGCAGGTAAGAAAATGCTCATCACCCTCACCCCAGAACTGTTTTAGTCACTGATTTGGAAGTCGCTGTGTAAATTCTGTATCAGTTGATGTCCCTTTTGTAATCCTGTAGAAGGATGTTACCTTTTATATCAGAGTGTTCTGACAGATATGCTCTTGCAGATTTAGTGTCTGTGGTTTAAAACATTATTGCTCTGGCCTTCTGCAAAGGTTACTGTTCTCAGATCAACAGTAGCTAAACGGGATGTGTGTGTCCCTCCCCCAGCTCCCACAGCAACTGCTGGTAAAGATGGATTTGAAATAACCTACCAACTACAGAGCGACAGCACTGAGACACCAAAAGAGCAGCTGCTGCAAGCGCAGGAATTGTCATAGAGAGGCATGGTGAGAACATCTGAAAACCTTCAAAGCAAGGTGCATCAAAATCTACCTGCCAAGTGGGAAGTCAAAATTCCTGGGAGAAAGCTTTTTTACGGAGCTCCTACATCTCCCCAACTCTCTCCTGTCTTGTTCCTATCCTTGCACACCACTGTGTCATCCCTTGGTTTGAGCTGCGGCAACCATTTGTGGCTCATCCTCCAAAGTGGTGAACTGATGAGAGTAGGGGAAAAAAAAAAACAGCACCCCTCCCCTCCTCCCTATGCTGAAGGATTATTTTTAGCCCAGACCAGTAGATAATCTGGTCCACAGCATGTCTCAAACTACAGCACCAGCACCACCGAACAGGCAGCTTGAAAAGGCTGCAGGGAAGACAAATAGACAGAAAAAGGATGAAGATTTTAAACCACTGCTGCTCCTGAGGCTTTCAGACAGCAAAATCAGGGTACTTGACTGGTGCCTCTAAACTGCCAAATAATCCATTATCCAATAATAATCCAAGCAATTCAATCCAGAATTCCCAAATTTCCTCAGCTCCTGGTGCTCTTCATTCCATGTAAATGTTTTTGAGATCAAGACTACAACCAGTGGTGGAGACAGTAAGCCCAGACTGGGATGACTTTATAGGGAAAGAATTAGCCAGCAGTCTAACACTGCCGGAGACGGATTTACATCTGAAGGCGTCTCACACATGGTATAAATGTCACTACTTCCTTGCTGCCCCCATTCCTCCCAAAGTCACTGAAAAACAAAAAACCCACAAAAAAAATTTGGAGAGAGGAAGCTAAAAGTGGAACCAAACCAAACCAAAAGTAAATAAAAATGTTTTACCTGGCTCCCCTGGGCACGCAACAGCAGGCCTGGCAATAATGAGAGTGAGGAATGAAATTTTAAAATGAATGCAAGAGGGAGAAACTGCAGAGAAAATTGAGACAGAGTTTCAGTGTTATTTATCCCAGACAAAGCATACATGCTCAGCTCTGAGCAATCCATGGCATGGGAACAGCTCCAGGATGGAACTCCGACACAACTAATCTTCCTTTTCTATTCCCTTCTGTGCTTTTGAGAAGGAGAGGGGAGAGAAAGCAATTTAGTGTAGTGATGCAACTTGTTTACTTCTCTGTACCTGCTCAGCTGTGTTGGATGAAATATACTCTGGGAGGTGCAAAGACAAGGAAAGAGAAAGGGAAGGAAGGAGAGAGGGAATTACAGAAGTAGAAAGAAGAGCAAATTGTAGGACAGGCCTCCAATTTTGCCACTGCCCAGTGGTCCATGCAAGCAGCATCCATATGGCCACCAGCATGCCAGCAGAATTACATGGGTTAGCTATCCAAGCCTTGCTGTGCTTGAACCGTTTAGGCTCTGGCTCATTTGAACACGATGGAAATGCCCCAGCGAGCAGCTGAGATGGCAGATCCAATGAGGCACCGTGTGCCTGGCCTGATCTCCCACCCCCTCCACCACGGGGGCTCCTCCTGCTGAGGCAGGACACGCTCAGGCCTTGGGAATTCAGCTCAGGGCACGGCTGTGCACAGGGCATCCTCAGCCCTCGCCACGGGGAACACAGAGGAGGCTGTGGGGCACCTTCTGCTCCCTGTTCAGGTCCCAGTGACTGCAGAGGGAAGAAGGATATGCAGAAGATGGAAAAGGGGGAAGTTTATTAGCAAATGCTCTGTCATTTCTCTGGTCATTCTCTAAGGCTTTTAGCTTGTCCCTAATACAAACTAAATGTTATTACAAAGGCAGAGATGGTCTCTTAGGTGAAGAAAACAGTAAAACCTACCAAATCACCAACTTCTGATTGCTTTGTAAGCCCCTCATTAGAGCTGCTACACCAACATTTACATGACAGAACCCTTTTTATTAGAAGCAAACCATTCTTAAAATATATTAACAACCTACATACTCACTGGCTCTTTGTAGTTCACCTAACATTTCAGAATGTGTTAAAATCACACATAAAAGTTATACTAGCCTAACACTCAAGAAATAAAGAGTCCTTTAAAGGTTTAATTCAACCACTAATGGTTTTTTTCCCAAGTTAGAAAACATTTATATATTGCTGATTTACTGCAGGTGTGGTAACTGAATTTGGCTTTACACATACCAGCTGCAAGCAAATCAAGGAAAAGGCTTCATAAATCAGTTTAAGACACTGTAGGCTTCATGGTGCTTGGACTGGGACAGAATTTCCCCACACAAGCACACAAAACAAATGTGAGTTTATAATTTTCTCTGTCATAGCTCATAACTTTTAAAGGTTAGAAATCAAAGCACCACACTGTGGAATTTTATACATCTGAATGGGATGGACATAAGGCATCCCAGAAGATGATTTATATCATCCCCTCTTCACACAACAAAAGAATAAAAAATGCAATGGTGACAAAGGCATTGCCTAATTGTTTACTTGATAAATACCTTCTCTTGAAACTTCTCATGACAGATCAAAATTTTTAACTTTCTCTTTGTTTTAGAGACTGTTCTTCAGCAATTAGTCCACCTTTTTAAATGCATCTTCCAACACATACTGTATTTTGCAGATTTTTTTTTATTTCAACAAGTTGCACTGGCTCAGAGTCTGACACTGTAAGACAAAAAGCCACAGTGACTTTATCCAAGAAATATGAGGTGGCAGAGATCCAGTACTCCCAGCACTCAAGGTGAAAGAACAGCATGGAAAAAGATTCACAAATTAATTGTCAATTACGGAAGACTGCTAGAGTGAACACTAGATGCATGCATGGGATAATTTAGTCAGGCACCTGTACAACTGAGCTGTGGATAGTGCTGAAGCAATTACTCTATTTTTTAAAAGAATGAGATATCATCATCAGAAAAGGACATAAAGGAAAAGGAGAAAGTTTCATTTTTTTTCCAAACACATAAAATCAGTGCAGTTAAGCACCAAGGACCCAAGTGGATGATGGTCCTCTGGAAGAAGGAGAGGTCGGAGTACCTGCCTAAAGGTACTCAGGATGGAAGTGAAATTGATTGCTCATACAGTTTTTCCAGAGCATGCAGGCAAGCCAGAAGATGTTGCTGTACCCACAGCTCCAGTATGGGCATCCTGTAGCAACAGGTGGAAAGCACTAAGACCTCATTTCCCCTACAGTGTCACAGGGAAGTCACCAGGTGCTGAGGCTTCCACCTGCTCTGCTGCAGGTGGCTCTGACAAAAAGCCTGAGTGTGCTCCATAGCCAGCCAGCACTCATTCCTGCACACTGCACAAACCTTGCATCCTTCATGAACAAACACCAGTGAACCATTTCTTGGCCTCAAGGATGACACAGCAGACTCGCTTCTGGATCTGCGTTCTCCACACAGCTCCTTGGTCCCAGCTCCCACTGGCATGGCACGGGAGTGGTGGAAGAACTAGACATTAGAGGCAGGATAGCAGCTGCTCCTCCTGGCTCTTTGAATACAGGAAAACAGCTTTTGCCCAATGCATGGGGAGTGGTATCATCAAATTAGCAAGCCAAGAACAGGATTACATCAAAAAGGAAACAGGAACAAGAACTTCCCCTTACAAAGCACAACAGTCTTGCTTTTTTTGAGCAAAATCTTTTCCTTAAAAAGCTCTCACGAAACACCTCATGGGAGGTTTAGACCACTTTCAAGGGCTGGAAGAAAAACAGTCCCAGGGTTAGAGTGGTAACCTCGATCTGGGGAGACCCACTTCAGTTCTTTGCTCTGCCAAGTGTTCTTGCATGACCTTAGGCAAAAACACTGAAGCTGTAGTTAGCGCATACCTTGGCTTCAAAGGCAAAGTCAGCCTAAGAAGTTCTTGCATTTCCCCCGCCTGCCATTTGCTGCCTCCACACTTGTGCTGCCCCAAGAGCCCACAGGCACTATCCTGTAAACTAAATTACTGAACAGGATGATGTTAAAAGCAAGTTCTGGTTGTCTTTTACAGGCAGAAGGGTAATTTTGCATTGGACTGATTAAAGGATCCACAATCAATCAGCTACAGCAGTAGAAGAGGTGAAGCCAGGGAAGCCCATCCGTGATGGCACAAGGGCTGCAATAAGCAGAAGGAAGGCTGCAAAGACAAGGTGCTGTCCAAGACTGGTGAAAGAACCTCCTCAGCAATGCCAGATGCACTTGGACAGCGTCAGCCACTGCTGTTTGTGATCAATGTGGCTCCCTCTCCCCAGCTGCCTCTCCAGCCCTCTTGGCAGGGATGGCTGCCCTCCTAGCAAGGGCAGCAGAAGGAAAGATATGTCAACACTTCACCTGCTGCTGTCTGGAGAAAGAAACAGCCAGGAATTTGCTGAAACCAGACCAGCACTGGATGCAATGCACTATTTAACCTGCTCCCTAAACCCTGGAATCCCAGACATCACCTACCTGGGGATGGCAACACCCCTCATGTTCCCAGGCAGTTGGAGGGGATAAATAGAGTCAAGGTGCTTAGACACTCCAGGTAAATGGCGGCCATGGGGAGACCAACAACAGAAAGCAGCAGCCAGGCTCATTTTGGTAAGCTCCCATTTTAAAAGCTGACATGCAAATCTCTACTTACCCTACATATTATGAACATTCTCCTACAAACCCAGCTCCTGATTAACTCAGTACATCACTTGCCAGCGCTCTCTGAATGAGCCTGTGAGCCCAATTAGCAGCAGATGCAGCACTAACACTCCTTACCTGCTGTGCTTACCAGTCTTCAGATCAGGAAGGGAAGGGAATATATCAAAGACTTGCAAAGGGAAGGAAGCTTAGAAAAGGCTCAGAAAAGGATGAGGGAAATAGATGTCTGCAACAGTTCCTCAGGCAAGGAAGCAGAGCCCTGTACAAAAGGGAAAACATATGGGCCAAGGGAAAACACTGCTGCAGATCATGAAAAACATCCAAAAGGCTGCTGGAGCACCCCAGGAGTCTGGTGCAGGGTGTAGCCAGGAGCACTGCTGGGGCTCGGGGGACCTTTGCCTTGCCTGAACCCTGGGGAGCTCTGCCACATGCAGAGCTTCTCTCCCCGTGCTCTGGTACATCAGCACAGGAACCTAAGTCATCCTACATTTTTCATGAGTTCTCCTTGACCTGCCAGTTTTCTTTAGTGCCCCAAAAAATAACAAAGGAGCCTCTCAAGCCTACAGCTGCAATGCTGTTACAATCCAGACAGGAGCCCCTTAACTGAAGTTTTGTTATCTCCCAAACTCCACAGCTGCATCTGAGCTTCATTTCTGAGCATCTCTACCAGTGAACTGACTGCTCTTACCCACCAAGGCATCTGCGAGCCTTTGCACCTCAACTGCTGGCACCAGTTTTGTAACATTAAGGAAAAAGAACATCACATGCCACTTTGGATGTTTGGTCAGAGGAGTAGAGAACCTGCCTTTGGGAAAGGTCCAAAAAATAACGTTAGCAGTAGATGGATGTGAATGCCTGAAGCTTTGACATGTTGGAGGAAATGGATTTAATGCTATATTTAATGCTACAGTGTTTTAGCAACCAGCAGAAGGCAGCCATATACTCAAGGCAAGAAGCCTAAATCTCTCCAATGTGTTGGGCAAGGAGAGCCCGGGCATGACACGTAAACCAGCAGCCCCAATTTAGCAGCAGCTTCTAAATGTCCATCTTTTCTATACTTCAGCTGTCCCAGCAGTAAAGGGAAATGATTTTTTTTTAATAGTAAAAATGTATCTTTTACATATATAGCACATATTTGGTGAACCTTGTTGTTATCTTCAAGACAGATGTGGCTGTAGGATATAGATGTAAAAGAAATACTTTGAAAGAACAGTCTTATTCAAGGCTTAGTCAAACAGCCCATCAAAGGATCCCACACTTGTACAATTTTACTGTTCTCTAGATATTCAGCTAGTGGCCTCCAGTGATTCCTGACAAGCTCCCAAGTGCTACCGACATGTCACCCACTGGTTTGACAGCGGTCTCAGTGGAGAGGCATCACCCAATCTGAGCAAACTGGACTGTGCAACAAAGAAAAGGTTCCTGCAGTTACTGAGAACAATTTCCATAAAAAGTCTGGTTTCCAAAATATATGACAAATGGCCAATGTTTCCAAGGAGTGCTCCCAACAGAAACACAGCGAAAGAGATGGTTTTGTTTTCTGTGGATGCATTCTCTTATCTTTTAAAAGGGAATGATGGTGCATTTTCACAGAGAGGAAATTAATGCCTCTGTCACTGGGCTTTACAACTGTACTTGCTTCTCAGACATTTATTCCCCATCTTCAGTATGTGCAACTACTGCTACAGGTTGGCAAACAAAGCTGTCAGAGGTGACCATGCAACCAGGGTGCAACACTCTAAACCACATCTGAATTTCACCCTGGCAGGTCTGGTACACAGATCAGAGGCAGGAACACAGATGTAAAAGACCATAAGGAAAAAAACAGTGGAAGATATTTTTTTGGCCAATACAACAAAGACATTTTTAAATTACTTCTCTAATCTAGCCTTTCAAAGCAGAAGGAAGAATGAAATCATGTAAGAATTCTAATTTAAACTGAAAGATGAAGGAAAAATCTGTCTTCAATACTGAAAATAAAGGACAAGAGCTGAGGCAGCACCCTGCTCTTCAGTTCTCCAGAGGACAAGTAACAGTGTACAGCAGGTCCAGGCCAAGGTCAACCATGGGATCTCTTGGCTCTTCTAGGAGCCTCAAGACTCAAGCCCGTTAGGGCTCCTCCTCCTTGCAGAGGGCAATGGTGTACTTTGGTTTTAAGTCTTTATGTTCTTCCAAATTATTGGGATAAATTTAGCAGCTAGTAACATGTAAGAAGGGACAGAGTGGACATCTGCAGGCATCTCTGGACTGCATGTGTAAGACAGCTGCTGCCTGACCTTGCACAGAACTCATGTAAGAATTCTAAGTCTACCTTATATTTCCAGGCATACCTGCCACGACCTGAAGAGTCTGACATTTCTAAAATCCTCTCGACCAAGTACCATTTCATTTTTATGGGACCAGAACATGCACGAGCATCTATGAAATGAATTCCACCCAGCTCAGCAGATAACATCATTGTTCTATGCCTCCAACCTAGCTTTAGCTTTAGCTGGAATTTCAAAAGACATAAACAGGCTAGTCAAGCTTGGTAAGAGTCCAAACCAACCTGCTCCTCTTGCTCTTGGACATTCTAATACATTTTTCTAGACCCAGCATCATGATTGCATGATTCAATATAATCTGTTATTTCCAGGCATGTGTGAGTGTAAGGGGCAAATACTGGATTTCAAAGATCTGACATTCAGATTTTGCCAAGTATGCTCCTACAGGCACATTCTATAAGACAATGAACATTTAGAATAAGTTCCACAAAAATCTTTCATTTTAAGACAAGCTATCACAATGCTCCAAACTTGTAATATACGAAGCATTCTGAGTTCAAAGGAATTTGGGTCATGAAACTCTGAGGAGCAAAATTTTCTTTCACAGGGCCTACCCTTCATTGCTTTCGATTTAAACAGAGAGAAGTGCTTCCAGCATGTTCCCAAAATGGTCTTTTCAGATGTGATCCTCCCCTTCCCTCCCTTGCTTTTGCAGAGGGTAAAGGTGTTGCCCTCGTGGCTGTCCAGCACACACGACCACCAAGGTTAGCTCCTACCTAGTCAAAGGCCTGTATCCTGACCTTCCCAGCACAGATAGAACCTTGACAGACAAAAACCAAAGGCCTGTATCCTGACCTTCCCAGCACAGATAGAACCTTGACAGACAAAAACCAAAGGCCTGTATCCTGACCTTCCCAGCACAGATAGAACCTTGACAGACCAACCAACCCCCTCTTTTGGTGAGTAACAACATTCCTCATCTTACAGGGATTGTACCATGAAAGTTTTACCCCAACTAAAACCATCTCTCCTGGACAACAGTGGGAGGCTCTTGCTGAGTCAACATCTCAAATTCTTAAGGATTCACTTCATTGTGCCTGGATGGTATGAACATGGATGACCTCCTGTGGAACATGTCCCTGGCACGGCAGGGGGGCTGCAACTAGAGAATTTTTAAGGCTCCTTTCAATCCAAACCATTCCATGACTTTATGACTGAGGCAGTTGGCAGAAATGTCACAGCCACCAGCCTTGGCCAGCACCACCAGTACAAAAATGAGAACAGGGCAGCAGCAAGGCTCATCCAATATCAAATTAAACCCTGCTCGTGGTGGATCACACTTCTCTGTTCTTGACTGTTGCGACTGCCAGGAGGACTGGGTTGTTGACTGCTCTGTTAGCATGAAGTGTGACACTACTGGAGAAAATCAAAATATGTAAATGTTATATCCATATTTTTCTATCCCCACAGGAAAGTTATTATATTATAAAATGTAGATAAATAATAAAGACACGAAGCCAAGCACACCCAAAAAATACAGCTGAATATATCTGAGCTGAGACTTTACAGCTGCAGCTTGGGATTTTATACATAATTTGGGCTTTTCTGTTCTTCATTCCTCATGTGGGAAATAATAAAAAAAAAGAATGAGCTCTAAAGTGGACTGCTAGAACACGGAAAAAAAATGAGCTGTACTATCCATTTGCACTTGGCTTGTTGATTGTTGTTTTTTTAATCAGAGAGGGAAAAAGACCCAATTACTGTTCTGAAATGAAAGATTCACTCTAGATAGTCATTGACACTTGTCAGACTGCACTTTATAGCTTTTCTTCATGACCACCAGCACAATAAGCACTCAGCGTCTGACTTGCAGTGAAAACATTTTGAAACATCCAAGTACATGGAAACAGTCTGCAGAGTATGTTCCTGATAGTCCCTAAATATCCTCCAGTGTTATTCAAAGCAAAATATTTGTTCCAAGATATGTAAAAAAGGCGAAAATTTGATGTGATGCTACTTCAGATTAAAACTAAGCAATTTCATTTTATGCTTTATATGCTCTCCAGTCCCACTAAGTATAATTATAGACTTCTGTCTACTTACAAATCTCTCTGTACAATGGAAAAAGCAATAAACACAGGTTCTGCCAGCAATCAGATAACACTTATCGTAAACAATAGCTTTTACGATCTATTTGAAATGGGTTCAGCTGCTACAACTTAAGATTTGGTTATTTGTGTCTTCTTGTTGGATTTGCAGCAGGTGGTAAGGACATGATAGAAGTGTTTAGCCACAAGAGATTTCAAAAAGGGACTAGTATTGCATTGTATATGAAATATGACAGATTTATTTTACAAAATCAGTTTTCCATCTCCCAGGGGCCTCTAACTAGTTTGTAGAGGCTACTTCTGAAACTTGGTTTCTCTTGGCTCTCAGCTCTGCCAGCAACACATACAGTCTGATGCCACACAAAGGGTGACCCACATTCAGAAGTGACTCCTCATCTGTTCTTTGTGCCAGTTTCTTATGCAAGTGAGAATCTGTACAATGCCCTGAAGTAAATGTTAACTGCTGACAGGGGCCCAGCAAAGATGGATCAAATTTCCTGCAATTCAGAGAAGTGTGATTTACTGTAGCCCCGGAAAGCTGGGAAAGAGCCCTCAGAAGTCTGTATGTCCTGCTCTGAGCGAATACTGCACTATGAAAACGCTACACATCACAACTCTGTGAGTGTAATATCACAACAATGATTCCAGCAGGAGATCAGTCAGCAAGACAGGGATGTATCTGCAAAGAGGACACAGACCTAAAAAGAACCATAAAGGCTGGGTGGGACAGGGTAGTCCCCTCTATGGATCCACCTCTTCAGAGATGCAGTTGTTCCACCTTGCATCCCACAGATGTATTCTCCTACTCATCTACTCAATCCCAGAAGCCCCAAAGGTGTCCCACATGGGACACAAAAATGCTCTCCAAATGAAAAAGTGGTTTCAGTCCCACTTTCTCAGCCTCAGGGAGTGCAGGTCCAATAGGTCCATTGACAACTTCCATGAAGACAAGGAATGCTAGCATCAATATCAGCAGTCAAGGATTCAGCACTGATGAAGCCACAAAAAATTACTGCAATCTCTCTCTCCCTCTAAGCATATATCACTTTGAGTTGCAAGATACTTTCGGTTTGTACTTTGTTTATTTTTCTAAAGGAGATTAGCAAGAAAATGGAAGGCTAAGGTCAAGAATATAAATGAAGTAGTTAGGAAAAACAAGGCTGTAATTCTCCTAACCACTCTATGTCAACCATCTTGCACATATTCAGAAATTAGTGTTGTTGTAGAGCTGGGGAATTTATGTTGCAGTATACCTGTAACAGGAGAGTCGCATTTATTGCAGGAACTTTTAATTTCCTAACTTGTACCTCAAATTCCCAATAAAGCTTCATGCTAACTGTCTTTTGATTGCGGTGGTTGTTTTTGCTTTTTGGTGTTTTTTTAAACTGTTCTTTCCCACGCTTTTAAAATAAATGAATGAAACAGTGCTTAAATACTGAAATAAATGCAGGTAACTTTTGCCAATTTTTACATACAATTTACAGACTAAATGTATCGATCTACCTCACATCTATACCTTTCAAATCAATTACTGAAATAACCGTAATTAGCATGCAGAATCCAACAGCATATGTAACTGGAGCGTGTTAACATTTAGAGAAGCCTTATGGATGTGTGAGTAGAACCTCAACAACTTCCAGAATTATTTCAGACAGCTCAAAAAGACACAACACAGTTAAGGTTTAGGGTGGGAGAAGGGGACTTGGAAATCCTAAAAGCTCCACCCAAGACAACTAGTTCATGTTGCATTAGCCTTCTTCCCCACCCTTCCCAAAACCCCTCCTCAGAATTATGACTAATACAGTTTAATTTGATATTATTTTTCTGTAACTGAGTTAATAAAATCTGTGGGCCAAGAACACAGCAGCAGCTGCCCCAGCCAAGATGCCACCTACGCTTGCTTGAGAAGCACTTGGGGCCTTTAGTGACCACATCTTTCACTTGAGTTTTTCCCACACAACTTGAACGTTACGCTTTTTTCATTATATATTTAGCAAGGAATTTCTACCCTGATTGAAAGTTTTTGAGCCTCCTCCAAATGGCCAGCAAAATTCAGTTAAAAATGCTGTTTTTCTAACAACTCAGTGCGCAGGCTTTCTTCAGCAAGACATCAAATGCAAATATCTAGCACAAACTGTTTCACCCTAATTCGTACGGGTAAAGGGAGAGAAAGCCCTTTGGTTCCTCCCATCCACGTCTGCCTGTGGGTCAGCATCCCTGCCAGTACTGAATCCTCACTCCTACACTCTCCTTTCTTAAGTTCACATTTGCTTCAGGGAGGAAAAGACGCATTAAAAGAGAGATCCAGGACAAACACAAGACCTCATAGCTGACATAACCCAGCAAATATCTTCAAAGCTTTGTCCTTCCAAAACTAGGACTAAGGTACAAAACTATTTAAAAGCTGTTCTTCTTCTGCCTAAATTTGCAAGCTAGTCCAAACAGCAAGAGAACAATGACACTCTCATCCCTTGCTAGAACATATTTCATAACTGGAGGTTAGCAAGTGACAAACATTTCTATTTTGCAGCCTCGAGATGCAGAGCAGATCCCAAATACCGTTTAACATTGCCACACTTGTTCGTAGTTCAGCGCAGCTTCAACGGAGGCTCTACCTTTGAAATGACTGCTACGGCTCATCCTACTTTCCCAGACCAAGGTTTAAAAATCCCAAAATAGCTCTAGTGAACGTACTTGGTACAGACGTGGGGAAGGGCAATCTGGGTCGTCTTCTCCTCACAGAACAATGCTGAAGTCTGGCCAGACTCCAGGAATGCACATTTCCCTGCAGATGGCTACAGCAACATTTAACAGTAGGGACCATAAAAGACTTCCACTTCTAATTATGTATATTATGATTTTTTTTTCCTTTAAGAGGGTGGGCATCTTCCCTCCACCCTTTTTTAAATCCTATTTAATGGTAGTCACCACATGCTTAGATTTCCCCTTTTAGAATTTGTTTAGCTTTAAGAAACCTAAAGCCAAACAAATTTTATCTGTTCAATATATTGAAGTCCAGTATACTTCAGAGCAGACAGAATACTGCCACAGTACTATGTAAATCAAACTCACATGCTAAGGAAAACAGTGCAATGCAGTGAGTGCCAGTCCACAGTCATTCAGCTTTAAGTGTCACTCCCACGTTTACCATATGAATAGATGAAGATTCCCTCAGAGCAACAGAACCTTAATTCTCTCCCCAGATTCAAATGTATGCATTCAGGAAACACTTCAAACATTAATATCTTTTCCTCCTAAGGCACACTGCTTGTCTGTAATTAGTTTCCATTGGTCAAGTGGGTTTGCTTCTATATATTGGGCTATAGGAATGTTTTAAGTGATGCTTTACGATACATCCTGCACTGTCTAATATGATTTTTTTTCCATGTTAGCCCAGGATAAGAAGGAACGGAGAGAGAAAAAGGAGAGAAGGAGAAAAAAAAGATTGCCTGCAATCATATTGTTACACTGTGCACAGTTTATGGCTGGCTCACATCCAGTTTGTGGTTGTGATAAGAAATGTGTAATCCTATTATACGGAGAGGAGTCAGAATGTACAAATAGGTCCTGGAAATAGGAACTTCTCCTGTAAGATTATTCTTCTCTCCATAATAGTTCTGCAAGTAGGTCTAGACGGGAGCTCTTCGCTCTTCTCTCCATTGCTAATGGAAAGCCAACTGTCAAAACAATTCTCAGCACAGGAGCCTGGATTTTTGCAAGAAGACAAAAGGAAGTGGTTCTGTGCATTTGTGTACAACAGCAACATTAATTAGAACAAGGGCTCCAAGCCCTCACAGGCTGGCACGTCAGGAGTGTATCCCATCACATCAAGGGAGCTCAGCTTGCTCCCACACTGCCACGTTCTGTGAAGTTGCCAAATCCTGCACATTCTGCAGTTTTTAAGAACCATTAACTGCTTATCAGTGACAAAAGATAGTTCTCATGGTATTTTGCACTGCTGCTCCCTTAAAAAACACACAGAAACATTCCCTAGGCATAGGGCTATTGGGCTGCTAAAAGTATGTTCTTGCACTGGATAGGAAACCAAGTAGCACCTTGTGCAAGTCAGGATCTCCATGGAGTTAAACTCCTGAATAATTCCAGCCCAATTATCCATTTTTCTAATTTCCTCTGTATGACTACTGCTTTACTGTGGTTATGATTCAAAAAGGGGGTTATGCATTCCCCAGTGTGCCCCATAGGCATAAGTGCTTTTGACATAGGTCAGATAAATTAAAATACAGGACAGTGATCTCCTCAAAGACTCTCTTCACAAGGACCCCTGCAGCAGGGAGGTGATGAGATCCATGCCAGAAACAGCTGTGCCCTCAAGTGAACCAGGTCAGTGATTAAGCTTACTCCTACCTGACCAAAAAATGCATTCTCAGAAATAAGCAAAACGTTAAGAAAGAAGGGCTTTTTCCTAGGAAAAGGTATAAATAAAACAACCCACCTCCAAGTATGTCATGCAGGAGTAAAGCACAAGTGATAGGACAAGAGGCCTCAAATTGCACTAGGAGAGGTTTAGATTGGATATTAAGTGGAAACTCTTCACTTAAAGGGTGGTCAAGCATTGGAACAGGCTGTCCAGAGAAGTGATAGAATCACCATGACTGGAAGCATTCAATAAACATCCAGATGTGGCACTTAGGGATATATGTCAGTGATGAACATGGCTGTTTCATGGCTGGGTTAATGGTTGGAGTCAGTGATCTCAGAGGTCTTTTCCAACCTCAGCAATGTTATGACATGGTCATAGGGTTGCAAGGTAAATACAAGCATCACAGATCACCTGAAACAGCAGCAGGGTACATCAGCTTATTATGAACCCCATCAGACTGGGCGTAGAGTATTACAAGCTTCTGAACAACCTGGTTTGGTGTACTTGAAGATACCAAGCTAGACTGGGTGTATCTGTATGACACCACAATTCCCTCTGTACCTGCAATGTCAACATACTCAGTAAGTACCAACAAAGTACCTTTAGCATCCTGTTTTCCAGCTTGCTGCAGCAGCAGTGCTCACAGGTAGAAAATGTAATTCTCTACTGCGTAAAAAATGGAATATGAGATGAGAAAGAAAAGACTTTCTATGAAAATCAAGATCTCTGCAATTATAGGCATAAAGGACAGTGACTAAATGGTGTCCTAGGTCAGGGGAGCACACATCCATTTGCATTAAGGATGCAGGAGGATACAAGTGTAGACCAGAATTTAAGCATTTTAAATAAGCAAGGTAGGTTAGTTTTTTAATCTTAAGTAGTACTCTCCCAATAAGATCACCAAATTCTGGATTTTCTCAGCCACTCCATGAACCAAGCATCAGGCCATGCAGACACTGAGGACAGCCTCAGGTTGGACTGGATATGAGGGGCCTGCCAAACCTCAGTGATTCCATCCATCTCTGATAATTAAATAATATTTATTCCTGGGAAAAAAGGTTGAATGTCACAAATTCTAAGTGTAAAATAACAGTGAAGGAATCAGACTTAAATGATTGTGTTGAGTTAAAGTGGGCAATAATGCATATGTTGAAACCCAATTAGCAAAGAAGCTCACCCAGATGTCATTAAAGTGCCTTTTCACCCAACTACCTTCACCTGTGATCTGACAAATGGCAAATTACCTGATGTAGCTGGACTCTGTTGCACATTAATTAGAAGAAAACAGCAGAAGAAAAAGATGGAAGGGAACTGTACAAAAGCTGCATAATTTTCCTATTAATATGAAGCTGCGTATTAATATGAACCTAGGAGTTTGCAAAATCCTTCAGTAAGAGGAAAGTGACGAGTAGTTCAAAGTAGCAAAAGACAACAAAAAAATCAGAAATCAGCCTGTTAAAAAAAATCATGAGACTTATTAAAAATGAAATATGGATTTTTTATTTCTTCTCTAATTTTTAGGGTGTTGTTTCATTTTTTTCCTAGCTTCTTCTCACCTCAATTAGTGCTGGCACTGCAGAAAGCAGCAGCAGACAATGATGCATGTTCATGAAGACACAAATCCTCAGCCATTATTCAGCTAACAAAAGCAGTGATGTAGTTGCCCTGGTGGTAGGGCAGGGCACTTAATCAAAACAGCCCTCAAGAAAAAAAAAGAGCAAATTGTAATCATCTCCTGAGGGTCACTCAGGGTTTCCTGCAAGGCACACATGGCTATTTGTTAATCCATGTGCCACTTTGGAGACAGTTCAGGAGGCCCAGGAGGGTGACTGGCAGGTCTGGGAGGGATGGACCAGCTAACTCCAGTGGTGCAAGTCCAGTGTGAGGGCAGCAGGGTGACACTGCCCTTCTTCATACTCTGCACTGGGCACCTGCTGTGTGAGTGACACACAGCCCACAGCCTGGGGGAAAACAATGGCACTGCAGCCTCAGAAAGTCTTGACCACCACCCCCAAATGTTTCAGACTCAAGCTGTCCTCTCCACATCCATGCAACACCTGTGCACATCCCTGGTGCTGCCATGCACGTGGCATTAAATAAAAGTGTGCTGTTTGCAGATAAGCTGGGTCCCCCAGCTCCCTTGTACATTCTCCTTTCCACGACTGACCTCCTGGAGACCATTATGTAGCATCAAGAGGGACTGTCATGATGACAGAGAACAAGCTGTCACCTGGGAGGTACATACAGTAGTATTTTTGGATGGAAACCACCATCCTTTGCTGACATGCTTTCTTTAAAACACTTCTATCCTTCCTTTGGACATGTAAGGATGATTAAGAGTCATCCTCTGACTTCTGTTTTCTGTGCTGAAATTACATTGCTGTTTTCTGATATCTGGCTGAAGTGTAACTGACGTCGTTATCAAAACAGAGTTACAGAGAAAATGGAATCCACCCTTTTGCAAAATCCTTCAGCGAGGATAAATCACGTTGCTTCTGTGTTCTGTGTTTTACATGTCGAAATGCACACAGACAAAAACAAGACAGCAGCTGGGGCTCCAGCATATGCACTCACAAAGAAAGATCCTTCCATATCTTCTCCATCATTTCCTGACAAACAGGCAGGCAGATAACTGATGTGAAAATTTCTTGATTTGTGAGGGGTTCCTGACACCTTAAATGCTGCTTAGGCTGTGCAAGAACAAACACTTGCCTTGTACAAGTGTACAAGATCACAACCTTTTCCACGCATGTTGGAATGGAAAAGACCTTTTACTTAATTCTTAGTCCATACAGAAACTAGAAAAAATAAAGATATTTGTATAATTACAGGTCATTCAACAAGTTGTGTTATATCAGTAATGCCTAAGGAAAGACAAAAAGGAATTGCATGCTTTAAAGACAATATATATGATTTTTCCCTCTTCTTCCATTTGTTCCCTATTTTATTGTATATTCCGTAAGCATGTATTTTGATATCTGTTTCAGCTGTACAGAACGGACAAATGAAAGGAGGACAAAAATGCAGGAAATAAGTAAAGGGTGCCATAAGAAGTGTGAGATCAGTAGATAGTAGTGGAGGAAAAAGTAAAAAATTGGGTACTGAGCTATGAAAAAAAAGCAGCAAAAACATACAGGAGCTAAGAAAAATTAGAGATTACCAAAAAGAAGTCAGTAATTGTCAGATTTCCCACTGACTAGGTACGATCTGGGCAGTTATGGTAGAAACAACCAACTTGATTTCTTCACTTCTTCATTTATTCATTTAACAACTAGAAATACAGGAAAAATCTTCAGATTGAAGCGCTTTTTTACAAGCTCGCTTTCCTCTGAGAAACAGTAAAAGCAGAGGCAGTCTATTAAAAAGCCTATTCCTGTTCAAACTGCCAATTTGAAGACTTCAGACCAAGAAAATTCAAGTATGAAGAAAGCATACATGCCAAGCCCAGCCAAATCCTCTCCTCATCAGTCTCCAAACCAAACAATACTGTCAGAGTCTACCCAAAAGAATGAAGCATTGCACTGAAGTCCCAGCGCAGTTTTCATACGGTTCATTGTTTGAGCTAATTTAATTAAAAGAGGGTCCAGATGATGATTATCCTGGCAAAAGGAAACTGCACAGACAATACAATGGCAGACTGCCACAATCACTGTATCTTATCTTTGAACAGAAAACAGAACTAAAGGAAGAGGATAAAACAAGCCCACCTTGCTAACCTTTAAAGTTGACATATTCCTACCATTCCCATAGGCTGGAACAAGACTCAGCTTGCCCAATCTGCTAATTTTTGGCACTCCATTAGGTGCTGTGAACATGACCATGATTAGTTTAAGCAGGAAAATCTACCATCACAGTGTGCTGCAATGACAGCTTAGTCACACACCCTCCATGCCAGGCATTGAAGGTGGCATTATTTATGGTCCAAACCCCAGTGTGAGGTTCAGGTGGTTTGGGCTCCATTCCCAACATCAGTGCTTGCCTCCACCTACAAGAGCAAGGTCGTATCGAATTTATAAGGTCTGTATAAATATTTAAATATAATAAAATGATAAAATTTTAAGGAATATATAAAGAGCTCAGGGCTTGAAGTTCAGCTGTCTGCAGAGCTCCACTCAAATCAGAATCAGCAAGCCTTCCATGGAAACCTTTCCCAAAGCCATTCTTGGATTAGGAATATTTCTTAAAATTCTGTAGGGACGTAAATCACTGCTGCTGATCTGCACACTCTCATAGTTCAAAGTCTAGTAGTACCAAACTGAATTTCACTGGCTGAGAATAACTATTTCCATGAGCAGACATTTCCAAATTAGGGATGCTTTTGCGTTTTTTATAATGACTGGGAGATACTTTTGCATGCAATTTCAATTCTCATCTACACACTCCCAACCAAAAATTTTTCCTGTTAATGTTGCACAAGAATATAAAAATAAAAGGATTAAATAAATTCAACCTCTGCCCAGCAGATGTATGTTTTTTAACAGAAAAGCAAAAAAGTAAGAAAAAAAGGTCAAATCATTTGATCAATGCCAAAAAATGTAAGTTAGTGGGAAAGCTGGGAGTGAAACTGAGCACATGATTTCAGCTGTAGATTTCAGAGTTTGAGGCCAGCAGCTTACCTGATAGACCTCCTCTTGTCTCTTGGTATATAAAGGCATACTCCAAATATGGAGTAAATATTTATAAAAAAATAAACCTTCCTAAACCAGAATGAAGACACTTTGGTTTAATGCCTGAGAGGAAACTAGCTGCTACAGTGAGAGGAGGTTCCTTCTCCAATAGCCTTTGGGATAGGAGGAGAAACACAGGACAGTTTCCACACAAACAGTGGGAAAGCCAAAGAGATTTCAGTAAAGCAGCAGCTGATCAGTCTGTCTCAGGTACATTTCTGAAACAGAGAAAACAGACCAGTGCCCCCAGATCAGGTTTTACAGGAGGTACATAGAGTAACTCCAACAGGATTGTTTTGGAGGAGAGCTACTCTAACCACTGACAGAGCCTAGAACACCACTGCACAATGAGGCAGAAGGTACGTGCTTTAAACTGTAACAGAAATAATCCTTTCAGACTGGTGTAATCATCCTGCCTGCTTGTCTCAGGTTAGAGGAACACAACATGTGGAAGAGAGACCGTAAGGTAACAGGAGCAGCCATCAGTCATCTTCACCTCCAGCTATTGCCCACTCCCAGTTTCAAGTGCTTTCAGGGCAGTGTGAGGATTTTCTGCACTAACTCACACACCATGGGCAGCTGCTACACCACCACTAAGCGACTGTGAGTGATGGGAAGAGAGCCTCCTGCACACACACCCTTTCCCCAGCACACCTTTCAAACAGCAAGAAGTTTAAGACTGTTGTAGCTCAGACAATTCTTTGACACAGCGTAATAAAACCCATCCACACAGCCAAGGATCTGCCCTCAGCCAGCAATAATTAAAATTAATCATTCACAATTATTTTCATGGGTATGTGCAGAAAGATACACTGCCAGCTCGCTGACTCCTCAAAGCTGACAGACCTTGAAATAGGCTCTGGTCAGGTACAGCGTGTCCCTGGGTTTCAAGCAGTTAAAAACATGCTTTGCATATCGATTCACCCTTCCACCCTCAGTGCTGACAGCCAGAGCCACCCCTGTCCTCCAGCCCAACACCTGAGCTGGCACCAATGAGAGGGATTGGTAAGAAAAAAGATTTTTCAAGTAAGTATTGCTAAGCCTATCATTATTGCTGCCCTGCTGGAACTCAGGGTCCCATGAGTGTTAAAATTTCTTATTCTTGAATCTCAGTGCCTTCTGAACTCAAGATTCTTCCCATTTTCCACACATTTGTATTATGTTTTTAATCACTATCTTCTTTCCTTTCAGCTTCACTGGTCACTGCTTGCACTATTCTAAGGTAGAGAGGTTTCTAAGATACAGAGTAGCCTGAAGGTTATCAGTTTCCATGCCTCAAAAACTACTGAAGAAATTAAAGAGGTAAAAGAATTAATGAAATTCAACGTAAGGCATTAGGACTGTCACTTTCTGGAACACTGTTTACTTATACAAGCAATTTTTATGGGACTGAACATTTACTATTCATGATAGCAGCCTTGATCAATTCTGCTCCTTTGAAACTTACCATAAAAACATAAAAGCATCTGTCTTATGTATATAAACCCAAAACGTGTAAGCAGTAAGACCTAGAATGTAACCAGTGCAAGGAGAAAGCAATCTCACACCTAACAGACTGCAGATCCCTCAGTAACAACCTGCACAGTGCTCCTTCCTTCCCAGCCACTGGAATATTGATTTTTACAATACCTAGCAGAAAAAAAAGGTTTTCAGCAGATATAGTCAAGGAGGAGCAGGGTAATGGGATTGTCTGCTTCCCACCACATGTGTTCTGTAGTTGGAGCCCAAAGCTGAATTAAAAAAAGAGATGGTGGAAGACCCAACTTCTTACATAAATCAGCTCAGCATGGCTTTGAAAGGAACAGATATTCTGCCTTTGCTAAAACAGAAAATTGTCAGATAAATATGCTTTCCTTTTAAACTAGAGTGATTTTTGTAAGTAGGTATGACGTGCAGGAAACAGGAGCACTGACTGGAGAGTGAAGAGCTATGCAGGCAGGGATCACGAAATCTCTCTTTGGGAAATTATTATAAAAGGAAGTAAACAGAATAGAAAAACAGCAGCTCTCAAGCTCAAAAGTCTCCCTGGCCATCAGCAACACTACAGCAAGTCTGCAAACATCACCCCTGACTTCCTTATGTTTTATGCAGGGTACCAACTTAATATTTCCAATATTGTTTATTTATCCCATGCTTCTCTTGTATTGGTCACCCCAACTTTTAATCATCACAGTTTCCAAATTCACGCTAGACCCTCATTAAGCGACTCTCCCACTGAAGATGGCATTAAAGGCAAAAGGACCCTAAAATTTAGGGCTACCCTCTCAACCTCTCCTTTCTGCACCAAGAGCCCTGCACTTGCAACTTAAGACATGATATGAGTATTGACAACTCCCAGACTGGCTCTCACTTCACCCCCTCCTTCTACAGCCACGAGTATTTGCAGCTCAGAAGAGCAGTAGGGATCAGTGTCTCCTGCCAAGCTGCCAAGGAACGCCTGGCCAGCATCCTAGCTTCCCCCCTGCCCAGGGCATTTGACTGAAAGGCCTGATTTTGACTTGTGCACTTTATATGTTTATATATTTTTGTCCCATCTCACAAAATTTAAAGTTATTTGGGAGAAGGAACTCAAAGGTGTGAAGCAGAGAAATAATTAAAAAGGGCGGGAACCTGATTTCATCATATATTACAAGCACTTATCCCTTTGGAAAGTCACGACTAAATTAATCACAGCTAAAATATTTTACGAGCTTGTACAAACTCAACAGGGACCTTGACTGAACACCAACCAGCATGTGGAAAAAAAGAAAAACAGAGGAAGTGGAGAGGCAACTATTAGAAGAAGCATGAAGAGCCCCAAAATAACTTTGAAAACCAGAAAATAGCACCATAGAATGGTTTGTCCTGGAAGGGACCTTGAAAGATCACCTAGTTCCAGCCCCTTTCCCATGGGGGACACCTTCCACTAGACCATGTTGCTCAGGGACCCATCCAGCCTGGCCTTGAGTACTTCCAGGGAAGGGGCAGCCAGAACTTCTCTTCAGGAAACAGCCAGGGCAGGGAGAGCAGTTGGGTAGGCACACATGGACATGGGGAAGATACAGCTCCTTGAACTTTCCTGGCTGCTCAACAGAAAGACATCCCAGATGAGCAGGCATGGACTCGCTCTCCCCCACAGAGATGTGGAGCAGCTCTGTCTGAGCAGAGATGAAAGCCCTGTATCCTCTTTCAGCAGCCAGACAATCTCACTAGTAATGGATTAAAGTGATTTAAGTAACTATATATTTAATAAGGTGAAAAGGGCAATGACACAGTTACATTTTGATTGTTTTGAACTACCTATTGCTTTGCAATTCTGTTCCTGTTTTAAATACAAAAGTAGCAGTTTTTGCCAGAGCTGACAGGGTATGAGTATATAAGCAAGGCAAAGAACAGAGAGAAGTACCATCTTTTATTAGTCCATTGACAGAGAATACAGATGAGCTTTCAGACACCAGGACCACAAGACGTGAGATCTTCACAGAGCAAACACCATTGCTCTTTAAATATATAAACACAAATGGACATGTTTATATAAACATATATATAAAACCTTCCTACCTTGCTTTAAAATCCAAAATGCTTTCTCAGCGCTGCCAATAACAAATAAAGCTCAAATTTCCTTTGGGTGGAGAAAGAAAATCACAGCTAAGAAGAACACACCATAGAAGACCCCAGCAGCAGCACCAGATGTCATTAGCTATTACCTACTGTGATTATGGAAAAATGCTATTTTTATTCTGCAGCCTCTCTTTTCATCCACCTTGAAAATGATTCCAGGATTTAAGTAAATAGGGTCATCTGAGGGTTGCGTGCTCCTGGCTAAACCTCCCTAGCCCCTCCCATGGGGAAAAAATAAAAAATCCAAGCAGCAACAAAGAGAAGTTTTCAGTTTTCTGATGTTCCCTTCCCCCTTTCCTAATGTAAATTCAGAGCAGTTCCTGTAGAGACTGTAAACACCCACACAACTTTCCAGGTGGGGAGAAGGTAAAAAATCTTCACACCAGTAAATCTACAACAGCAATTTCTTTACCCTTTCTTTGAGAAGTCACGGATTTAAAATCTGTTGCTGCCTCACGGACAAACACACGCAGAGCCTTTGGCACAAGGGAGAGATGTTTCAGGGCAGTGTGAGGATTTGATGGCTGTCTTAGCTTCCCTCACACACTGAGCAGTCTGCATAACCTAACAGCATTAGCTTACTAACAGATATATTAATAGGTGTGGGGGGAGGGAAAGGAAGAGGGGGGAAAAGCCACTAAAACACATTCCACCCACACATCTCACTACTAATCATAAACTCAGGTAGAAAGCAAATTGCTTCTCCAGGACCAGTAGAAGAAGAAAAGAACAAAAAGACTGAAGGGGGGGAAGGCACCTATTTCCATATTTTTCTGGAAATATACCAATTGCTGTATTTATCAATTCATGATAAGGAATGAGATAGTAAAAAAAGACCAAAAACAAAAAAAAACCAAAAAAACCCACCAAAAAACAAACACCACCAAAAAACTCCCCAAAACAAAGAAATTAAAAACCATCACACCAAAAAAACCCCCTAACTTAAGAACTGCCACAACATATTGCAGTTAGTAATTTCAGAGTGATAAATATAATGTTGGCCTCAGACTGCTGGAAGGATTAGATTTAGCTGTAAAACAAGTAGTGCAGTTAACAGTTGCTGTTGGGTCTCGTGTTAGGATTAGAAAGCATTGCTAATCACAAGAAATGTAAAAAGATTAAGAGGTGATGGTTGCCAATAAGGTTTTAGAAGCATGTAAGTGCTGGAATTCATTTTGGGATTAAAATTCTTCAAGTGAAAGATAAAAAAAAGAAAAAAAGAAAAGGATAAATCCAAACCAGCAGCCAGTTCCACCTGCACTGCCCACAACCCTTTCCCAAGCATTAGGAGAGTTAATAAGTGTGGAAAAGTGAAACGTATGCCATGGCTTATACTGAATGATCCTAGGGCACCTTTAGTGAGGAAAAGCAAGTATTTGTATTCTGGTATCTATGAATGAACTATGGCAATCTAAAACCTGTTTGAGTTAGGAGATTTTGCTTACCAAAATTCTGCCTGGACAGCGGAGTTGCAACTTTTGAAGGCGCTGTAACAAATGATGATGGCATTTTGTATCTGCATCCTTTCATTAGGAAGGATAAGATGACATGTTGATCTCCTAGTTTGCTTCCAGCTTGTGAAGATTCACCTCTAAGATCTGTTTATGTTCTTAGTTACTAAGGACAAGCAAAGCTCCCCACACAAAATAATCGGGAGTGTGCAAAAGAAAACTCCCCATGGGAAAAAAAAAACACAACAACAAACCAACAAAACAGAAAAGAGAAAAAATTAGCTTGCAAAGACCTCTAAGTAAACACTAACTTATAATAAACAAATCTGAATTTTGGATGAGAAGTTTTACTAAAAAGGCATTTTAAACAGTGCAAAACCACAGATTCCCTTATGACAGAGTGGCCTCCATCAGCATTAAGCACAAAGTTCATTGCTGGCACCCTTGGCCACCACCACCCAAACTGCACAGTCAGAGTACCACACCTCCAGGAGAACACAAACTTCTGCAAAGCCCACCAGGTTCCCAACAGGCCTGATGGACAGCCAAAAGTTGTTTAGTGCTGAGACCACCTAAAACTTGTCTCTCTCCCATTTATCCAACGATTCAGAGTAAAATTCAAGTGCTACCAGGATGTTTTGTGAGCATTGCCTCTGCACAAATGTATTTCTCCTTATGCCTCCAATGGGCTCAGATGCTGATTCAGAGCAGCCTCTCTTCAGTCACTATTTTACCCTCTGTAAATCTGGACCTTGCTGTTCCAGGGTTGGGGAGCAATATGAAGTAAGACCACTTCATCATTTCCTACAAACCTTTCAGTTTAATATTCCTGGTGTACCTTCCTGGATTTTCAGATTCTCCAAGTCTGCTTTTCCCTTCTGTTGCCCCAAAATGAACATTTTTTCCAGATGCCTGTAGCAGCAGCAGAAATAACCATCTTCCAAGAGTTATAAAACAGTCGTATTAAATAATAGAGGTGAAAGCACTGTGCATGATTTCTGCAGAAGGCTTTTCAGTAGAACAGATAAATTTATTCACTGCATTATGGAACAGTTTGAGAAAACAAGATCATACAATGTACACTGCCTCTATTTAAATTGTTTCATTTCTATTCATGAGTGCTCTGATTAGATACACTGAAAGTATCATCAGTAAGAAATAAATAATTCTACCAAATTAATAGTTGTTGATTTCTTTTACGTGAAAATGTAAGTAGCATCTTGTTCACACTAGACAAAGCTACCACAATTTGGATATATCGATCTTGTTTGTTCAAGTCCACATAGCACACAGAGACAGGTGTGCATCTACATTTTCTTGGTATCAAGCAACTTCTATAAAATTGTGGGTTCTTTCATGAGTGGAGAAGGGCTAAAATGCACTTTGCATGGAGAGGCTTAGTAGACAACTCGGGCTTTTTTTTTCCTCTAGCTGTTTTCCCCAAATAGAGGGTTGAGAAAAATAAATTGCTTTAAATGCAGAAAATTGTTTAGAAATGGTATTTTAGGGAATACAGGTGAATTTTCTGTATCACACAAAATTAATCCAAGCTCAGCAAATGCCCTTTAATTAGAAACACCTTTAGAAAAGAAGCAGCCAGAAGTAACCCTCACTAACATCTTTACATTAAGGGAGCTACTAACCAACCTCAAACCAGCTTCTCCAGGACCTCCCTCCCTGTAACGTATTTTCCTGGAGAAGCATGGAAATGGGTGGATTTGTGCAAATGGAGCAGAATGTATTATTTATCAGAAAGATCTGACTAATATTTTCTTTAGGAAAAAAGAGACTAAAAACAGAGAGTTAGTATTTTGTTTTACACATCGTAGAACGATGAATGCCAAACATCCGCTCAGCTTATGAACATCTGAGAAAAAACCCTCTACATTTTGAAAAATTTATCCGGTTTGAGTCAGCAATGAATTCTTCTTCTAAGAATCAAATATAATTGCTGTAACATTTCAAAAAAAATTTAAATGCACAGCTCAGTACCTTAAGAGCAGCCTGTTTGCACAGCAGCCAAGTGATACACCTCAGAGAGCTACTGTTAGCTACTGCAGGGAAGATAAATCAAGAAAATGCTGAGTTGAGGTGCAATTTGACAGTTATTAGCAGAACAGGAGTAATTTGATGAAGGAAAAAAATCTGACAAAATCTCAGTTCACAGCAACAGATTTTGGAAGCCTATTTGCACATAAATTGAAAAAAATAATTCTTGCAATAGAAACTGATGAAGACGAAACAATATACCCTAAATCCTAACATATTTGAAATTATTTTCTTTGATTCAAAGCCGATAATCCTGTAACAGGCAGTAACTAAACAGGGGCTTTACCAGACTTGCTCTGCATGTTGAAGAGACTGCACAGCCTGATCCTGATCTGGGGCCATTCAACTATCAGAATAACTGGATTTACTGCCATTTGCACCTTTGTTTTTGCCATTTGAAAGCATCTACAGTGCGCAGAACACTGGGCTGTGGTTTAAGCATTAGCAGCATAAATATCCCCTGGTGTACCGTATACTTCACCACTTCTGCCTTCCCGTAAATCAAGCACACAGCCAATCATCTTTTTTATGTTGGACTCTAATGGCAACTCTATTATTCAAATTCAGGCTGTACAGAGCCATGTCTCACGGGGATGTGAAGCAGCTCAGGAGCAGGTTTATGACTGAGCAAGGGAAGATTCAAATCTGACCATGATCTTCCCACTACAACCCCAGCACCTCTTCCAATTTATCTGCATCTTTCAATTTGTCTCTTCTGTGCAAAAGACTTTTTTAAAAAAAACTAAATTGCTATAAGAAGGAAAAACAAATTAGAAAGCCTTTTCTGCTCTTCAAGAACCACCTCGCTGTGTTCCCATAAATGTTCAGCATAAATGTTTTCGCTAACATACTCGTAAGCAGAGAAGCTGTTCTTTACTGCATTACAATTAGATGCATAGATTAAGAGATATCTTTCATGTCATTATATCAAACTCTTCTACAAATATACAAAGGGATTTTATAGACTGTTGTCTTTTCTGCTTACTACTGAATTCTCACACTCAGCACAAGATGTAGTAAAAGTGAACGATACCTTCTCTGTGTTTACTGTGCCCACCAAGAACCATTTTAAAAACCAACTAAAACAACTTAGCTATGATTTCAACAGCACAAACTGTTCTCCCATGGGGTTTCTCTTTTTCCTCTCTCCCTCACTCATCCTTCAGTTCATGAAGATAGGGAACATGAAAACGAAATGGATTTTTGTGTAAATAATTTATCTTTTCAAGCACATCAAACTAATACCTGAGTTCATCCAAGGGGCTAGCCAGATGTAGATGATCCTAGTGGTATTTTAAACAGCATTCTCGAGAACTAGTCACAAAAGGTTTCAAGGAAATGCTGAACAGCTGTGTTCATATGTAGTCTTAGAAGAAAGGATTACAGGTGACCTCACCCCGGTAACTCACAGTTGTACTAATTACCAAAGAAGAGGAACAGCCTTGCCCTTAATGGGTAGCAGCTGTGACTAATAAAGGTGTGATAAAAGGGGTGGGTTGATTAGTCAGAGGAGGACTTTGAAGAACGAAGTACTGAGGGTAAACCTGGAGGAGGTAGAGGTAGTCCTGAGGAAGAAGGAATGATCCAGAGAAACACAAAGAGAAATGAAGCAAGGAAGAGAGCTGCTGCTGTAAAAGATCTGCTGTGAGGTCAGTTTGGGTCTGATGGAGTTGGAGTCTGCAGTCAGTCATAGCTAGGTAAAAGCCTGTGGCCGGAGGCAGCAAGGAAATACCTGCAGACATAGTCCAGCAGGAAATAACCAGCAGTCAGTCTGAAGTTAGAGCCTACAGTATGAGATTGCTGCAACTGGAGTCAGTGAATAGTGGGAGTCAGGATAACTGAGCTGTGAAAAAGAATAAACCAGGACCCTTTTCACATTGTTAAAGGGGAGTCAGTGTCTTGGCTCATTTCTATGCCTAACAAGAGGTCTGCTGCAACACACAGAGCTGTTTTTAAACAACACGTGTTGAAACTCTACCTACCCTTATTGAACACAGCTGATGGGGACACGTTCCCAGCTGTCCTGAACTGCCACTGCGTTTTGGAGACTCGTGTCTGCACAAGGCAGGCTTTGTGAGCCGGGTGAGCTCTGGCACATCTTGGGAAGATGAAGAGAATTACAAAGGCTGAGCATCGTTTTCCTGCCAAGTAGCAGGAAAACATGTGGCAACATAAAGCATCTTTTAGGAGCATGAGTCCCACAGGGCAGACATCCGCACAAGCTGAGCTGGTTCTGTGAGCCAAGTTGCCTTAAACCAAAGGTCCCACGGGGACTGGGAAGTGAAGTGATGGTAGTAACTCTGCTTCTCTTTAAGCCATGAAGGAAAATAGAAAGTATTTTGCATGTTTTTAAACATCCTAAGTACAAACAATACATTAATTCTTGCGGGAAGTCCAACAATTAACCTTTACTACATCTGCATGTCAAGTCATGTTTCTTGTGCTGAATAAACCACAGCAAACTCCTGCAGCTAAAAAGGGCAAAAAGAAAATCTAATGACTTCTGGTTTTATTTTTACTCTTTTAAAAGCCAAAATCTGAACTGTTCCATTCTGCTTAGTTTAGTTTAATAACACAAGTGGTTTCTCTCCTGCACTTGTTAGAAGGAGTCTGGGAAAGGGGACCAGGGAAATAGGTCTTGGGCACAACTAACGTCTGTTCCTCTGATTTACAGCAACTTCTCTTTGTACAAACTGAATTAGAAAAAACAGCAAAGAAATACAATTAAATTTCAGAATATAACAACCATTTTAGTAACAGCGCTTTGCCTGTGTAGGAAATGGTTTCTTAAAGTTAAGAAATCACTTTGCCAGGTGGAATCCTTGAGTGGGTTAGTAACCCACTACTGTAACAGAGATTAATTTATGCAGTCAGGTTTGTATCTTCAAATTCACTGAAATGGAGATTTATTGCAACAAAAACAGAAGGATATGTTGCAAGTAGAGGAGGGCAGAAGGAAAACTAACGCAGAAAAGACAATATTCTTGGATTTGCAGTGCAACCCTCACTGATTTATTTCGAGAGAGTTTGTATTTCCAGTCTAAATTAACATGGCTACTACTATAACTCATATCTCACAGAGATAAGATTTGGTGAAGAGTAAAGTTTTGCAGAATGTTCTCTGGATGAGTTTCCTTAGAAATAGCCCAATATAACTTTAAGAATTATCATCTTAATGACATGCTTACCCTTGAGGGGAAAATTTGAGCCCTTCAGCAGAAAGCAACCTCACTGCAAGCAGGATTTTAATGGCTCTGAGTTACTGTTTAGGCAGTGGTAACCCTCTTTAAATCAAACAGGTTTAAAAGTGTCCTTGTGGTGAAGTTGCTTGTACTGGGCATCCCATCACAAATTCATGCCTTCATGCTTTGCAGAGGAATTATGTCCATAAAGCCACATAAGACATCTGTGAGCAATATGGACTCTTCCACATGGCTAATCTTCCCACATTACATACAAAAATTCGGTGCCTCATAGTCTTTGTGTGTGGAAGCCACTCTAAACCCAAATGTGCAACATTTTCTGTCTGTAAGGCACATATAAAACATGTGTGATGAGGAAATGTACATTAATTGATTATGACAAAGAACTACCACAAAGCAGTCCATCATCATAATGAAATGCTTACAGTAATCTCTATCAAATTATAGTCCTGACCTTTGGTGATGTGGAAAACAGTATTTATTCCTTGCTTCAAAAACAAAGAACACATGCTGCGATCTCTTGTTTGAAGGTTTAAAACTGAAATAGTTCTCACCCTAGCTCAGCTGACAGCATTAGTTGTGGAGAAGCTCACTTCCAGAAGATGTGGAATGTAAAAACAAAGTTGCTGTGACCTTAACAATAATCCTGTTTGCATATTACAATACATTTTCCTACTGTAACAAGGCAAAGTCCCTCGTGTTCCGGTCAGAAAAAGTCATCTTCCAGTAAAAGCATACTGTAATCAATAACATTTTCTTAATATATTATATTATCTCCCACTGAAACACTTTTTCACTTGGCATTTCAGGCTGCCGAGCAGGGGAAATTCATGACAAAACTAAGATGGTAAATGAGATACTGCAAACTAATTCCATCCAAGCGCAATCTTTTCATTCGTGAGCAATTTGACAAGCCAGTGTTGTCTGACTTCAGCAGAAGCTTTCTCAGCTTTCAAATACACATGAAACAGAAGAATCTGCTCCACTACCATACCCAACTTCACTTCAGCCTGCATAATTTTGTGTAAAAATACATTAGAGTTTCAACAGCCAATTCTGAGACCAGAATTGGTGGTGCATACTTTAAATATTAGTTTAGAAAATAGACTGAGAAGTCTGCCACATCAATCCTGTGAAATCCTGTTTTCAAGTTACAGCCCAAAGCATGGCAGGGCACAGGAATTCTGCACTTCCTCAGAGGATTTGCCACAAACTCAGTGCAACCCAGTCCTGGCCCAAGTGATCACAATGCCAGGTGAAGAATCTCAATTTGGTACTGGAAAATTTCAAAGACAGTTTTGTCACAATGGGCGTTACAGTAAAGTGCTTCTCCATCTGCACATCTGAACTCCCTTTTGCTATGATGACTAGCAGGCTTTATTACCCCCTTGGAGTTCTTGTCCTCCTGCAGGCTGAAAGGGTGACGTGATGGCACACAGCCAGGAGCAGACCCCATCATCATTTTAGCAACAGCAGTTGTGGATTTACTGAAAGCAATTGGTGTTCAGCGTGGTCCAGGAAGGCGTGATCCCACAAGAAGGCTGGGGTGTGTGCAGGATACTGGGATATTGTCAGTAGGATTACTGACACACACCTGATCTCGGCACGATTTAGGTGAAGAATCACTGCTGTATTAATATTTCAGCACAAGGAATAAGGCACAGCATCTGTTGAATATTCATACTGAAGCAATGCTCTCTGCATGAGCTCTCTAGCAGGAACATGTAAAGGCTGCACCATTACCCCAAAGAGTTTACCATCCAAAACCCCAATTAAAGAGATAATTTAGCATGTACCCTGTTTTAAGTTCACAGGGCAGGCTCACTGATTAACTGTATTCTTACAGTGAAGGATGTGCTCCATTTTTTTATTAAATCAAGACTCATGTTGAAAACAACATAAAAGAAGTGGGAGAAAACAGATGAAAATTTAATTTACATCAGCAAATCCCAACACATCATGAGATCAGAAACATGTAAAGGGCCAAACAACTCATCTACCCAAGAAGTCATTCATAAAAGATAAATGTCCTTTTTAAATGTGGAGAAAATTCATGCAGGGAAGATGCATAGTATTCAACTATAAAATAATTCCAAGAAGCTTCACCTACATTTCTGAGAAAGAGGAGGCAAAATTAAGATGGGTGCCACTGATAAGAAGGAGCACAAATGACATTTTAAGCAAACTAGATGAGAAGGACAAAATAATCAGGGTTTTGAAGGACAGGACTACATTTGTGCAGGTTCCTGGTTGTGGGGTTTTGTGGTTTCTTTTAATTTTTTTTTTTTAACAAAATAAATAAGGCAGCAAATCTTCATGTAAATGAGCGCTTAAAAAAGAGCCTTTCTAGGTGAATAATTTCTTTTACGATTAATAAAATCTGCAATCAGAGCAACAACATTCTGATGACTTTTTGCCATTTGCAATTATCGCTCATCCCAGCACCAAAAAGCTCATTATTATTAAAGCTGACAGAAAGAATACTTAACTCCTTTTATGAAAGAACTTACTTTTTAAAAGAATCAAGTTTCTAAGCTTTGTTTCTACTTCCAAATCTTCTGTGTGAAAAAAAAGGCTATCCTAACAACCCCCTGTGTGTGTCACCTTTGATTTCCAACACGTAATTTGGATAAAAGCATCCAATTTGTACAGTAACACAACGCATTACAGAATAACACTTCTTAGGTTTAAAAGCAGCCTACAAAAGAGTATGGAGTTAACATAAACCTGTGCAAGTACAAACATATAGTTTATACCATAAAAATACATGTTTTAACCTTTTTTATAGCAGTTTTCTCCTAAGTAACTAAAAGCATTTAAGCTACTGTAGGACTTGTAGCATTCCTGTGAATAGGAGTGCATAATTTCTATTTTAAAGGCATGGAAGTTGAGGCACAGCTATTATTAAGACAGCTGTGGAAGAGACAGGACCCATATCCAATTCCAAGCTCTGTAATTAAATCCGTGTCTATTTGACATGTTTTATCCATAGGGAGAAACGAACAGAGTTTCATTTTTGTTTTGGCACCTACAGAGATGTTACAGTGAGTGTTTGTGCCTCACTCCATCCTTGCTCCCTGACGTAACAGCACAGTAAAATCAGAGTCCTCTTTCGAAAAAAACAAAACAAAACCAAAAACCTCCCACAAAAAAACCAAACAAAATCTCAAACCCCAACACAGATGCTGTTAAATGGATGCAAACTCAAAAAATACTGCCAGATTCCTAGGTGCTTGGGAAGCAGAGATCTGAGCTTTTTATAATCATACGTCTCCAGTTTGTCATGATTTAGTGGATGGTTAAAGGTGTGGAGCATGTGGTGAGCCAGCATCTTCCTGGGGTGTGCAGGAAGATTCTGAGAGAGGCAACAGGTGCAAGCTGCATCACGGGAAAATCTGGTAAGGGATAAGGAAGAAGAATTCAGAGCAGGTGCTTAAGTAGCAGAATGGCTGTGTGGGGAGGCTGCAGAGCCCTCATCCTCAGGGGTATCAAAGAACTTGCTTGGACATGGACACAGCCCTGAACAACCTGCCCTGCCTCTGCAGTTTGCCTGATTTGAGCAAGAGCTTGGGCAAGATAATCCCTCCAAGGTCATTCCCACACTGAATTGTTCTTTGAATACCCTCCCAAAGACAAGTGAGGCTGCTATTTGGTTTCTGTGCCACATCCCAAAGCTTATCACAAATTCACCCAAGAAGTGTCACCCCAGATTTCACTGTGACTAACTTTTTTTACTTTATTTGGCTTGCTCCTTCTCCTGAAAGGGATAAAATGGAACAAATCCAAATCTTTGCTTTCACCCACTTGAAAACTGTGAAAAATGAAAAGCAAAACACAATCACTGTGTTCAAGCTCCTGAACACACATGGTCATTTGAGATCTCGCTTAGCGTTTACACACCTCCCTGACCTTTCCTCCTAAGAAATACTCCAAAAAACAATCAGTCTGCTGTGCAGGGAGACCCACAGTTATTAACTTCATCACCTGAACAGTTCTCAACAGCATTTCAAATTCCTCCCTACCACCCGCACCATCGTAAGAGGTGCTGCATATGGTGAAAATTAATTCAGTTTGAACCAGAAAACACTGGGGTTAAGTACTTCTTCAACTGGAATATAAAAACTGCAACCACACGTGACTGTCAGGATATACAGGGCTACAGTCAACAAGCAGAAATACTATTTATATCCTTCAGAAAAACTGAGTTAAAAGGCCTTTTAAGGGGAACAGCTGAGCTAGGAATATCCAAAAACGGTGAGACAGACAAGTGTGCAACTCCTACATACAGCTCACTACCAGAAGGAGACAGGAAGAGTCCATCCTGGAACTCACGGCCTTTTCAAACCATTTCTCACACACAACAGAAGCCTCAGGAGGAAGCCTGGACACACCTGGCTTCTCATTTCCAAATTACTAGGTTTCTAATTCTTTTGTTACATGTATGTTATATAACCAGATCACAGCCACCGTGGCAGAAACGCCCATGGGCGTCCCACAGCCCAAGGGAATCACTTTGCAGTAACTGGATATTCAGCCTAAGATTATCCCAGACATTTCATGCTGATGTGACTAGGCAATGTGGCAACTTATCACAAGCCAGATTTACTAGACATTCCCCACCACAGAAAGTGAATTAAACTGTCACTCATCACCATATGAGCTGCACTAGTGTAACTACTTTTTCAGGAGTTGGACAACACTTCTCTGAATTAAAACCAACACATTTTGTTGCAAGTTAAAGTCGCCTTTCTGTACGTTTTCTTTTCCTATCCACTACTCTTATTTTCTGCTCAATTGTTTTTCCCCCTGACTTAGTATGTTTAACCCTCTTTGCTCCACTTGCCCCCCCCAATGCATTCTTTTGTTCTCCTTGGAAGCTATAAACAGAGGGATTTGTACAGGAGCTCCAGCCACCCTGGCCAAACTAGTAATGATCTCAGCACTGGGCTGTTGATGCCCTCTTGATCCTTCCCCTAAGGAATCAGACAGCAAAGCTTCCAGGACCACAGTACTACATCTCCTTTCCCCAAGAACCATCTGACCATCATGTCAAGCTAAGGCTGAGACTGTATTCCTGAGTGTTTCTTCTCTGGTGTATCTCCCAGCATACATGCTCTATTAATATACAGGAAAAGCAGATGCATTACTCATTGTGAGGGCCACCAAAAAAAGAAAAAGAACAGAACGGTTGATTTAACCACCACTACAATTACAGTTGTTGGCATCTGCAATTTGTAGCATCACACACACATGCAGGGACAAACATAAAGGAGGAATATAAAGTAAGTCATGTTCATAATTCAGACTCAATTTCCAGCAAGTTTCATATATGTATTATTATTATTATATACACTATTTATGGCTGTATACTGGCAGTACAGAAAAAAGGATTAAATATACTCTCTCATGCATGCTTGTACACACCCAAGCATACACACAATTTCCTGACTTATTGTGAATATATTAATGACAGGAATTGAGAAAGAATTTTAAATTATCAAAGCTACATGGAAAGGTTTAAGCTAGCTGCTCATGGAAATAAACCTATTTCCAAGAGTGTTTCACTATTTCCAAAGCATAACTCATGCACATCTATGGGAAGAGGTTGCCAGAAACATTATGATGAAGGTGCACTGGGGGTACTGAGGTGCTCAATAAGGAATCCTGTGAAGAAACAGCAAACACTGGAAGTAAGGAATGCACGACAGTGTATGAGAAAGATTAAACAAACTGAAAATATGAAAAATAAAATAATATGGGACTTGGTGGTCTTGACAGACAGCAGGTAAAATCTGAGCAAGCAACATGCCCTTGAAACAAACCCAAGTGGGTCCATTCTGAGCTGTGTTGGTGAGAGCACAACCAGAAGCCCAGGGAAGCAACCCTCCCCTTTCCTGCAGGGTTTGTGAGCCCTCCAGAACAAGAAAGCTTTCTTTGACATAATGGAGAAAGTCCAGGGGAGGACAGTGGTGGCTAGGACAGAGGTCTCCCCCAGACCTCACTGTGTTCCAGTTCTCCAAAGGGAAGGTCCGAAGTGCACAGAGTGAGCCTGTTCTTGAAAGAGCAGCAATATGACAAGAACAAAGAAGCTGTAACAACGAAAATTCAGGTTATAAATAAAGGAAATATCCTTCACGAGGTGGTGAAATATGGTAATAGGGATCTAACAAAGTTTTGGAGTCTGCATTCTTGGAGACCCTTCAAAACCCAACTGCATATGGTTCCCAGCAACCTGCTTTAAAAGTGACCTTGCTCTGAGCAACAGGCTGGACTAGGCAACTGTACAGGTGTTTTCCAGCATGAATTATCCCAAAAAATTATGTATCTGGAGGAAGAAACCAGAAAGCTAGTCAAAGGAGGCCCAGAGGACAAGAAGCAGCATAAAGGCACAGGGTTAGTTCCATAAATGAAAAAACAGAGAAGTGCAAAAAGAAGCTAGAAAAGGGAATAAGCAAGAAAAAGAGCAGGTGGGATCAAGACTGAGGAAGAAGCAAAAAAAAAAAAAAAAAAAAAAAAAAAAAAAAAAAAAAAAAAAAAAAAAAAAACCTTTTCCAAAAATTNATCTCTGTTCACAAAATTGAACTTTCCTCCTATAGGCCAGAGGTGAAAAATTCTGCAGGAGTGATTTAACAGTGGAAGTCAAGTTTAAGTTTCTACTGTAATGTGCATAGTAGATCTGGATAAGAGAGGGAATCAGTTTTCTTTTCCCTCCCCATGCCCTCAAGAAACCAACTAACCTTTAATCTCCCTTTTCCAAATACTTGAACTCAATCTTGCAAACTTTACTGATATTTTAACTATGTACATTATGAAGACTGTTTCATTTGCAATATAAAAACACATGCACTTTTATCAGCTTAAAACTCAAAGTTCACTACACCCAAATAAGCCTCTTACAGCTTTTTACAGTTTTATAAGATATGGCCCCATGAGTTTAGGCCTACATACACAAAAAACTTTGCTCCCTCTTGGAGCTACACCACCAAATTCAAGTACTTCTGATCAGGTTTACAGCATTAGTATTTATGATATTACAATATATTTCTATTATAACACAGATGCTCACTTGCACATGCTGCAGCCACTGAAAGGGAGAGCAATCCTCAATTTGTGTTTGTGTAAGCAAGGAAGAGACCATGAAAGAAAAACCACAAGAAAAAAGAGACATCAGCACACTTACCCTGTGATATCCACAATCTGTATCAAAATCAGCCTCAGGTGTAACAGTCAGTAAACAGGACAGCAAACCCTTGCATTTAGCAGAAGATTTCTGGGAAGCCAGATTACCTAGAAAGAGTTGAAAAGAGTTACTTTAACACACAAAGATGAAATCACCTATGTGTAATGAGAATAGGCTTCAAATGAATCACAGCACTAAGAAAAAAAAAAAAGGAAAAAGCTGCACAATGGGACACCACCATGATCAGCAGCACATAGAACTTAAACCCCAGAAAGCAACAGAAATTTGTTACAAAGCACTGAGAGTTAGATCCTGGTAGGCACTCAGGGTTTAGCAAAGAACATCTAATACCCAAGATAACATGGTGTTAACCCTCTAATCAAGGATGTGGAGGAGACCAGAAAGAGCACGATATTTTGCTTAATTAGTTGCTATCAAAGAGAGGATGAGTTCAAGCACTTGCAAAAACAAGGCAATCTAAGACTATTTAAAAGTTTAATAGTGTTCTAGAGTCTTTGGTAACACAGAGTTTGCCCATGAAATCAAAATAATCCCTGGAGATAAATTTAAAGGAATATATCTCATTTTAATGCACAGAGTAAAATGACTATTCATTAAAGCAAAGCAGTTTTATCCCTACATTTTCCATCTCAGACGCAATACATATTGAAGTAATCTTTATGACAGGAAGTGGCATGTAATCCTGCAAGAATGAACTGCTGTCGTTATCTGCAAATCAATACAATTTTTTTTTTTAAGTGGATATAACTGTGGCTATTGATTTCATGTTTTTAGCACTAGAGTTTCAGTTTCTACCAAGAAGATCATACAGTGACAAGATTGTTGCATACATGTAATTGAGTTGATACAATCTGACTCTGAAGTTTACAGCGTACTTCTCTCTGCAATGCAATCAGAGCTTCTGTCCCATTACCTCAGCTTAAGCTTTTTTTTTGTTTTAGATCAACTTTATTTTTGTGTATTTATAATAATTTGGATGTGGTAGAATAACACTTCACTAATGCAACCTGCTAGCAGTGGAAAGTTCAGCATGCAAAACATCCCCTTGGAAGTTATCTCCCTATACTGCTAGGATATTATTTCAGAATATTTGTATGACTTGCTATGTTTAAATAGCCTGACCAAATAATTTCCCTTGTGAAAGCCTGAAACTGGTTCAGTGCTGAATATTTACAGCCCAAAGAGGCATGGTGAAGGTGAGGATGGTAAGGGTACAAGCACACAGAAAAACTGAATGACTTATCCAAGGTCACTTTGTGGATCAGTCAGGCAATGAGCTCCATTAAGAGTTTTATTAAACTGCTAAATTCCTACTATATTTCTGCAAATGAAGCATATAGCAACTTTGGCTTGACTAGCTGACCAAATGGCTCATGCTGCAATGAATGATCTGTAATGAGAGCTGGCTGAGAGGCACAACGCACCATCAGCCTGAGAAACGAGGAAAAAAAAAAAGATCAAACCACTTAAAAAAGTTTAAAAAGATGAGATTAGGGCCAGATGAATGACATCCCAAATCAGGTTAGGAAAGCTGAAGTGCTGATAGAACTAAATCTGGCCAAGGATGTCAAGGGCAAGAACAAATGCTGCTATAGGTAGTTTTGTGACATCAGGAAATGTCAACTTGCGAAAATGTTGGCCCTCTCCAGAAGGAAATGGGAAACCTAGTTACCTGGTATATGGAGAACATTTAAGACACTCAATGGTTTTTTTGCCTCAGTCTTCAGTCACACTGAAGGTGCTCCACTCACACTGCCCCAGTTGCAGGCAGGGACTGGGGAAATGAAAACCCACCCATTATGAGAGGAGATCAGAGTCAACACCATCTACGGACCTGAAGGTGTTCAAGGCCACCTCTGGGTTGGAAGGAACTTGAAAAGTCATATAGTTCCAAGCCCCCTGCCACAGGCAGAGCACCTTCCACTAAACAGGTTGTTTAACCAACATCCAACCCAAACCATTCTATGATTCAATAAAACACATAGAACATTTACATGCAGAAAAAAACTCTGTGCTGTCTAATCACTAGCCAGCTGCAGGTTAGTTTCTTAAGAACATAAGAGGATAAAAGAGGAAGCACATGAAAGGCTAGGGAGAATGTGGAAATGTAAACATCTTGTCCACATTATCCCTCATCATTACAGTTCACTCCATCAAACAGAGCTCCATGCTCTTCTTGAGCCTGTCTTCTTTATAAGTCTAGACTCATGTTGAAGCTAAAGCTTTTCTAAGAGCTGGTCTACTTATTTACCTATTTAACACTTCCTGAATGCACTGTTGTGACTTTTTAATTGAGTATTTCTGACTTTCACAAGATGACTACAGAATATACCATGGACTGCCTAAAAACGCTGTAACAAAAAGGGAATCTTCTCTTTGTTTTGCTTTTATTTTGTTGAAACCAGCTCTGTTTTCATGAGGCAGTTTATGGAAAGAAAAAAGGGGAAATTACTCAAGGGAGTAATTTCTGTTTTGCATAGTGACTCATCATATTATAGTTACCCCATCATCCCCAAGGGCAACACTAGGCCAGAGCAACTCTGAAAGATCTCCTTAAGGAAACACACATTTCTCAAAGCCATCTCAGGACCCCTGTTCCCGAACTTCAAAGAACAGGAAAAAAGCATTTCAGACTAATAAAAATAAAATGGGTTTCAGATAGGGAAGAAGCCTGAGAAGCCAATGACAGTTTTACATGAAGGAAACATTTTTCTCTCTCACCTCAATAATGAAAGACATGAAGGATATTTGCAAAGCACATTGCAGGCTCTAGATAGCAGTGTGATATAGAAAGGCAAAACAGAACTCACAGCTGGATATGGGACATCTGAAGAAGGAAGAATCAGAAGGAAATGAAGGAAAAAGAAAAGCAATCACCTGTCACCATGAAAATGGTACACAGACGGGCCAAAGTTCAAAATCTGTTTGCTTACTCTTGGACACACAGTTCCAGAAGTGTAAAAAACTACTCGGGGAAATACAAAGACAGACTTAATAGTCTTGAACATACTGCAACTTACATGATTTACTAGTATTTGGGTGAGTTTTCTTTCCCCTGCTTTAAGAAATCTTGGCTGCTTATAAGAAAGGATTTTTGCTGCAGTCACCATTGTGGGGGAGCAACACCTGCCAGGCAGTTCTGAACCACTAAAATAAAATATTGAAACTGGAAAAAGCAGAAACACAGCAAGGAGCTTTCAACAGCAAACCCAGGTTGTCTCTCATCACAGTGTACTACCCTACACAGAGGTAAAACTTGCATTCCCTGTATTAATTCTCATGAAGTTGAACGTGCCTTACAGGAGCCTACAGCAGCAGCCTTATGTGTCCTCTGGGAGCCTAACTACTGCAAAATGGACAGGTTAAGGATTCTGTCCTCTGCCTGTGCTTCTAAATTAAGAGACTTGAAGCAACTGGATCTAAAGCCATCTACTTGAGATACTGCATCTCTTCCCTCCTGAAGGAAAGAGCTCTTTCTTCAGGTTAAATCAGCTGCAGGCCACGGTATGAAAAGTTGGTGTCAGCTCACTTCTCATCAACACAAGTATCTTCAGGAAGGGATGGGATAATCAGAAGTGCCTTTGGCATGAAAGACATGGTCAGTGAGAAGCAGGTCTGGATCTTTTGGAGATAGGAGCTGTGTGAGTTGGACTCCCCTCTACAGTTCTGGGTTGGCCAAAGAAGAGTTCAGCTGCACCAGCAAACAATGAGATATGGTGACAGCACAAGAAGCAAGCAGACAGCTCCGCTTTAAGTAGTAAATCAGAAAAGAAGCTTCCAAAGGCAAGAGTGGATGAAGGAGACAATGATTTCATACTACCTCAAGCCAAAGCCACAATTTTATTATGCAGCAATACACTGTTTGAGAGCTTCTGTCACAGACAAAGTATCCAAAAGCCATACAGCAGATCTGAAGAAAGGCCAGGAGCAGGAATCAACATTTGGCAACTCAGTACTGCCACGAGGGACTCCTTGTTCCAGAGGCTCCCTGATTAAGAGCTCACTTAACAGCAGAGCTGCACAACATGGACCTCACTGAGGATGCAGTGCTCCATGCAATGCCTTCTCATGTCTCACCTGTGGTCGAAAAAGGTATTTAGATAAGAAGGATGAAGCCAAGGACGTGGACATAGTTATTGCAGGTTAATTACCCAGAAAAAGTTTAACACAACAATATTCTATGAAAGCTTGCCTGTGCAGACAAGCTATAAATCAACTCAGAAGCAGAAACTGCTTTAAAAATGCCCTTTAAAAGATGCTCTGCCCTGCAAACAACCTCTCCTAAGCCAGGTACCACAGCCTGGGGCAGGGGCTGAAGAACAGGAGTGAAATACCAGACACAGACTACCCTCTCTCTTTGCAAATAAACAAGGCAAAGGAAAACAAATCAGAGGGAGGGGGGTGAAAACAGACTCCAACATAAAGAATGAACACTTAGTAGGCCGGCTAAGTGGAAGCTTTACAGGCAGCAGAAGGGTGCTATAGGCAATGTATTTGCCAAATCAAATCAGTCACTGCAGACAGCTGAGCTAAGCACAGCTGGGAAGCTGTATGGACACGGGAGGAAAGTACAGACCGACACACCGAAGGTGTCAGTGCTTCCAGGCTGGGAACAACTCTGTGCTGCTATCTTTATCTGTTATCTTTTGCGCGTTTAGCATGAAAAGCTCCATAATGCCTGGTGTGACCTGTTGTCCTACTGTTGCCAGAAGCCAAGCAAGTGGTCTGAGAAGGGAATAATTACAGATCCCACAAGAAGCTACACAGGCTCTGAAGTTCAGCAGAACTGCAGCCAAGAGTTACAGGCTGGGATAGAAAAGATAAAACACAGGGCTGGAAATGAAGGATGCATCTATTTTCACAGTCCCACCTGACTTTATGGTAAGGAGTGACTGTTCTGCACCACAATGACTGCAGAATACTTTGTTATGTTTACCCTAATATATTATTTATTACAGAATGTACAGCTCTCTTTTCCCCAACTGACAACCAGCCAACTACTAATTTGCAAGCTAAAATGCTCTGAGGTCTGCAGATCCCAGGGCATTTGCAAGCCATAAGGATTCTGAAATGCTTGGGAAAAGCCTGGCTATGCTGCCAGCCCTCACTACGGTCCAAAGAATTTAAGCCACAGCCACCTAAACTAAGGAACTACCTGAGAAAAAATGACTAGAGAATTATGTCTGCAACAGGCATCATGTTCAAATACTTATAGAAAATTTTTAGCAGCAACAAATGAGAACATCACTGTACCATCAGTTCTGGGTTTGAAATGATAACTGCTAGATACCTAAGGCTACTTGGTATGTTTTACTGAGTTTCTCGCAATCCCACTCATCTCTCTGAAAACAGCCTGAGAACTATGAACATCCCTTCATCAAAGATTTAGACACACAGTATCCCCTAAAGTCACTCTGTGCAATAGTTGGAAGTCCCCCAAACTCCAATATTGGCCTGTGTTTCAAAGGGTTAATAAGTGGAAAGGGAAGGGGAGAATAATATTCACTCAGTATTCCCCCTGTTCCATTACATCGACAAATTAACTCCTCCTGTGACATCACACAACTTTTGAGAAAACATTTGTGGTTTCAAACTGGCTGTTGAGTTTGTATTCCTGCCTGGATAATCACTTATTTAAAAGGAAGTATACATCAATAATATTCATGGGGAGCTTCATAAGAGCTTGGCAAACAGTTCTGACAAAACAAAAACCTCAAACATAAGGATTACTCATAAAATGCTACATCAACAACTCTTTTGACAGACATCTGGATTATGCTGCTCTTTAAAGGGGAAAAACAAAGATGTCACTTCGAAGTTTAAATGGAAACAGTGAAATATGCCATTAAAAATACCACATCGTAAACAAAGCTATTTTTGCAAACTCAAACGCAATGAGCAATTATGACAAAGTTTGCCAAGATAATTTACAGACGCTTTTTTATTTTAAAAATGCTTTCAAAACACTAGAAGATGTACAGATATTACAAGTTAGTAATGAATTTACAGACCTAGAAGATCAGCTAGCCAGCATTAATCGTCTGTCAAGTCCCATCATTTTCTTGAAACAGCCTTTAGTTGATGCTGTAAATGAAGTTAAAGCATACACACCAAACTAGCTGAAAAAGGTTCCAGAAAGAAATGCAGACAGACACGTTAGAAGCCCATCCTTAGAGCATGTAATTCACTATTCCTCCCCGGAAGCATGTTAAACATAGAATTGCTTTATCCAGATGACATTAAGTTCTGTGGTATGCTGTAGTTTAGATTCAAAATGAGATCACTGTTAGGATGAAAGTAAAAACTTCTAACTCATTCCCAATTTATTTACTTTTTAATTCCCATTAAAAGCTCAAGAAAAGCTGTTGATATGTCTGGGCTTCAAAAAAAGATATGTAAAATACTCCCATGCAAAAATAAAGCACTGACAAACTACAGAGCTCTAATGGATCATAAATGTTCAGTAAAAAATTCTCAACGCTAATAGTGAGGGTTCTTTGAAGACAAATACATACAGTCTAGTGAAAAAGTAGATTGCCTTAGAGTCAACAATTCACTGAAGCCCATTGGATTGGCTGGAGACTGGATGAAGGTCACAGAATCACAGAATTGTTTGCATAGAAGTGTCCTTAAAAATCACACCCCCTGCCATGGGCAGGACACCTTCCACTAGACCAGATTGCTCCGAGTGCCATCAAACCTGGCCTTGAACACTTGCAGGGATGGGGCAGCCACAGCTTCTCTGAGCAACCTGTGCCAGTGCCTCACTACCCTCACAGTAAAAAACTTCCTTCTAACACTTAATCCAAATCTACTCTTCCAGTTCAAAGCCATCCCCCCTTGTCCTATCATTGTATGCACTTGTATGAAGTCCCTCTCCAGCTTTCTTACTGCTGCCTGCCAGTACCTAAAGGGGGCCTACAAGGTCTCCCTGGAACCTCCTCTTCTCCAGGCTAAACAACCCCAATTCTTTCAGTCTTTCTTCACAGGAGAGATGCTCCAGCCATCTGATCATCTTCATGGCCCTAAGAAGATCCTTGGTGACTCTGCAAGTGCACATTGTTTGGTCCTGTCCAGCTTCTCATCCACAAGGACTCCCAGCTCCTTCTCTGCAGGGCTGCTCTCAACCCATTCTCCACCCAGCTTATATTTGTGCTTGGGATTGCCCTGATCCAGGCACAGGATCTTGTGCTTGGCCCTGCTGAACTTCACCAGGTTCCCACAGCATCACCTCTCAAGCCTGTCCAGGCCCTTCAGGATGGCATCCCTTCCCTCCAGCATGTCACCTGCACCACAGAGATCAGTGTCACCAGCAAACTTGCTGAGGGTGCCTCAGTCCCACTGTCTATGTTGCCAAAGATGTCAAACAGCGCCAGTCCCAAAACCAGCCCCTGAGGAATGCAGCTGACCACTGCTCTTCATTTAGATATTGACGTATTGACTCCAACTCTGAGCGCCATCAAACAGCCAATTTTTTATCCATCAACTGGCCCAGCCATCAAATTCACGTCTCCACAGTTTAGAGGCAAAAACGTCACATGGAACAGTGTAGGCGTGGCTGGCTTTTCCGGCTAGCCCTGCCGCCACCTGCTACAGACGCTACGAGCTGGCAGTGCGAGGCTCGCAGCCCACGCAGGTTCTTCGACCAGCAGCAGTGGGATCGCAGACCACGGCGCAGTAAGAAGGCAGGGCTCTATCCAGGTGTTATAGGAGAAGGTTTATGGAGGGCAGGGTATCCAGGACAGGACCGGGGAGAAACCTGGACAGAACCAGGGTCTCAGAGGCTCTGCACTGGTTTTTGAAGGGAGGTGGGTACAGTGGGTTCAACCAATAGGGTAACAGAGTGGGTGGGGAGTGACAGGTGACAATCATTCGGGGAACAAATGAGTAAAGGAGTGGGGAGGAGATTCTGGGTCCCAGCCAATCCCTCGACGCTCTCCCTGGAACTTTCTAGAGAACAGGGAGAGGCCTGGATGGGATTGACAAGGGCCAGGGGCAGGGTTTACAAAACTGACAGGTGGGAGGGAATGGGGGAACCCAAGTAGGGGAAAACCAGGGGGGTACATAGAACGAACCACTTTACATTATAATATAGAAAAAACAACAAAATAAACCACCACAGAACAGCATCAAATGCTTTGTACAAGCCCAGGTAGATTACATCAGTTGTGCTTCCCTTACCCACCAACACTCTTAACCCCATCATTAGAAGGTCACCAGATTTGTCAGGCATGACTTGCCCTCAGTGAAGTCATGCTGGCTGTCACCAGTCATCCTGTGATTTTCCATGCGCCTCAGCATAGTTTCCAGGAGAAATCCTTCTATTCCAACGCTTCAGTCACAGGGACCATCCTGGCATGTCTCCACAAGGCCAATAAGATCACAGCCCTGCAGGCATGCAAGTCTCTAACTCTTCTTTTTTATTCCCCGTGCCGCATCTGCACAGTGACATTAAGTTTCCTGAGGAAGCTGGCTTGGATTCAGGTGCTCTCCTGCAGACCTTCAATTCCCCCTCTAGGCTCTGGGCATCTCTTGCTGGCAGTGCCATCAAACAGATAGGAGTGGGATGGACTGAGGTTCCCCTTCACTGACAACTTTAGTTTAAAGCCCTCTAAACTTTTAGTTTAAAGGTAGTGGGCAAGGAAGTACATTTGTGGAAGCATCTTTTATTTCTTTGTTGAAGCCAAGACCAGCAAAGATACCTTCTTCTAAAATAGTTTGAAGGCATTGAGATTAAAAAACTGAAAGTTTTAGGACAGCTTGACTAACATATTTTCTCAATGTCAATGCTTCACTGAAGCAGCTGGAGAGACTCACATTCAAAGCACTGAAACATTTGAGACTGAGAAGACCTCAGCCTCTTTGACACCATGAACTGACTTTCTGCAGTTCAATGTCTTTTCCAGATATTTGTCAAAAGTCACTAGAAGCAGAACAAAACCTGTTAGTTTGCCATTTCCTGATGGGTTTTAATACAAAGCCCTACTCTTCTAGTAAGACTCTCAGAGACTGCTGGGGAATCAGGTAACATAACCAACTGCAGGTGATGTAAGAGCAGCCAGATTATGCCTTTTACAGTGTGGGAGAAATATTAGGAAGCTGGAGAGCAGCAGGATAGGATCAGGCTGCTGCAAAAAAGTCAGGATGGTGGCGAAGTAAGTACTTGGCTCTTCAGAGTCTTTGTGTCCCTCCTCGTCTTCTTCTGAAGCCTTGCACAATGCCAAGAAGCCAGGCAGGAACTGCACTTGGTTCATGATGTACCAGAGACATGAGGGATGATGACAGCTCATTCTGTTGGGTCTGATGCTACAAAAAGGAAGGGGAGAGCAGAGTACCATAGCTTGGAAACAACAGCCCGTGCTCAAAAGGGCAAAAGCAACCATTTCTCTTACGATCTGAACTAACACCGCCACACGACAGGGAAATGCAACATCCCTCAACAAATAAGCCTCTGAGAGCCCAACCAGAACAGGGAAAACCACATCCTCTTCACAGGGACCAACATACTTTTAACATACTGCATAATCATAGCAGTCCTTTTTTGACCTCAGTCAGATTCTCTTGCACATTATAAGGCACATGGCATTATTTGATGTTTTTTTCAGGAAGAGAAAAACCCCAAACTGTCATCGTTACCAAACTTCTAGTGATGCCTTCTGGGTCCTGGCAAAAGATTTTAGTGATTAATTATTCTGGCTGTCAAAACCTATTTGTTTTTTTTTTATTATTTATTTTGAATTTTCTTGGCTTTCGTTTCTAGACAACGAATCTTGCTATATTTTTGTTAAACAGACTGAAGACTCTTCCTTTCTTAAACTTTCCCAAATAGAAAAGCTAATAAATTCTTTCTTTCTCTTGGATTAGGGTAATCAATGTCTACAAGAAATCCCAGCGGCTGTAAGGTGTGTTTTTTCACCCTTAGCCATCATAATCACACTTCATCTGATCTACTCAATATCTCATTCACCTCCTAGAGGTGCAGACAGATCTGAACACAACATTCTGGGAGTGTCTGCAGTATGGTCAGACCCAGATTTAGCACAGCCTCCCTGAACTTCTCTTATCTACACAGAGATTGTTGACACAGGCAACAAGGGCCTGGTCCTACAAGCTCATGTTCCCCTGCTGTCAACAGGGTGCAGCAATGGCCCTCTCTCCTCTACAGTGACTTCAGAAGGAGTCCAGGACAACTGGCTTAGGAGAGGTGTTGCAGTGCACCCCCACACCTGAGCAGGTGTTCCCACATTAGGAAAAGAGTTTAAGTCTCACCCCTGAACTTTTAAGAAGAACCAGAAACTTTTATGCTTCTCTCAGCGTAATTGGCCCAGTGCCAGGACAAAGGCACACCCCCCCCACCCCCCTCCCTGTACCCTTGAGCCATTCCTCAAGAAATGCAGCTATTTTCAATTGGGGAGCATGCCAAAAACCCCTCCTAGATCCTTAAATACTTCCTAGATCCTTAAATACTTGAGAGAGCAGGGAGAGTCTTGAGGCTTTTTGGGGTGTCTTAGCAGGTGCAAGGGACCTCCCTGCACTTTCCACTCTTTTTACTCTTTTGTTTTGTATCATTTATTGTTTTTGCTTTAATTAAAACCTTTTTGCTTTTTCAAAACACCTGGATCAGCCCTCTTGCTAATTATTCTTAACCTATTTCTGGGAGGTTGCTGGCAACCCTCATAGTTTGATGAATCTTCGTGCGTCTAGTAACACGCTGGCCTCACGCAGAAATTCATCAGAGAGGGTGCAAAATTGAAAATGGATGAAGTTGGGCAAGCTCAGTTCCCATACCTCACACCTGCAAAATCAAATTATATCTCTGTTTCTATACTGTTCTTGTTTCTTAATCAAAATGGTGCCACCAAGTCAAATGCTTTGTAGAAGCCATAAGTATCAAACTTGCAATCACATTAAAAACACTTAATGGGTACCAGCTTAGTGACAGGATCTATCTTCCAGAAGCTCCAGTTGACTGGCATTAATTACAATTCTCTTACTCAACCCTTTAAAAGCTGTCCCATTTATTACATCCCAATTCACTATTAAAATGACAAGAGTCAAACTGTCACATCACTGAGGCACAGATCTTGGCCACTCTTCCAAAGGAATGAACCAAACTTCCAAAGATGACTGCCAGTAGCACACCAGAGTAATGGAGCCCTAAATCCCCTCTCTCCATCTCCCCACGACCACACTAAAAAAAAGACCTGTGGCTTGTCGTCCCCAAAGAAACAGCAGAACAAACAGAACAGCTACAAAAGATCCTCTTTAGAGAAAAGAAAGCAAGCAAAGGCAGAAGAGGAAGTGTGGGAGGTGTGCAGGTTACAGTCAATCAAACTTTGGATTCTATGAGAATAATTGGAAAAAGAAGCAATTCCTTCACAGGGAGAATTTGCTCTCCTGATGCAAATTGTTGAATTTAGCATGTATGACCATCAAAGAATTCATTGAATTGTGTAAGGAGATCATGCTGTTAAAATTGAGCTGCTAGATTTAATTTAAGAATTAGGTTATATAAAAACATAGGGTTTAGGCTTTTTACATATGGTGCGAAGAAACTTTCAGCAGTGGGTAGCCTGAGCACTAACCTTACCTAAGGAGAGATAGCACTGCTTGCAGTCATCCAGATGCCTATATACAATACAAGTGGAGAAAAATAATTTTCCTAGAGGATTTATATTATCCTGGCCATCACATATTTTCAGTTGCATGCTAGGTGGGTGACACATCACTGCCACCTCCAGCACCTCCCAACTAGCAAGCTTCCTCAATAAGCTTTGAACAACAGGCTCCATACAACTACTCTGAATTGAAGCATTACAACAAGTAATTTTCCATCACTGAATTACTGCCATCTTCCTCATGCTTTGCCATATCTGTGGAGACAAAGTGTATGTAGTGCTTCCCCTGACGCTCCTGTTTACAGCTCTGACTAAAACGTGTGCAAGTTCAGCAGCTGCACAGATAGCAGAGAGCTTGCCTGTGTCTAACAAACCCAGCACTGGCACAGGCAGGAAGGTACTCATTTTTACAAGTCAGATAGCACCCATGGAGAAGACTACTGTTATTTGTCTTACAGCCTCAGGCAGTGTCCTGCAGCCTGTCATCAAAGGCTTTGAATAAGACTACCACACTCCCATTTATTGACATAGAGAATATGCTGATGACAGAGAGAATGTACTATGATCATGCTCCAGCACCAGGGATGCTGCTGTTTACATCCTCATTTTTTAACTCACGGTCTAACAGTAAATTCAGGATTTGGAAAAAGGCCTTCTCTCCCCAGCTCTCTGGTGATGTACTTCTCAGGGGCAAGCTCTCCATCTCATCTGTCACCTTCATCCAAATGCTCCTCACTCAGTGTCCTCTCTTACAGCCCACATTTGTCATGTGCATAATTCAGAGACTCTCAAAACACTCCCTGCCTTCATGTAACTAGTGCAGACAATTCTCTGGCCCAAGACCACTTCCACAAATGCCACGCCAAAGGTACACACTCTTGAGAAGAAAGTGTATCAAAATTGTTTTGTTGAGCTGCAGGGCTTCTGCAATAACTAGGATTCAGAGATGTGCAAAATAATGAATTTCCTAACAGTCCATGGGTGTTTTCTATTCTCCAAAGAACTTCAAATACGCTGGTCTCTCATGACCCATCAAACAGGGAAATCCAGTTACCAGTATGAGAGAAAATGCTTCTTGTCTCATTTTTAACCAATCCTTCCCTCCTTCACATCAAATCCCACTTTGTGTGTCAATCCATCAGTTACTAACTCCTGATGACATTACTGCAATTCTTTTGGAAACAAGGACATGACCTCAAATCTAATGGAAAGAAGTCAATTTATGTTTGATATCTCAAGTACAGAGCTTAAAGAGTCTGACACCAGGCCTTCAACTGAGATGCAGTGTGAGCAAGCAGCCATCACCTTCAGAGAAAAACACTATTGTTCCAAATTCCAGAACCATGACTGAAAAAATGGCCATTTTAATCAAAATATCAGGGACAGTGCAGGATCTTAGTCTCTAGCTCAGTTTATACAGATCTCTGTATGACTCACCCGTTTCTTTGGACTCATTCTCCCAAACTGCAGCAGACAACCCCAGAATTAATCTTTGTGATTGCAAGGGTAAGTTCTTACCAGGAGAACAGTGTGGCCATGGGTTATTAATGAGAGTCCTGATCAAGTGCATATTCCGTTCAAATCACTTGCTAAAAAGTTATCCTCCTATAGGCTATATAAATACATAATACATCTACATTAACCTGGGTGACACTGGAGCAGCCTTTCCAGCAATCTGGACTACTTTATCTCCAAAGTAGACTCTTATACCTCATTTGAGTGAGCGAGCACACATTTTAAATAATGATGAGAGACTCCAATTTTCACATTTTCATGGATGCAGTGTCAAATCTATTTGTAATAGGATCATCTATTATCTGTCAGTACTGAGCAAACTAGGTGAGAAAATAATGGTTAGTAGTATATTATCTGGAATCTTGATGAAAATTAGCAGGAGGTAAGTGAAGTTGGTGAAAACAGAAGTGTTACTTGTTGATTGCTTAATGCAGGCTGACTTGACTTAAGCTATTTCTAACAGAAGATCAGAAGTCACAGGGGTTTTTTTTTGTTCAGCAGAAGTTAATTTTCTCTGCCCATTCAATTTTAAACATGGAATATTTCATCCACTGAAGCATTCTTGCTCTTCACAGAGTAGATCTGTTTCAAGCAAAACTCAGACCAGTGCCAGAGAGGAAGAAATGTTGCTACCAACTCATTAGAGAAGTACTGAATCTGTGAGTTTCACCCATTTCATCCCATCTTTATGGCCTCCATGTGGACAGACAGACTACTCTTTACCCAGATTCCCCAGAGGTTAACAGAAAGAGCAGGAAGGCTGGAGTATCTCCTTGTTCATTTTCTCATCTCCAGCCTACAAAACCAAGATGAATACAACCTAGTTAGACTTACTAACCCAAGGTTTTCCTTCCTGGAGAAGAAAAAAATACATATATTGATATCTAGCTAGCTAGCTATATCAGCACATATCTGTGTGTCTCTTGGGGATTAGCAATATACCAGATTACAGACCACTGCAGCTCCAGTGCAGCATCAACATCTCTGAAACCAGATGAAAGAAATACTTGGTGGTAAGGACACCCACAGCTCACTTGGTCTCTTATCCCTTCTTCACTTCCATAGACTGTGTTCAGGTATGAGTTTCAAATCAGTTCTGTGGCAAGAGGAGCCAACATTACCACTGTCACCTCCTACCACAGCTCAAGTCTTCAGCTGCTTTCAGGGTTGCTGCCAAAAGCAGCACTGGAAAAGCTGCTGAGAGCCAACACAGTCTGAGAAACTGGAATTTGCTTCCCTCAATCCACTCAAAGCTTGTCCTGGCCAACGGAAAGAGGGTGAGGAATCCACACTGAGGGGGAGGACAGGTTTCCTGCTGAAGTTACACACTGGAACAGTGGAAAGGGGACCTGATTACACCCACATGGTCTTTTCTTTGGTTTGCTCACAACATAGTCAAGAGTGACAGGGAAAAAAAGTAACCGAAAGAAAAGCAAATGAAAACATCCTGCTTTGGAGCTGATATGAAATTTTTATAGATTTTTTTTTTGTTAGGGCCATTAAGACAATCCTTTGAGTTACGCAAAAAAATACTTTTACTTTTAGTGGCTATAAATTAAACAGTCCACTAAATGGAAATACTGTTGCCAAGTCCGTAAAATTATTTTTTCCCTTAAGAAAGCATAATGAAATTCATACTAAGTTGTATTAAAACAAATATTTCACAGTTACATGAGATTAAAATGTAATAATTTCAAATTAATTTAAAAACAAAGTATTAAAACTCTGGTTTAATATAAGGGTTTAAACAGACTAAAGTGTAAAGAAAATTTTAATGGATGTGTTAGATGATCTTTAAAGTCTCTACCAACCCAAACCATTCTATTATTCTCTATCAGTGAATTCTCATCAGATTATGAGCAAAAAGACAACAACTTGAAATTATACATCTAAAGTCAACTCAAGCATGTTTGTGTATTAAAAAGAAAAGTAAGTTACTTTTGTAACTGCTAATATATTTGTATTTCTCTTTGGTAATCTTTCTCAAGAAGCCTGGTATTTTCAGCCTCGGCTGCCCAGAAATATGTTTTTATTCTGTTTGTTTCAATATAGCCAGCTGTTACTCAAAGTATTTTCTTTATTTCTGGGACCAATTCACTGAACCCAAGACCAAGGAAAGTTAATTTCTCAGTCATGAGCTGAATAAAGGGAACCAAGCAGGAAAGGTATTATAGCTTAATATCAAAGCCTTACAGGCATGAATCCCTATAATAACCAGTTTAGGTCCCTAGAACTACATGCAAGCAATTATTTAAAATCTCACTACAGCATCTCAGTGCACAGACATCAGAAGTTTACATAAATGTAATTCTCTGAAATCAATGGAAGTTAACACTAAAGCCTAGAAACACAGAGGCCATGGGGTAGGTTTTGACCCAAGGAGGACATTGATATCCAACACACTATTTTGGCAAGTTTTACAAGTTTCTATCTGTGGTGACTACAGTTCTCATCCCTCTGGAGTATTCCAGAAGCAGGGATGAGACCCTGGCCTGTGGTCTGGTGCCATAACCATCCGGTCCTGTGTGTCATAGCCACCAGTTCTACTTTGTTCTGCATCTCTACCATCTCTACTCAAAACAAAGAGTTTCACTGATTGTAGCTGTACAAAAAAATAAAAAGAAAATATGGCTTGCCATGGATTAATCTGTTAAAAAATTAATAAAGGTACATTATTTTTTACTTTGAGAATATAAAGCTTTAAAATCTAATACAGATAAAAGCATATTATTACAATTAGCAAAGAATGGTATAAATTTAAGGTATTTAGTTGCAATTCATAACATTTCAGTTACTACTAACTGGAGTATATTATAAAAATAAGTTATATGCAATACAGGACAAACAGAAATCAATTACTTCTATGAGTATTTCTTTGTTTAAGCCCTAAATAATTTAAATCCTAAAGACTGCAATCATTTTGATTTAGAGCATTTCACCCTGGCACACATTTGGTGTAAAAAACAGAGGTGTAGTAAATCATCTCTAAAATAACTAGGTATATCAGGACAGAGAGAGAGAAAGTAACGATGTTAGAGATGAAAAACACTTCAAGAAAATATCAAGGCAAAGAAGAAAAAGCTGGACAGGACGTCAATAAGAAGTAGCTTCATGCCAGGAAGTACAGGAGCACCTTAATCAGTGAAGCAAGAGCAGGAAGGAAAGATGATTCTGAGTGAGTTGCACTGGAGCACATGTGGCCTGGGGTCCATCACCCTCTTAATGACCCACCAGAGAGGAACAAAATGTGCTTTTGCTGAGTGCACACCACAACTGACAGGTGAATGGAGGCCTGCAGCTTTATTCTGAATGTTTACCAGAACGCTTAATGGGTCGGAAAAAAAAGCCCTTTGTGCATTTCGGCATTATTCAGTAATTTCTCTAATTATAAAGTGACTTCAAGCACTGCTATTGTTGCAACCAGTCTTTTCCTATTAGGGCCCATTGTTTAAGAAGCTGTGTGTGAGCACCAAGAACCCCTCACGCTGAAGTGAGCATCTCCTACGTGTCACTTCCACCCAGCCATCGCTCCTCCGGCAGGTAATGCACGCATTATCTACACTGACCTCTCCTTAATTTATAGCACCTCTATGTCATAAAACAATTATCCACATTTGACACGAGCAGCACTTGGTGGCTTGAAAAGCAATTAAAATGTAGGAGCTGTCTCCTGCGACAAAAAGGCACTCGGAGAAGTAGCACTTCAGGAAAGTTGCGGCACGCCAGCCATCAGTCTGATTCTGCCTCTATCAATCACACGAGGTCTCGCTAAACAGCAAAGCGCCGGCAAGCAAACAGCGAATGTTTACGAGGTGCAGCTGGTGGTACTTACGTTAACAGCAAAAGCAGCATCAGTTAAATTAACATTCTTCATTCTTTCATTGCTCATTATGGTTTGACAGACATACCCGCAGTCCACATAAATGACTTACAGCAAGAGAGCTGTCTAGCATCCTGCCATGAAACAAGACCACCTAATGGGAGCAGCCACTGTAATTAAAACTCTGAAAACCAAGATTTATACCAGTTTAAGGATGAAGTGGTGGGTATTATGACCTACTTTAAATTTATTAAAGGAATCGTGAAAGCCTGAGCTGTTACTCAAGTGAAAAGTTAAGAGCCTACCATTTATGATATTTGTCCGATAAAAGGGACTCAAGCGGTCTTTTGATCTAAGAATCATTTCTGTTGTTTCAGGTCTGGAGATGCAGGGGGAAAGGAAAGAAAAATATATTACTCAACTATTAACTAATCAGCTTCCCCAGGAGAATGCTCTCTGTAAGTCTTACGTTCAAGTCCACAAGATTTTCTTTGATGGAGAATTGCAGCAACTGGTTCTGCTTAAAAATTTACAGCCACATTTAATCTCTTGGATCAAGAAAAGTTAATTTCATCAACTTAAGGCTGTATTTCATGGAACTCTGTCAGAAATTAATACCATACCAGAAAAAGGGGGTGAAAACTCAGCAGCATTTTTTAAAAGCATCCCTGAAGCACCAGAATAGGATTTGACCAAGTAACAGAATCAGCTCAGAGTACTGGAATTCAAGACTATTAAGGAGAAATTAACACAAACATCAGGAAAGGTATGTTTTTAAAAAATAAAACCCACGCTGATCTGTTGTTATACACCACCTTTAAAACAGTATGAGAATGAAACTTGATACTCTTAGCTATTAAAACAGATTAGATCACAGAAGATGATTCAGTGTTTGCAGAAAGTGAGAAGCAGTGAGGAACCTGCCTTGAGGCAGTGCAGTGCTCCACTCCCTGCCAAGGCACCATGAAGCACCATGTGAGGCACACCAGGGCAGGGCTTGCACAACATGAGGAGACCAGCATAAGCCCAGGAAATACTATGGAGAGGAATAAATAGTGAAATCTGCCCCTCGGAAGGTAGGTAAAACCCTCACTTCCGTTTCCCAGGAGTGATCTCCCTACTGGAATTTGCTCTGTTTCATCTCCCTTCCCCTCTGCTGAGAGCAATAAAAAGTGGAGCTTTTTTGCCTTTTCCCCTTAAGCAGTTAGAAAGCATTGTTCCCTCTCCCTTCAATGCCTCAGTGGTTAAAGCACTTACCTTAAACACAGACATCTGTGCTTCAAACCTCTCCACTGCCTGAGACCTGAAATCTGAAATCAGCCCCAGGAGGCAGCTACAACCACCAGGCTATCAAAGCATGGTATGGGATGTGAGCATGCATGTAGAACTCTTCCCACTTCTCCCAGCAGGGAGGAAAGCAAACTTGCTCCCCACCACAGCACTCCTACATGGGGCAGGAACAGCTCTGCCATCTCATATCACACACCTGTAGGTACATACACACGCTTGTGAACTCCAGGCATCAAAAAAAACCAAAACAAAACAAAACAAAAACAAACAAACAAAAAAAAACCAACAACAACAACAACAACAAACCCAAAAACCCTAAACAGAACATCAGAAAGATTCTTGACTTTAATAAAAATATCACACCAGTAAGATGCATTTAGCAGGTCAGTGCCAATTCTCTGGCACACTGTAGCTGCCTAGCTGCCACTCCAGTTGCCCAAACTCCCCTCCAGGATGCATTTCTGGCCAGCCTGTTTCCACAGATGTGCTCACACCTGGGCACGATTTAGGGAAAGCCCTCATCCAAAACGCAGCCCAAGAGCATGTGAACATCACCCAAATGCACAAGTACACTTGAGCCTGGCCCTGTTTAGTTTACTAATATAGATACAGCTATACAGAAAAAAGCTAAATTAAAATTACAGCATTTAAAGCAACCTCAGGAATACAGAGGCTAAAGATGACTGTAACAGCAAACATCTGGATGGCCTAAGTCACAAGTGAGGGCTTGAGCCCATGCTGCTTTATCTGCAGCTCACAGTCATTAAGGTTGGAAAAGACCTTTAAGAGTGTGGACTCCAACCATTAACCCAGCACTGCCAGGTCCACCACTAAACCTAAGCACATCTACACTTTTTTTTTTTTTTTTTTAACACTTCCACCACTTTCCCGGGCAGCCTGTTCCAATGCCTGCCCACCCTTTCACTGAAGAATTTTTTCCTAGTAACCAATCTAAACATCCCCTGGCGCAGTTTGAGGCCATTTCCTCTTGCCCTATTGCTTGTTAACCAGCAGAAGATAAAACCCCCAAATGGCTACAGCCTCCTTTCAGAGAACAATAAGGTCCCCCCGAGCCTCCTCTTCTCCAGGCTAAATACCCCCAGTTCCTCCTCATAAAACTCATGCTCCAATTTAATGAGGCCAGTACTGGGTGAGGAACAAAACCTCTCAAACCCCACGTTGTGATAGGTGCTCTATTTCCTGTGAAATATTCCCACTTCTTGCAAGACATACCAGGCAGGGAAGGAATTAATTACATAAGGGCATATCTGTGTTTAAGAGCTCTCCTGCAAAGACCCCATTGCCTTCTCCTCTGGCCCAGCTGCTTCTCACCCAGAAGATTGGTTTACAACAACCACCTTCCTTACGCAGCAGGGCTGAGCAAAAGCCCCCTCGGGAACTTGTTAGCACCAATCTTGTTTTCTTCCTTGGTATCTCCAAACTGCTGGGCAAAGGCTCTGGTTGCCCCAAGGGAGAACACACAGCATCTCCTCAGCAGCAAGGGTGACAGTCTCTTATGCTTAGATGGAATTCCCAGCTAACCTCCACATAAAATATATGCAACTTAATTCACCAAGAAAAGCTTTCTTTTTTTCGTTTCCCCAGGGGAGTTCAGCAAGTTCCAGGAAGTTTCTTGCAACATTTGCCTGAGGGCTGCAGAGAATGGATCTAGAGTGACTTGCTCCCACTCATTTCACTGAAATCCTATCATCAGGGACCTTCCTGCATGGGAGTACAGTTTTGCTTTACCACAATGAAGTGACATGAATATCTATAAATGAATGCCATTTGGGACAAACTCAGGGAGAATGGCTGAAAAATACAAAAGTTTGTGTTAGTTTTGCAATATAGCTCATCCATAATTTAATATAGGTAATTCTGTTAGAAGAATGTTGCCTGTCACAGAAAGATATGAAGAAACAGTGCTCTCCATCTGTTTTATTACTTTGTTGTGGTTTGCTTTTTTCCCCCATGAGATGGTTAAGAAGAACTTAACCTCAACAACTGACATAGTACAACTCCTCTTGTATATTCCTCAGCCAGAACAGATATACTCTGCTTCCTAAAAACATGTTTAGTCAGTGCTGGAACATGGAAAGGCTACTTATTGTCAATCAGAAGACTAAGCACAGACTCAAATACATAAACTCAGGAGATTTATATTTTCTCTAGAAGACAGGTTAAAATTTCAGGGGTCATGTGCTAGAAAGCCATTCCAATTTTTCCCCTCTCCACATCAGTTTGTAATATTAGTTTCCCCCAATTCTGCCTTGCTGACATCTTAGAAGCTCATGGAGATACTACCAAGAATCCTATATAAAGTCAATATATTTTCTATTAGTAAAATTAATAACCCAAACTGAGTGGTGGAGTACGTGGTGAGGAACAAGCAGAACACAGGCCAAGTTGTTAAATCACTTCATTGTTTCCAGCATCATAGGACCTAATCCAAATTTCCCAGACATAAAACACCCTTCTTACTGATTTTAATGAATGTTTGATTCAGCTTTAACAGCCCTTTTTTGTCTGTAGAAGAGCTGCTAGGAAGGACCTCAATAACTGCTTCATGGATATTCAAAGTTGATTTAATAACCCAAGTTCTAATCAAACAATTAACTGATTACAGCTACAAAGATAGTCCAGCCAGCAAGCTTCATTTCTTACCAAAAATTCTCACACCTACAGTGGCACCTCATCTTCTGCCTTCCACTTATGAAAAATGTCCATCACTACTGCTTAAAAGAAAGAAGATACCTGCATTTTAAACTTCTCCAGATTACTTAATTTAGTGACCCACAAGCACAACAAAACAAGTTTCAGCTTCTTTCAGAGGCCACTGTACTTAGTGCCTCAGCACAGAGCAGGAATCAGCTATTCAAACTGAACCTCATAACCCAAGGGACAAAGCAGCACATGCTACCTTTTTTTTTTTTTTTTTTTTTTTTTAAACGGGGGAACGTTTGTGGGA
>VYXD01005452.1:1446615-1491904 GCA_013397195.1 Hylia prasina
TTGTAACCAGGTGCAAGCTTGTGGAAATGTGTTATTGTGTTGCTAAGAGCAATCACCAACTGGGATTTCATAAAAGGACGACTAAGCTTAGTCTACCCCAGAAAGGGACTCATGAAAAAGCAGTCTAACGAAAGAAAAAGCACTCAATGTAACAAAAAACAAGAGATTATCCTCTGCAGCAGAATCTCAACCTCTGATTACATATGTTATCACTAATCTGTAACACTGTCCAACATCCCAAGGAAAACTGGAGATTCATGCCTGCACATTTTTTCCACTGCAATTCCCTGTCACATAAATGAAAAATACATTCAAATAATACTCCTGCTATATTCAGAAGACAGTCTTAATTTTTTATATATATGACATATCTATAGCTTTATATGTATTTACAGATTTAGAATGACAGCCAAGAAACCTATGTGTGGTGCTGGACTGAAGATCAGCATCCTGTACTACATGGCAGCAAGTCAAGTATCATTTTTGACTTCCGTAATAGACAAATTTCACAACCGCAATATGAACGGCAATTTTCCTGCCATGCATACAAAGCTGGATCTAAAAATAATAATAATAATAAAGTATAAAAATTTTTCAGTCATGGCCACTCTCAAAAGTGCCTACTTTTTAAATAAAAGGACTGAGCACAACCAGGAGAGGGAAAGCATCCACCTCTAAGTAGAGAAAAATATAATTTAGAATTTAACATCATCTGAAACAGTGGTATCTTCCTGAGGATCTACATGTGGACATGACAGAAGAGGCCACAGAACATCATGGGAACCTTGAAAGCTACACCAAGAGCTGCAACTTACTCTAGGATAGGCTAAGCCAAGCCAGGCAGGTCAAGAAGGGCAAAGACCACACAAAAAGCAAGTAATTTTCTGTGTTTCAGACCCACCAACTTCCAGCCACCCTCAGGAATGAGCTGACCTGACAAGCCAACAGAGGCACCTGAGTAGGGCAGGTTAACTCAATAAGCCAAACAAGGTTGGCTCCACAGCAAACCATGCTACAAGAGTATCTCAAGGCTTGAGCCTTTACAGAAATTATCTGGATAAGGAGGCTCTGACAAGTCGGTTGTGCCTTTGGACATTCATAAGCAGCTGAAGACACCTACTATGCTCTGCCACTCATAATAGTTACCTGTCAAGTAAGGTTTTCATCTCTACTGCACTTTGCAAGCCTCTCCTTGCCTGGGTTAGTCAAATCCCTTTCAATGACTTCTCAGGCGAGGCTGGCTGACAAAACTGGATGCTGGAGTGCTCCCATCTCCCCTTTTACTTGCAGCACAGCACCACGCAGCTGGGGAAGACACAGAGGAGTGGCAGTAACATATTCCAAATGCAACAGCAATTTCCAAAATGAGTGGTTCTCTACCAGCTACAATTATAGTTCTCCGGGATACTAGAAATCAGCAAGGTCAAAAGCTACACAAGTAACAGAAAACAGATGAGTGTGTTCTCAAAATCCATAGTTTATGTTGAGGAGTAGGTTAAAAGATATAGCCAAATATGACAATTCATTATAAACATGATGAAACAAGATGGGAAAATGGCTCTCTCTCCCTGCAGAAAGAACATTTAACTAGGATTTCTAATGCTGAAAAGCTGCTGGAGGACTGGGAGCCAATTAACAGCCAACTTCTGCATTTCACATGTTGTACAGGAAAATAACAATTACAGGACTCCACACACTGAAAAACAACTGCACTGCTGAATCTTGCTGCAAACTGTGACAGGGTCCAAGCCATGACACCTGCTTACATTGGAGAAGCCTGACAACTACCAGCATGAAATTCATAAGCATGCTTGGAAATAAGTAAATAAATAAAAATAATAATTTTAAAAAGTCATGATGGCAAAAGACTGACAGAATCGCTCTGGGGTTTCTTGTTGGTGGAATATTTATTCTGCTAGTAAGATATCTACCCATAGATCAGATTAAAAACCTGTCTACTGGAATGAAAACGTAGCTCAACTTATCCAGGATATTAAAGTGTGTAGTGCAGCTGACATCTGATCTGATTACTTTTCATGCAAAGCAAGAACAAAACCCAAACTTTAAAAAGGCAAAATAAAAAAGTACTGAGAGAAATCCACGTTGGAGGACTAAATAAGATTACAGCAGCAATTTCAGATCAATATCAATAAAAGATTTTATGGACTGCAAGATGCATATCCAACACAATTCAGAATTGACATGTTTTAGGCTGTACACCAATCACTTCCCACAATGGAAATGAATTTTGGAGATGCAGAAACCAGAGGCAAGAGATATCTCTGTAGGAAAGATGATACAACACATACAAATTCTCACGCACGGGTTCAGAGAAATCAGCAGCTGACATAAGGAATAAATTGAAAAGAAAAAAAAAGTCTGAAAATAAGAATTATGTAGTTAACTATACTAAACTGATAGTTTTTGAAAGAAGCTAAAAGAAAATGCCTTCTATATTTAGGAGCCTCACCCAGAAATCTGCTGTCACCTAGAAAGAAGAAAGCCTGCACCAAAAAGAGTGAAAGAAGGATGTCCACTAACTTTAGAGAGGTGCTAAGGAGGCCAAGTCTATTCAAAAACATCAGCTTTAACAGCGAAATTAAACAGTCATGGCTAAGCTGCTTAACATTTCACAACACAGACAATGGCATGAAAGGTACAATAACAGCAGCTTAAGGGAAAGCTGCCAGTGGAAACCAACAGGAGAAAATGTTAAAACTCTGGGATAAAGAGATGACTGATTAAAAAGAATCCCCAAATTCTTCCAGATCTGGAAAAGCACACAGAGAAAAAACAGGAAAATTGAATTATACTCAAAATAACAACCCAAAATTACTTAAAGAGATATTAGGTTCCTTTCATCAGTAAACAAGAAGTTTCCCCCAGCATCATCTTAACCACTGAAAAAGGAAGCAGAAACCCATAGTTAACCTACAGTCTTCCAGCTCAAAATCTAGCAAGTGCATATCAAATGGAAAACACGCTCTCTTATCTGCAACCACAGAGGCAGGATAACCCCCCCACAACGCCCTCATGCTGTTGTAATACAAAACAAAAGCAGAACACCAGAACCAAACTCAAACAAATGGTGTTAAAGTTACTAGTGCCAAATCCCAATGTCCAACACCCCCTTCTCCCACCAGAAAGGCACTATTACTCCTGACCTCACTCCAAAATGTATGAAAAATTACCCACTACTGCACCTCAATAACACCTTGAGTGAGGCCCTGGCACAGGCTGCCCAGCAAAGCTGTGGCTGCCCCATCCCTGCAAGTGTTCAAGGCCAGGATGGATGGGGCTCTGAGCAACCTGGGATAGCAGGAGGTGCTCATGGCAGAAGGGTTGAACTAGATGATCTTTAAAGGTCCCTTCAAACCCAAACCAATCTGTGATTCTGATTAGAAGAATGCAATTTACTCACAAACGTATCTTCTCTGAGTAATAACTCAGCCAGTGCAGAAGTGAAGACTGAAGTGTGCAGGGAAGGGAAACCCATCCAGCATTAACTGAATTTATTTTTGCATTTGAATTTGGAAATTTTTTTTTAACATTAACTGGCTGCAAAATGCAATGATCAGTCTCCAGTCAAACATTTTGAAAGAAGGGAGAAGAATACAAATGCACAAACAATTCATCATCAAGAAGAAACAAACCATTGCAGCACAGACAGAACACATGCTGGCATGATCTGATCACTGGAGGAGGGGTAAGGGTGATGACTTTAGAGTTATTTCCAGCTTACTGTCTGGCAATGAAAGCAAAATCTGAAACTACAGCTGGCCATTTGAATACCTTCAAAACAAATCCCCTGGAAAGGATCAAGTATTAAAATAAGTGAAGTCAATGAATAAACAAGAGTCACCAAAATTGGTATTTCCCAGGAAAAGATCAAAGTACTTCAAATCTGTCATATTGGTAAGGCCAGAACATCTGCCAGTATCTAGATGGATGGCTAAGCCACTGTGGAAAAATGCAGACATGGCTGATAAAAACTATGTTGCACCTGAAACGTGATTGTTATATGGCAAATTGAGACCAGATCACATCAAAGACTGCTGGCCTTGGTGGCATAGGAAAAAAGCAAGCTTAGATAACCCAGAATGTAAGGCAATACATAGATTCACATCAGAAAGATGTATAGGGAGCTTTAGGTATGTGGTGGGTTTCTGGTTCTCTCCCTTCTCCACGCTTTTAATTTGCCCATTTGGAGAAGGAAGGCCTTCAGGAACTTGACCTGGAGACGGAACGGACAGCAGGGCTCAGTGCCGACAGTGGCTCCTAAATGCTTTTGTGATATACACCAAAACAGTGGCTCTTTGAAGAAAAAGCCCTGTATCTACATCTCGCATTCACACTGAAAGAGAAACTAAGAACACATCTACTTTAGCATAAGTTATTTTAAGCTGTCAACAACAGGGAAAATAAAAAGGACATTCCTTTGCTTCCAGGAATTTCAGTTTCTAATTAGTGAGCAGATACCAGATCAAATGTAATAACTTTCTCCTAGGATTGATGCAACCCTCAGCATTTCCACGGATTTCTATTCCTATCAGGATATCTTTGCCAAAACATATTTTGTTTTCCTGTTAATCTAAGAATGTGTTATTTTTTAAGAACATCCTGGGCTGGTTCCCAACTAAATGGAAGACAATGAGGCCACGTAACACCTCTCTTCACTGAACTATACCTAGTAAATGAGAATAGCAGATTGCTCAGTGAAATTACTGTTGCGTCAGAAGAAAGTCAGTTATGGGGAAGTGTGAGCTCTCAGATACCAGGTGCACATTTTTTTTAAGATAAGAAACCAACAGAAAAGTACTTTCTTTTCTGCTTTAACCCACACCCTTCCCCTTCGTCCCCTCCATTCTTCCTGCACCACAGTTAATAAACTGGAAGACTGGAGCATCCTGCACCATGAAGAGCCCAGCAGCTCACACTCCACTCCACATTCATTGATTGTTATTCAGTGGCATCAGTGACAGGACTCCATTTCCAGCCTGTGATTATTTGTTACTGTTGAAAATTATTTTCAAAAAAGGACAGGTGAAGCACAGACCCAAGTGTTGTCTGATGAAATGATTGCTTATAAAAATGGATCAAAAGTTGAAAAAAAGTAGTTATCTGTGACAACACAGTGGCCCATTTCTACAATTTATATAAGCCCTTCCAAAGATTTTCCTCTGAGCATCTCATTAAATCTAGGTTCCAAAGCTAGAATTGAGTGCATTTATATATTTCAGCTGTTGAATGCTGTCAGGATTCAAAGATAAACTACTTCTTCCAGACAATTTAGATTTTATAATATTTGTTGTCTTCACCGAAGATGAAAGACAGTTGTTTTAAATCATTGCTTTGTACAATCTGGTTTGCATACATTTAACACAGAGCCACTCACAGTCCCATCAATGTTTGGAGAGTGGCAAGACAAAGGTAAGCTGCAACTGGGTACTTTATGATACATGAGCTTGATTTTCAGACCATCTTGGTTTTCCTGAATTTTTTTCCCAATCTGATTATTTGGAAGAAGGGAGTATTTTGTTTTAGAGTTCCTCACACATCTGCCTTATTTGAGGGTATGCTTCAACCCATCCACTTTTTCAGTGCCATAAGCTTTTACTTTAGAGCACTCTTAGCAGGTACCAAAAACACCTCACCACATAAAACCAGAGCTCTTTCTCTACAAAACAGCATTTCAGGCCAAAACCAACCCATCAACATACCACTTGCACTCATTTAAATAGCAGGCGACAGGCAAATTTAATCGCTTTTCAAAGAACTTCGAGTCTGCTTCATCTACTCCATTCACTCAATCCACTTCCCAACTATGGATGTTTTTGAGGCAGCTCCATGCCGAACCACTCGTATCTGAAGTCAGGCAAGATGAAAACAAGCCCTAAGGTACCAAACATTTTCCTTCTGCCCTTCCACAGGAAAAAGGAGTGAGAGTGCAGACTTTATACTGTCTCAAAAACCCCTCTTAATGACTAATGTGAAATGATGATTATATGAAAACAAAGGTGAAGAAAACCCCTCTGCTTCCCATCTCTCACATCAAACATTACATTTTTCCAAACAGCAACTTTCCAAGCACTCTGTCCTTGCTTGTATCTGTTCCCCACAACTACCAGACAAAATATAGTGTCCAGCTGTGCGACACAGAAGACATCTTCCCTCTCTGAGAGGCCTGAAAGCTGGGCTGGTGGCCAAATTCCTACCAGCTGTTGGCTTTTCCTGAAGAGCATGCCTAGGGCTGGACTGAGGCAAAACTCAAGGAAAACCTCTTATGTGCCCATCCTTCCAGGACACCTGCACAGCTTTATTCTCTGCACAGCCAGCTCCAAGGCTGCAGCATTCTGCCTGGGCACCTCCAAGCAACCCCCTTGTTTGGGAAAGATGAGAAAACACAGCCATGCCAGCGCCTCTTCTGGCCTGACTGAGCGTTCCCTGAGCTGACAGTCACAAAACCCAGAGAATGCCTCTCCAGGCCCCTGAAAACCAATACCAGCAGCTCCCAGTCACTAACGAGCACTTACCCAAGAGCCAAAGTGTAATGTTTGATAGCCTGTGAGAGCAGAGAGATTAACTTCTTCATTTGACCAGATGCCACTGAGGGACTTTCTGTACTCAGCTGAATGCTTATCTAGGCCAGTTTCTAACATTTTTTTGATACTGCACAACTTCAGTATAAACAATTAAAAAACCCCCAAACTTATTAATTTTTAACAATTTCTGTCAAGCCATTCCCAGGCTTTAAAAAACCCTCTTTTCAGCTATAGGAAAATAAATTACACTCATTTTTACATCCACAAGTCTTCAATTTTTATTTATCCCTGCAAATCTGTCAGTATTGTGGTATGGATGTGCCTGGATGGCATCTGCAGCTCTTCAGTTACAAAGATTTGGCTGTCCACTGAAAAGCTACAACACCTTTTTTGGCAGACAAGAGAAATATTATTTTTCCCTTCTAGTTTACTCTATTTAAATTTTAAAATATTCCAGCCTTAATCTTCCCCACTTTTACTCTTCTTGGATGGTTACTTCTCCTCTTTCATAGAAAATTTTACTGATTCATTCACAGAGTCTAATGTGGCACTACACTGCATTTCATATAGTTTTAATTAACAGCTTAACGGAACTACTTGATTTTTAATACTGTGAGAAGCTACAACTTTCCTTCTTTCATAACTGTTGCTATGATATTTACAGTACATTTGAAAAGCAACTTCCAACAGCCTTCTTCCTATGACCTAAATATTATCCTTTCTCTATAAAATTCTCGGAACTGGCTCACTGAAAATAGCTGGAGGAAAAAACAATTTTCCCATTTCTAAAAGGAAGTAAAGTCCAGACATTAAATTAAAGAGAGTCTGTCTTTGAAAGAATTATGTCAAAATCTCTTTAAAAAAATCCTAAGCAAACCAAACCCATGATTCTCTTCAGTGCAATGCATTCATTTCAGCCTGCCCTTCTGGTGAGAAGTTGCTCTCTCCTCATCACACATATCAATGGAAATATATATTAAATTAGCATTATTTGAATCAGAAAGATCAATAAAATGTTACCACTCCTAAAACAATGCCCATCTAAAACACTGAAGTTAAAGACTGGTAGTCCTTAAAAACTCCAGTGATTTTGCTGCAATATCCTTATGCATAAACCCAGTGCCAGAGAAAAGAACCCTACCCAGCAACCAGCCAGGCTTACTGTATATTTACTACCTACGTTTCCACTCAGGCTTCATGTCAGACAGATGGGGTGTTCACAGACCCAGCAGGATCACTCTCAACAGCCACAGCAACAAGAAATCTAAACAACAAGCATCTGGACAGAGTTAAATTATCAAATTAAACACGGGATTTGCAGGACCTCCCCAGTGACCTTGCAGATGAGTAGAACAGGTTGAATGGAGAAGTGACAAACATCACCTGAGAAGAACTGCTTCTTGTTCTTTATGTGTCTTTAGATTTTAGTTAGCACTCTGCACTTACTATTTTCATGTTAAAATCATTTGGGACAAACCACTGTCATAGCTTTATCCGCAATGCACAACTGGCACTGCCTGCACTGTAAAGCCCATCAAAATAGCAGAGATGGCAGCAGGTGCAGAAAAAGAGGCAGACCCTACAAAATAACCCACAAACTGGCAACAAGCTTTATGTGGATGATGTAATTTTTCAAATCCTGTTTAATTTTGTCTTGATGTTTCTGAGGTGAAGAAAAAAAAACTGTGAGGAAAATCTGACACATCAGGTAAGGTCTAAAATCCATGTTAATAAAAGAGTCAGCAAAGGACACTAGAGGAAAGAGCTCCAGAGAAACATCCTTTTCCCAACCCACAGCTTCCAGGCAGCTTCCCATTAGCCCTTACAGAGTAAGGACACCCCCAGGATATTTCTCTATCCATAACCTCCACACTTTTCTATGAGACAGTGAACATCATGTAGATCTTAGTCCTTTTCTCTCTTCTTCCAAGGACCTTGCTGCAGCATCCTTTGAACAAGTGCTTCCCCTGGGTTGCTCTTTGGGTAGGATTTAATGTCATGGAACCCTTCCCAGAGTTTCCTCTGGAAGGGATTATGAACTTTAACAGCTTCAAAGGCAGACAGACAGAAAAGTTAATGAATTATCATAGGCAGTGGTGGATTAAGACTCATGAGCTAATGCCTCAGCTCTGTGCTCATCCCATTAAAATGCAGAGTTCTGTTTAATATTAGAACCAGCCACAGCCATAGATTTATAGTCACCACCACAGCTGGAGGTGGGTTATGGAGGAAGACCATGCACTCATCCCTATTTAATACCACTATTCTCTCCCCTAGGAATTATGCTTAGGGCTGCCATTTGTTGAAATAACATCACACAACTCTAGGAAGAGGCATATATGTTACTTTACTTCTGTAAGAAGAGTTCACTAAGACTCTGGTTTTGTGTTCCACTCCAGCTCCCAAAAATTAGGTCTGGTTGCTTACCAAACCACAGCCTAAGGTAGAAATACAAGCGGATGGCATCTGTGCAGAGCAAGTCCTGAGGAATCCTGCCTGACCACTCATTTTGGACAGAGGCAGCATTGACTTCATAAGCTTTACCACACCTCCCATAATATTCTACAAAGAATGACCAAAGAGACCACTTCTCACACTCCTGAAAATTATTATGAGTCCCCAGATGGTGGAATCATCAATAGTTTTTTTAAAAAACCTTTAACAGAAGAGGAAGACTGTTAAAAATCCCATGTTCACAACACAACACTGTTCAGACTTAGGTCTTTGGGCACTCTTCTGCAACCTGTAGGATACCATTACTGTGGATTAAAATTAAAAAATAAACCCACTTGTAATTGCTACAATGAATATTGGTAATTTAATGAAACAATTAAATTAGATGATGGAATCTAGCAAAATAGCTTCTTTTAAAAAAACTAGTTATTAAAAAACCCCAATGTTTTCCTTTATTATTTTAATACGTTTATTGTCAAAATATTGCAAACATCTATCAACCATCACAGCTTGAGAACATGCTCTTTTTTCCATTTAAAATGTGGGCTTTCAAAGCCTGTGTTTATGCTTCCATTTTGGCAGGTTCTGCAGGATTATTTTATTTCCCCAGTTACCACAGCAGTAAAATTATTCCAACTTAAGAAAAAATTTCCTATGCTTTGGCTGAAGAGAAAGTCCTTCAACCTTCCCGTGACATTTTAAATGAACAACCACAAAATTTCCAAGTAATGACTTAAAAATAGGATGCTACAAACTAAACTTCACGTATCAAGGGGAAGATGGGACACAAAAGGGCATTGAAGACAGAGGTAAATGCAATAGTAAATTCATATTGAAGGCTGTGGTCCCTCTGCCAGCTGTCTGCAGACCCTTAAAATTACAACCTAAGGGCTCAACTTCTTAGTTACCTTGAGAATCTCAGCTCGGCTCGATGACATTCTTTTCTTCTCCTAAAGTTGTGTCCTACTTAAAAACTACTTGGTTTTGCCCCAGAGACATCTGTATTTCAGTTTTCTGGCTAATGACCACAGGGACTAGGTTCTGTTGTATGACCTCCATTTGTAGCTTGCAAAGTGCTTTGGGCTTGTTCAGAATAGGCGGAAAAAATAAAAGGAAAAAGGGACCAGTGTTTATTTGCTATGTCTAGGTTTTCAAAATTCCAATATTTAATTGGATGGTTGGATTTTGTTTCATTCTTTTTTTTTTCTTTTTTTTTTTTTTGCTTCTAGAGGGAGAAGCCTTTAAGGCACAAAATGGCCTGAATTCACAGAGAACTTGTTCTGCAGCCTTATCAGTTGGAGGCAATTTTCACAAAATGGAACATTCCACATATAAGAAACCAGAGTTTCAGCTTTTTTCTTATTCTGTTCCCATACCCCAGCTCTCTTCCAAGTGGACTGAAAACAAGATTTCATTTGAGTGTACATGGACGAGAAGAGGAGGTAAAAAAGACTTTAAGAGGCTATGTGATAGTCCAGATTTACTGTGCTTCCAGGCTTCTATCTCAAGTCTCAGTCTACAAGAAAAACACGCTCTCTTAATACTCCCACAGCACACTCCTGAGTCATGCTGGACTCTTTTCTCACTGCCCATCACTCCCAGTAGGGCTGGGACCATGGGCCAAGCCCGTGTGTGGGGACACCTGCACGACCCTGTCCCCGCGCGGCTCACGCAGCTGCCGGCGAGGCACAGCTTGGCACAGCCATCGGTAATTCCCACTCCCGCACCTGCCAGCCCCCGGATCAGCACTGTGCTAGCTCTGCAAAACCAACAGCAGCAGGGGCATGCATCAGGAGGAAAGGGGAGAAGAAAGCAAGAAAAACAGACTCTGAAATACAGGCTAGAAACAGACCTGCTGAGCAAGACTTCACCTCTTTTTCCAGTCCCTTTCCTGACAGCAGTTATGTTAATATTTATTTTCCACTTTTTAGAAACTAAAGCTACTTGTTTGTTTGTTTCTAAACAACTTAAGCTTCTGGTTTCTGAGTTATCAGCTAAGCAATTTTACCAAGGGCTTTTATTTTTTTATTTTGCAACTTTAACATATACTTATGCTACATTTTCTGCACATTAGTGGGTCTTCACAACATACATATTCACTCCACTTAGATTTATCAAAGCTGAATAGCATTTCATGTACAGCAAAGCAAACTTTAAGAGTCCTTCATAGGTCAGCAGGTAAAATCCTGCTTTGATGGAAGTAAACAACAGCACACTTAAAGCTATTTCTGCCTTTAAGGCAGAAACTGAATTATGTATCAGGAAAGGAGATAGATCAAAATTACAGAACAGGAATATATTTTGGTACCAACCAAATAAATATAATTTATTTTGCACAACTGCTCAAACTAAAATACCTATAAAGGAATAAAGCCCCACAACTAGCACCAGTTTCACACCACTTACAAAAATATTAGCTTTACAGTATAAATGACTTAATTTCTCCAATCACACAGATTTATAATCAAGTCATTGCAAGTCACCACATGGTAGCAAGACAGGTTCCCACCGGTATCCTCGTAGCTTGCAGGGAATAAGGTGAGTCTCTAACTGCTGTCTTCTGAGTTTAATTCCCTTGACTGTGAGGCAAGTTGCACATGGAACTGTCACAGGCAAGATGCTACTGCTGCCAGGCCTGGGTAAGAGCCAGGATCACCTGAACCGTGTCAGGAACAAAGAATATCCATGGTGTCACAAAGCCATGCTCCTCTACACACTGGAGATGTTGTACATCCTGTTTCTAACCAGCCTGGGAGGAAACAGAATTCATAGGACTGGGTTTTCACTGCCTCTTTTACCAGGGTGTCTGGGATTTTGGGCCAGGCCACAGCGTCCCTGTTGGCCTCAAATTCAATTAGTAACAGAAATACCTCCTTAACACCTCAAAGGATGGCTGATGTGCTCATACACTTAGCAATGCCAACCTATAAATAAAAGCACGCTAAAGGTTCCTATCATCCAAACATCTCCTAGTATTTCGTTCCCCACAAATACATATTTTTAAGGCAAATCAGATCAAATACTTTTCCAGACATTACGTTCTATGTTGCATTTAAAGAGACACTGCTCTTCAGACTCTGTGGTAAGGATAGGAAATGGAAATAGCTAGTCCATCATCTTCTGAAACCAAAGGACTACAAGAGACAGGCTTATATATTGCAGAGACACCAGCCTGCCAAAATACAAATATTTGCAAGTTGCTGTATTTGGGTTCCTCATTAGCTAAATTGATATCTTTTCCTGCAATAAGGAGAGGGGGAAAGTTGGAAGCAGCGATCCTATTAGGTTGTCATACTGGCATGTAACAATGTAGTGTGGTAACATTTTTTGTGAAGACAAAACACTGATGTTAATTCACACTGCAGACAGAGGCATGAGCCAGAGGAAGTATTTATATACACACTCTCTCATATTTCATTCAAAACAGAAGCTCTGGAAACTGATATTTTTGTTTAAAATGAAGTGTCAAGCTTTTACCCTGCCGAGAACACCAAGAAGGCTTGCTGGAAGCAAGTGGCACCAGAGGGGCAGCCAGAGAAAATTTCATGCTGAATTTGTACCAAATGCAGCAGCATCCCTACATCCACTGCAACCACAGACTGACACCAGAATGGTTTTCTCTAAACCACCCTTTTTTTTTCTTTTCCCCCATCTGAATCGATTTTTCTTTTCCTTATATGCAATCTAAATCTCCCCTCCTTCAACTTCAAGTGTTACGCCTCGTCCTGCCACTACTGACTTTGGTAAAAAGCCCCACTCCAGCTTTCTTGTACATCCTTTAAACACTGAAACACCACAGTAAGATCTCCTCAGAACCTTCTCTGCTCTGAACAACCCCAAGTGTCTCAGGCTGCCCTCACAGGAAAACCCTTCCAACCCTCTGACCATTTTCATGTCCCTCCTCTGGAGCTACTCCATCAAGTACATGTCTGTTTTGTACCCAGGATCCCAGAATTGCAGGCAGACCTCCAGAGAGAGCAGAGGGGCAAAATCCCCTCCCTGGACCTACTGCTTTTGATGCTGCCCATGACACAATGGGCTTTCTGGGCTGCAAGCACATGTTGCTGAGTCACCTCCAGTTTTTCACAGGCCAACACCCCACATGGCACCACCCAGTCTGCACTGACACTGGTGATGACCCTGACCCATGTGCTCGACCTTGCACTTGGCCTTGATGAATTCCATGAGGTGAACAATAGGGAACAGTTACATCAGCACAAACAGAGACAGAGACACTAACTAACCCCAGCTTAAGGTCAGCACCAACACTTTCACAACAGGCACATGGTCAGGGGAATCTATTTGTTTCCCCTGTCCATGCAGGCACCCTGGGGCAAGGAGCTTAAACTTAGATGTCTGAGGTAAGGGGAGACAAATCCCACCCTCACTGACTCAAATGCAAACAGCTTTTATTTTAAGAAAGGTGATCAGTGCTAGAATGTGCTTGAGTCATTCTCGAAATCCAAGGCCACCTCTCAAATTCTCCTCCAGACCTCCAGCTTTAGGACAGGCTCCCCCAGCCTGTCTGTGCTTCCTACCACATTATCACTGCCTTGTGCATCCCTGTGACCACCCCTGCTTCACCACCTGCAGCTGGGGCAGAATGTCAGAAAAACTTTTTAAAAATGTATTTTTATTTTTGATCTGTCAGCTACAAAACTGTAAGCATCATTTATGTAGAGTGTTTACCAGAGGCAGGAGAGCTAAGGAGCAGGCCCTCACAGATACACAATTTTGAAGCACGTTATTTACCACTAACGATAGCTTTGTTTCTTGCAGAAGTTTAATTTCTTTTCCCATTACAGAGAAATACACACTTTCCACATGCAGGTCTCTATAATCAGTGCTTGTGGCACAAACCATGGCCATGTGAAAGACTCTGCTCCATACTAACATTAGTGAGATAGTCAGGATGACTAAGTATCTCTGCAAGACTTAATTCATGCAGAAATCATTCACTACTGAGGAATATATTTCAGGTACCTTCATTTCTCCAAGTATATTACCAAATTGATTTGCTCTCAAAAGCCAACTAGGGCAATACAGTAGGAGCAAACTGCTGCGAAGGTTTTGGTCAGCAGAAGCCACACATGAGGAGAGTTGCTGTGTTGCAGATGTTACAAAAATGAAAAGCAGCAAAAATTCTTATTGAGTACAGAGCTAGCCTGAAAAATGGCTAAAATCTAGTCAGAGCAGGCTGGATAGCCAGTGGGTCATCCTGCCTGGGCAAGGTGAGTGTACCTGAACTAGCTCTCTGCAGCCTCTTGCCGTACCTCCACCAGGTGCAGCACAGCACAAACAGATTTATATAGTCTACTGACCCTCAACCAAAAGCACCAAAACACTTGCACTGCTTTCTGTGCCATTGCTTCCCCTCACCAGCCAGCTGCTTCCTGTTGTAATCCTGAATCTTTGCAGGTATTTCTGAATATTTCTTTCAGCTTCACACTACTGGGGGGGGCAGGGGGAAGGCAATGAGGGAATAAATCTGCAAACTAAATTGCGACTGAGTGAAGAGGACACTCCAGTTTGGATTGCTTTTACCACTTAGGAAGCTCCATGGCAGGTGGAGCTGTCATTAATCACACACAATGACAAGCTGCTACTCTCAATCATGCTTTGTGATCAAATTCTGCACTAATCAGGAGCTTCAGAGCAGTCTGGCTGTTCAGCAAGGTTAAAAATTCGGATGGTATTTTCCTTAAGATTCCTCTAACATTTAGTAATAGAACCGCAGAGGGGGGAAAAAAAAAAAAAAAAGCCCAAACAACTCCCCACTGACAAACATCACACATGTGAAAAGAAACAGCTACACCACATGCTTTCAGCTGGACTGTTTTCTATCATGCACACAAACTTCTTAAATGGACCAAAATTTGTCTTGTAGTTTTAAGGGTAATCAACAATCCTCTTTCAAACCAGTTTTACAGCTACACTTAGAGAATAAACAGGTTTACTTAAAAATGTCTTTGAAAAAAATGCCATGTTCTTATAAATAAAAATTACAACCAAAACATTTTTTGTCAAGTCAGTATAAAGGGACCTTTATCTGCAATTTCAAGGTAATTAGGTACGTCAGGAATCATGTGTAACACAATGCACAAATACACAGTTTGCAAGTTACCTGTCAAAAGGTATTTATTTGTCTCGAGAGGGAGAACGTGCTGTTCTCAATGGAGAGCCACATTTTAGTGGATGAGCTGCTGGCAGGAGCAGCCCTGTTCAGATCTCCCATCACAGGTGGTTTACAAAAACTCAGACTATACAGGTTTTTCAAAGATTGATAGCTAAGTTTTAGAAATAGATAGAGTAAAAAGCAAAAAACAGTATCTAGGTATCTTCACTTGGGCAAAACATTCTGACAAAGCCCTTCTGAAGGCGCCTACTTTGTTGACTGCGCCAACCAGGAACCTTCATGTGCCAGAAGACTGTGGTAAGCTGAGCCTTCAGAGAAAACAAAACTTTACTAAAAAAACACAGAGAACAAGGGCTCAGAATGGCAACGTGGACATGCATGCCATGACACCACTACTGCCAAAGTCATCTTTCAGGTAGGGACATCATTTAACTCTTCCTTTTTCAATTCTTCTCTCTGCAACTGAATTTGGTTCCATCACTGATGCAAAACAGGAGGAAAACAATGCCTCAAATGCTGTTTTCTCTACCCATCCATGTGAAGGACCTCCTGCCACTGTCGAGCCTCTGTTACCAACAGAACTCAAACACGAATGACAGAAAACTTACAGCTTAAAGAATTTTTTGTCTAATTTTCTGAGAGAACACAGCTGAGTCACAACAGATTTAAAAGATTACCAAGATTTCAACTATTTATCACCTCTAATTTAACAGGAAAGTCAGAAATTCAGTGACTTAAAATTCATTAACAGCTTACTTATACAATTTAATTTTGGCTACTTCTACATAGGGAACACAGTAACATAATTAAAGCATTTGACCACAGTGATTGCAAAAGGCTGCCTGCCAGTTGGGGTTTTTACCAAGCCACACTAACTAGCTGTAGGTTAAAACCCTCTGCAAGATCTTGAATGATCACTCACTGACTCTTTTTTACCAAGTAATTAAATTAAAGCCCTCCTCCCACAGAGGGGGGGAAAGCAAAACAAAAACATCACAGACAGTAATGTCATGAGATCATTTACCTCAGCAGCCAGTTACTGTCAGCTAACACAGCATACAGAGGACTACAGGAGAAATAAAACCCTCCAGCAATGAAACTGCCAGCACTTCAAAACAACAAAAAATAATAGAGAAAGGACTGTGACTTCATTTAACACAACACACGCCTCTTTGGTTTGCAAAGCCATTGCTGGTCTCATCCTGCTGGTTTTGCTCTTTATTTCCAGCTACCAAATTGCATTTAGAGACTTACTTAGCATGCTTTCTGTTTGTGCATCCTCAGGAATTACTGACACACATTCACAGATGGAAAGGGAAGAGAACAGGACTTCAAAGATAAAGACCTTACACTAGGAGCATGGAGAGAAAAAAATTACAGAAACACAGGGTAGGGAGGAAGATACCACAGATAAGGCCTGGCTGGATGAAGCTCTGATTCTGAAGTGTCCCTTCCAACCTAAACCATTCTATGACTCCGTGAAAGAAGCAAGCATACAGCAACACAGAAAACCAAGACAGAAATGTGAGGATATAAACACCTTCAGAAATTTGATTCCACTAAAATGAGTTGATTTTATTTAATTATATCTTTTTTTTGCCCCAGGGACAGTGACCACGGAATTCCTAAGACCCAGACAGCTTTTTATTCATGCAGGTCTTACTGCTGTAAGACTTGGTAAGCCTTTGCTCTCCCAACTGCAGTAGCCTGAGAGTCCTGCTGGGGGAGAGAATTCCTGGGCAGAAGGCAGGAGCCAGCCTGAATGTGTCCTCTTGGAGAGATAAACAGACTCATTTGCACATGCTGCATACACAGCTCTTCCACAAGGGATTTACATCTTACGAGGAGGTACTGCTAACTTGCATTTTCAGAAAACCTTAATTCTGCTACAGACATTTAGATTTTCCTTCTGTTTTGGGGGAGGTTTGCTACAGATTGTGTTTTTAAGACATGGTAAAGGGATGAACAATGAAAAAATAATATGGTATTACACACAGCAAGAACAGTGACAATGACATTGCTGAAATACCCAAGGGAGTTCTAAGCCAACCAGATACCCAGAGATGCCATAAAAGATAAATAGTCCTAAAAACTCATCTTTATGACAAAGTTTCCTTAGGCCTCCTATAAACTGCTCTTGGGATCATCAACAATGCAACACCAATGCAAGGTTCTATGTGAAGTCACTGAAATGTATGCCGGCTCCCTTCCGCTCTGCAGAACTCCAATTAGTGTCTAATCAATAAGTTTATTTGCCTGCCTAAAAGTAAGATCCAACTTCTGGTTTACGTGGGAAGCATTTTTAATAAGGCAGCCTGATGCAGGTACTCTTTCTGGAAGGTAAATTGTTCTTGGAAGCTTTCCATTAAAAGACAGCGGAAACTCCACCACTAACTCTTAATTAAGTGCTCTGTTGCTTTAGGTTTGTTTTTAATTATTTTTTCTTTGTAGATAAGTCATTAATAATTGAGTATCTGCTTGCCTGAGTCATGACACTGTGAATGTACTAAGAAGAAAACCAGTGGCAGCTGTCCATCCGAGCAGCATTCAGTAGAGCTTTAAAGTGGTCTAGAAGGCTTCTGTTCCTCCAAACTAATTTTAATCAGTTTTCCCCCTGTTGGGGGTTAAGTTTGTTCCTTTTTTACTTAGAGAATTCTTCCCCATATAGTTGCTAGGAGACTAAGCATTGGGTGCTTATGGGTGCTTGAGAAAAACAAAGAGATGGCCCAACTCGAGTTCTGGGGCAGGTAAAAGAACCGGGGTGGGGACAGCTTCCTGCTTCTTGCTCTCGGAATCGGGGAGTAGGACAGAGACGCTGCTGCTTGGTGCGGGAGGAGTTNTATAATAATTTGGAGGGAGGGGATTTGAATTCTACACTTCCTAAGGAGGTCTTGTCCCTCCTTAACAGATACCTGTCTTTCAAACCAAGACACCCCCATCCCATAAAAATAAGCAGAATGGAGAGGCTTCTGCTTTGGAAATAAACTTACCTTGTCAAGCAATGCACTCTGCCACAACTGTGTGTTTATTTTTGCCTCTATACAACAACAGGCACCCACAAACTGCCAAGATGCTTTGAAGATAGATGTGCACACAGTGACATCCCCATGCAGCCACCTGAGACAGTTGTACCCATGGGATGTGGCACGTGCAACTACTGCATGAACAAAATTGGACCTTGATCATATGGCACCACTTCCCTTGTGATCTAGATTTAAAAAAAAAAAAAATAAATAAAAATCTCTGCTTAGGACCTAAGCATCTAGGCAACAAAAACATTTCTTCTCTTTAAGAACCTACTTCCAGATATTAGTCTATGCAGGATTGTACATCCAGGACTTGATCACAAAATTGCTGTGCAGCAGAAATGGTGATGCTCTCCCTTTGTAAGGGATAAAGTGGCTTTTGGGAATCACTGCTTTTCAAAATTAATATTCTCCTACAAGTAAAACAGTCTCAACTTCCAACAGACAGAAAAAAAATATCTTTTCAGACCTCCTCTTCTGGTCAGCCCTACTAAGCTGTTGATGCTAATGATTTTAAATGGCCTCATGGAGACAAGCCTGTAGGGTTGGGTAGGGCAGGGGGAAGATGCTGCTTCAGTCACTTCTTAGTGGCTGTATCATTTGACACACAGTTAGTCAAAATGCTATCTATTCAACACAGTGTGCAGCTAATCTAATCTAAAGCAGCATGCAGGCACTGCTGTGCTATGGAAACATTCAACAATGCAAACATGATTAGCCACATAGGTGGAGCTTTACATGCAATTGTTTTGTGAGAGAGATTTAACACTGCCACAGTGACAACATGGCCTCCCCTCTTCACATCTGTCTTACCAAGACTCACTTCAGACTAGACTTTAACCTTGCCAGCTACAATTTTCCTCTGCTACTTCCTAAGGTGCTCAACTTGCATCAATTATGGCAATTTAATAAAGAGGAAAAAATATTAATAAAAGCATTTACTGCTTGTTATGTTTTTGGCCAGTCAAGCTGCACTAAAGAGTGCTTAGATTGTATTAGGAATCTATAAAGTACACATACTAAGAACAAAAAATACTTTTGTCCTGTAACAACAAACACAAATCGAAAAAACAAACAGTAACCCACAACACAAAAACCTCAACCAGACCTGTAAGTTAAACAAGTATGTTAAATAAAACACTCAAGGCTTTGAGTCAGGAATGCCCTAGAGGTAAGGGAGAAGTGAAAGATTTCCTTCCAAAAAATCTGACTGTGGTAAGGCAAGGAGTTCCAAACTTAGAACTGATAAGAACTAGTGCTCCTTCTGCAAGTGGTTACCTGCCACCATTCTGACATGTTCCCATCTCTGTCAGCTCTCAGGTTTTCTCAAATTACTTTTGTAAATAGCATCCAAAGGGTAGGATGGCCTTTACCTCAGTCCACTTCAGCCCAGCTAAGGCAATGATGTTAGTCAACCCCAAACTGCCAGCAAGAAGCCTTTTGGCACACCCACTGGGTATTTCCAGAAGTATCAGCAGCTTTATACAAGGTGATTGTGAGTATATTTAAGGGCTGTTCCTAAGGTCCAGCCAACCTCTACCCCTAGGGCTGGCTAATCGTGCCACAGTCCAGATCTCAATCATCACAAAACAGGTTGTGCTCGCCTTCCCAAAATGCAAGTCTCCCGGCAGTTGTGAGCAGTCTTGTGCTGCAAACTGACTTGAAAATATTAAATAAAAAAGATTAAAAGTTCTCAAAGAGGATTTAAATACAGGCAGCAAGTCAGCACTTCACTTCCTACAATCCCTTCCAAGAGAGATTAGGGCACAAGGGCTCAATACCTTGAAAGTAAAATAGCTACAAAGAATGTTGATTTTCTTTCCTAGAACAGTGGCCACGGAAGATAAGAGGCACAAGTACTTATGTTTTAAAACTGAATATGGAAGTATTTAAGAGATACTGCCAGTGAAAGCATTAAAGTGACACCATCAACTTCACACCTAGATCCTTAAAAAAATATTAAAACTTCCAGATAGAATTTGGGCCTTTTTTAATTTATTGTTAATTCTGCATAGCTTCAGTGTATATATATACACACACATAAATACATGTAAATGTATATATAAGCATGCAAATGTATGCACACACACAAGTTGGTATCAATCATATCACCAGAATGTAAAATAAAGTCTGTGATTTTCACAAAAACAAATTTCAAAGATATCAATATCTACTACTTTATTGTTGTTGCTTATTAAAAAAAAAAAAAAAGGCAGAAATAAAAGGCAGCCTATCTTCTTACAGGTTAAATGGGACATTTGTCTAATATAGGAGATTACTGTAGTCCCTGAATGTCCTGTGAAAATAGTTGAAAATATTTGCAGAGTTCTGCCAACCCAGCATTAATACTGAAGCAGAGCACTCTTTTATTACTCCCAATCCTCCCTTGAAACCTCTGCTATTTGGACAGCCCCGTTCACTATCCTTTTATGCCAACAGAACCACTGGAAGGCAGCTTTAAAAAAAAAGGCAACCTAAAACATCTCTCCCATTTTATCCCTCTGCACTTGCATGACACCCCAGCAGCAGCTCCACTGGCCCCATCCCTCAAACTGTGTCATCAGATCTCCAACCCCCTTCCTCACTTGCGCCACAAATAAAATAAAGCAGGAATTACACGTTCCCTCTGCCATCAGACTAAGCCTGCGGCAAAGAAGTTCTAAGATACCTTAATCCTTTTGGCTGCCTTCCGTCACGCTGTGCCTCCTAGATGCTCACAGCTCTCCCCTATCCCTCTATAATAGTGCCAGCTGGCCTCTCTTAGCCAGCCTTTTTTTTTTTTCCTTAAATAAAAAACCTCACAAATTTAAAAAAAAGTGCAGAAAAACAAACCCTTGAATATAGTATCTCATTCATGGGTTGGTTCTTACTAAGTTGTGACTTGTATAATTAATCACGATTTACAGCAGCATAGCATAGGAACAATTATTTAAACATTTAAAAACAAAGTGGGTTGCTGGCTCTTTACAATGCTGACATATTTAACACCCAAAACAAATCCTTTTACTGCTGTCTTTAAAACAAAGGCACACATTTTTCTGCGAATGAGATCTTATTTTGCAGCACTTTCCATCCTCCTGCAGGAAGACAGCTATTTTCAGTATTTCCCAGTTATAAAAGTGGTTTTCCTGGGTGAAAAAAAATACTTATAGTTGTACACCCAGCTGTTCATGATCCCCTTATGCCATTGAATGAGAATTTTAAACTAAAGGATGGGGGGCAGGAAGGGGAGGTACAGAAAATTCATAAATATTTCTCTTTTACCCACCATGCAACATTAGGAAGGGACAGACTTCTTTTTAGCTGATTTTCTTCTACTACCAATAGTTCTTTGAATACATTTCCTAGTGGTTAAACTACCATTACTCCAGTTTCTATGCTCATACTGGCAACTATTTATTTAGGCATTTTGTCACCATGGGAAGAGCAGATCTCTATTCTTCCTTGCATTACAGAGCCTTATGGAGCAAACAGGTTTATTTTATATCCTATAGGGCACAATAATGTAGGAATAAAAAGTTATGGGAGGGGGTAGAGGGTAGGAAGGGGAGAACACATCACGTACTCCTGCTGATAAACTCAAAGCACTCAGCAAGATTTAAATGACTGTGGAAAAGTCTCAACTTGATATTCCTGGAGCAGAAGTTGAAAGCATGATTTTAGAAGACCAGAAGCACTATGCTCAATACCACAGAGTCTAATAATTTCCTCAGATTCAGTTTGGTCTCAGTTTCAGTTTTAATTTACAGAGAATAAAGTCAGCTTGAAAAATTCCAGAGACTAGATCAAGACAGGAACTGATGTGCCCCTAGTGACTGGGTTTTAAGAATCCCAACTCCAATGGCTTTTATTGGAATAATCCTAATATAATATTCTTGCAATTATGTTCTTCTTCAGTGTTTAATAACAGGTACAAAAACCAAAGCCCAGCTGAGTCTAAGTGGTGCCAAAAGGCTGATGCTACCTTAGTGCACATCCTAGGAGAGCCTCCTCTCTACTTCCCAACCAACCAACTGGACCAAGACAAGCACTTTCAGTGTTGTCACTGCACAATGAGAAAAATTTAACTGTTCCTACATCCAGTTTATCTCAAGGACCTGAGCTCAGGAATTCTTATGAACTGAGAGGGAGGTGATTCTGCCCCTCTACTCCACCTTCTTGAGGCCACATCTGCAGTGCTGCATCAGCTCTGGGGCTCTCAGAACAGAAAGGACATTGACCTGCTAGAGCACGTCCAGAGGAGGCCACAAAAATCACTGGAAGAATGGAACACCTCTTTTCTTAGGAAAAGCAGAGTTGGGTTGCTCAGCCAGAAGAAAAGAAGGCCCCAGGGAGAACCTCTTGTGGCCATTCAGTACTTGAACGGGGCCTGTAAGAAAGAGGGATACAAACTTTTCAGGAGGGCCTGTTGCAGTAGGACAAGAAGCAATCATTTTAAACCAAAAGGTTGATTAAGATTCCATATGAAGAAGTTTTTTACAAGGAGGGTGGTGGAACAGTGGCACATCTTTCCCTGTGGAGAGAATGCTGAGAGCCCCATCCTTGGAAACTCTCAAGGTCAGATCGCATGGGGTTCTGAGCAATCTCATGTAATTGTTGACATCCTTGACCATGGCAGGTGAATTGAACTAGACTTTAAAGATCCCTTCCAACCCAAACTACTCTGTGATTCCTTGAACTGCATTCAGTATGAAGGTATCTAACTTGAATCTGTATTTCAACCATTGGCCATGTACCTGACAGCTCTGCATTCAAACATTCAGCCCTGTGTAACCCAAGATGCTCTGGTTAAGCACTGGCCATCAATCACATAAAAAAAAAATACTCATATGGAAATAATGCAAGAAACCTTCTCTTAGGCAGGAATATTTACCTTAATATTGGCTTGTGGCTTTGCTGATAAACCTTGCTAAATGAACGATGTTTCCAGCATGCCTGAAAAAAATTCTCAGCTGGAGACCAGAAGGTCCAAGCAAGTTGCAGCCTGGAGTTGATGCAGATGATTTCCCATGACAACAAAAGGGAAAATCTGTCTCTGCAGATCTCAGTGATCACAGAATGGCTTGAGATATGACATCATCCTGAGTTCAGTTAGACACAGATGACTCTTCCAGAGAGTTATCACATCCCATTGCTCTTCATGCGCTACCCCAAGTTACTCATCAGTCTGCTTTACCACAAGTTCTGAAATTAACTTGCACCTCTTCTAAAGCCATTGGAAGTACTTCAGCATTTTAGAGTTAGGTTGCAATATCCTGAAAATAAGGAGTTTAGCATCAAAGATAGCTATTTGTAATCTTCCAAGCTTGTCAGCAGTATGCAGATAATGCTGCACAGGAGACCAAGTATAACCAACTCCTTCAGCCTGGTTTTGCTCATTGTACTTCTGTAGATAAAGAAACTTCTTCAAGAAAAAGATCACTAAATGTACATACCAATCATATTTCTAATAGAAGTAAGTTTGATGATGAAACTCAGAATATTAGAAGCACACTTCAGGTGAGATTAATTAAGAGTATACAAGAAAGCAACAATACTGTGCTAAGTTTACCAGGACAAGATAAAGGAATACATCCCTGGCCATAGATGGTACAGACATCTGTGCCAACAAGATCATCAGACATCTTGATCAACACGTGCTTCAAAGAGAGCAGTTCTTTACCTGCTACCCAAGATGAAAAAACATTCAGGTATGAGTAAAAATTCCTTGACATTCTGAATGTTAAAAACATTAAGGAGCTTTTGCTATGTCACCTCATCAGTGTCTTTGCCATTGCAGTCTGCTAGAAACCTCTGAGGCTCTTGGCTTGGGATCACTGTACTGATTTCATTTGAGTCTTGCTTGGTGAAGCAAGAATAGATAAGAGTGGCATGATTCGTGTTCTACTGTTACCCAAAAAATTTTGCTGAGATACCTAGTAAGCCATATGGAACTGCAAAGTGCTAACATCTGATTAGAACACAGTTCAATGAATTACACAGTTTCTTTCCTGTACTTTACTCATAAAAAATTAATCAGGAGAGAAACCTCCTTGATACAGAGGGGGAAGAGTTCCATCCTACCTAATCATTCTCCAAGAATTAATGCACTTGCCAAAACAGCTCCTCCTCTGCCACCTTCAAACACATGCAGAAGCCTCCCCAGTTGCAGGGATTTGGCTTGTGACTGTGACACAAACCAGAGCCTCGTTCCTCACGTTGGTAGCATGGAAATCCTTCAGACACAGCCATTACCTCTCCCAACAACAACATGAGAATTTCTTTTACAGTTAGTTTTCACTAATGGTATTCACAGCCTCAGAGTCAGCAAAGGATTTGGCAAGACTCACCCCAATTTCACTTTGTACCTTCTGGAAAAGCTGTGCGTAACAGGAGCAGCAGCTGCAGCTCCCAAGGGTGGAACACGAGAGCAGCTAGGCTGCACCACTCACCCCCCAGCACGACAGGGCAAGGTAAAGGCCCAGGCTTGGGCCAGGAGGGTCTGCAACACCTCTGACTTCTAAAAAATCAAACCTGAATCACACAGCAACTGGGAGGTGACAGACAACACCAGTTCGCTGTCATCCTGGTGGGCTGCAGGTAGCTGGTTCTCCCGTTTCGAAGGAAAGGTTAAATAATACTTTTAAATTCAAACCAAAGAATGCTTAGCAGTTTACTGGGCCTGGTCCCAATAATTCATTTCCTTTTCTTTCTCTGTTCTCAAATTTGTCAATAAGCATCACAATAGAATCTAATTAATATTCACTAATGAGTGGGATACCAATTGCTAATCCAAAAGAATTTGGTTATGTGCAAGTAAGCAAACAAGTTAATGTACCATAGACTCTGTTTTTATTCATTTATTTTGACAAATGTAGTTTGCTTTTAATTATGATACTTCCTAGCAGACTACTTTGCCTGTCTATTTTGCTGAAGTTTGCTGAACTCCCGTTGTTATTATGCTTTTCCTCAGAGCTACTATTAAAAAAACCCCAAAACCCAACAAAACAAAACGAACACAGTAACAACCAAAAAAACCAACCCAAAACCAACTGATGCAGCAAACATTGGCAGCCCCCTCTCATGAGTAATGAACTTTTGACCGATGCTCAAAATTCTGTGTTTCTGAACTTTCACTGTGAAGAAGGATGCACCACTGGTACTTCACTGTTCTTGAGAGGTTTCATTTTAGGAATCTTTCCAGTAGGACTAACAGCTCTTTGCAGAACAGATTTGGTATCTATCTATGCTGCTAATTTTCTTTTCAGGTTAACGATGTCCAGCTGGGTTCAAAATGAATTCCCTTTCTGTAAAAGAACGCATTTCAACATTTTCCTCTGACTTAAGTAAAGATTTGACCAGTTTAAGTTTTTAAATAGTTTAAGCAAGCTTTCCATCAGTGGGAGTTTCCCTACTGCTGAACTTGCCAGAAGTGTCCTAAGCCAGTAATAGACAATGTTTCTGAAAACATTCAACACTTTCTTTTGTGTATAACAGGCTTTTTTTGACTGTCCAACATGTTTTTAAGGGATACCTGCTTAGAGTGTTGAACTACTGATTTTAATTTGTTGATTTTTTGGAGGTTTTTTACATTAAAACCAAGGAATTCAGTCCATAACCACAAGCTTTTATAGGACAGTGTAAACCCTGACCTTTCTCATGTTGAAAGTACAACCTTTGCCTCTTATTTAGGATGTAGGTGAAAGCTTGCACAGACAAATAATTAACATTAGATGCTGGGTGCACTACTTCAAGATTATAAGCCAGGCAGCTGGTAACTATAGGGGACCAGCCCAACTCCAGGGTTTGGCTTCTATTCTACAGAAAGACTGTGGTGTGGACTCTGGAGCTACCAAGCACACACACAGTTTGGCACATACAGCTTGGCTGGTTGGGTGAGGCGTCACTGCCACATGAAAGAAATAGGTCACTTCAAGAAATGTTGCCCTATTAAAGCCTCTCAGTCTGGTTCTCAAGTGGCAGTCAAACACCAAGAGCCAAAGAGGGAAATGGGAGCTCGACCTCTCCAACCTCAGGCCAGAGCAAGTGCTGCTAGATCACAGCAGGGTTGGCTTGGTTACATCAAGTACAAGAAGGTGGCCCATCCACTCTTTTAGAAAGAACATGTTCCCCCAAAAGGGTGAACTACTTTAAAATGTTTTCTCCCACAGCCACCATTGAAAGCTTGAAGACTTGAAGTATGTTCATGACTGATGGGGAGAAACCTCATCAAGCCAAGAACTAGGAGATAAGGCATTTAAAGAAAGTAACTAAAGAGAGGGAGGCAATGGGCAACATATTATCAGGCTGGAAGAGGCTCAACTTTATGAAAATACAGCTGGAAGACAGCTTTCCTTCTCAGATGGTTTTAAAATATAGAAATAAAACAATTCAAGTAACACAAAGACTTGACAGGTCTCAGCAACAAGATTAGTTATGAACAATGTCTTTGCTACTTCTTTCCTTGAAACTTTTCAGGATTGCATTAGCAATACTACAACCTATCTTTAAGTGGAAGTCACCAATTCCATGCAGAAAGGAAGCATTTTACTCTCTATAATTGTCCTCCTATTCCCCACAGGCCAAGTTCTTCCTTATTCCAAAAGGAGTGGGGTTTCCACTTGGGCCATCCATGGCTGCATCCCTCTATCAGCAGCTGGCTGGCAGCGACTGGTGCTGGGCAAGGAGTGGTGCATCACTAAGGCTTGCAGCAGGTACCTGGCATCTGTCACAGCAGATTATCTTCTTAATTCTCCTTTAAGTGCACACAGGAAAAGCTCTATCATCTCCTTCCTGCACAGCCAACTTTCCTTTTGTGGATGTTTCCCTTACGGACAATGCTTCAGATTTCCAGCATTACATTTGCTCCAGTACTCCCACTTACAGCCCTTGTCTCTGCAGCAGTATTACCTACTGCTGCTCTGAGCCCCAGCTCTATGCTCTAAGCATTCCCTCGTGCTGAAGTTCCACTGCTACCCCACAGCCCCAGCTTTTCTGTGCTACTGAGAAAGAGATGCCTGACAGCTGCTGCTGGGGGTGTGGGCACCAGACACCCAGAATGGTGTAAAGGGCTTTTCCTACCTCATGACTCAGGTTTTACAAGCAAAAACCCCACCCATGGGCAATACAGAATAATCCCCACAGCCATCCAGCAGCAACAGGATGAGGACTACTCATCAAGACAGCTTCTGACAGACCATGGCCCTGCACCCAGCTCCATCAGCTCCATTCACTGGTGTGCCAGTGCACAGGCTCTAGCACAGCACTGATGCCAGAGGCGTGATTTTGCACTGTACTGCAGATTACTCACCCACGTTCTTCCAGGTTACCAGAACACTGCTGACTCCTTGCAAGAGGCACCTCAGTTAAGGAACTGAGCAGTTTGGAGTAGCTGCCTTAAACTGCTCACACTAGCAAAGATTATCTAAGACAACCAAACCATTTAGGACCCTGTGGCTCTAATCTATGCTAACATCCTACAAATCCCCAATCCAAAGACCATGCATTCCCTTTCAGCACGACGACAGCTCCAAGGCAATCTTCATCACAGCCTCCTTTGCCAAGCTCAGAAAAACTTGCCTCAGTCACAGCTTTGAAATATTTTTTTTGCCTGCTAGGGCTCTATTCCATAGGTTTTTTGCTACTTCTTTGCATACTGTGTTCAGCAGCTCCCTGGCAAGGTCTCTGGGACTGTCAGCCATCACAAAGGCACACACTGGGGTAGACTGAGGGCACTGCTACAGGAGCCTACCACATCCTACATCCCAGTGAAACCTTAAATAAGGAACAAGTATTTCACAAAATACAGTGGCAAAATTCAAGTGCTGAAAGCTACAGGCATTGTTGTGGCAGCACATGACAAAGAAGATTTCTCAGGGTTTTTTTGAGGGGAAGGACCATTTTGCTTTTGGAGAAAAAGCAAAAATAAAATACCATTGTCTCATCTCTGTCTAGTCTATGATGACTAGGATGGACAGGCACACTAGAAGTAAATCTCATCCTTAAAAGGCCAATCAAGACCCTAGCAGGAGGGCAGATGTGTTTTTACTATTACCACCACAACCTGCTTGTAGCACAGGGAAAACTTCACCTCCCCACTGCAGCCAAGAGGCACCAACCCACCCCTGAGGGCAGCTCACCTTGAGTCTGCCCAGGCACAAACAAACAGCCCTGCCCTCCAGGACAATAGATTGCTGGAGCCTAGAGAGAAATGTGCAAGCGCCATTTCTGCCACCAGAACTGGGAGTACATTTGATCTGAGCGCCTCAGGCAAATCCCTTCTCTTCTCTGCATCTCAGCTTCCCAGTTCCAGGAGCTTTGCAAAGCCAGACACGAGACACTGCAGAAATGCAGAAAGTCATGGAGCAGAAATGCAGACAGTCACAGAGCAGAAACTGCACGACAAGGCCCAAACAGATGCAATCACCTCAGATTTTCTGAAGCCGGTTATTTATTTATTCTTACAGTGTTTCAAGAGTGCTGAAAGTCTGATGCTGAGAAGCCTTAACTGTGATAAAGGTCCAATGGTTGCCAACTGAGTATTTGCTTTAATCACATTCGATGATGTTCTTTAAGCTGCCCGCCAGCTTCTGGAGTCATTTGATTATATACAAGTATTACTTCAAAGCGAACAAGCAATGGATACATTTTTATTTGTTTGTTTCACTGTTTATAAGTGATATTTTCTTAGAATTTACAGCATGAAGGAAATGCACAGTACTTACGTTTGGATCTAATTTTCGTGAAAATTGAATAAAAACAGAAAAACACCAGCCACAAAAATCATTTCTGCCTCCCAGTAATTAAGTTCCCATGAAGGGAAGGAAAAAAAAAAAAAAGGAGAAACAAAACCTTGCTATTCAGCCAACTTTGTTTAAGATATATTTCATAAATCAGCTGTGTTCAGCTTAAATCAGCACAAATCAACAGAGAAGCAGAAGCCTTGAGGCAACTGTTCAGACACCTGAGAAATGACAGCCAGAAGCCAGCACCAGAGAGGGAAGTTGGGTATCAAGTTTTTCTAAAGAAATTCAACTTGACTCATTATAAAGGCAACACATGAAAATAGGTGGGATGGGGATGAGACATACAAGTAGAGATGAACATTGCTCAGCTGGGGGAATCCAACACACACGGATGTGTAGATCTGGAGGACTCCAACACAAGCCTGTCTGCACTGAAGATACCACTGCTCTGGCCTGAGCTGACAGAAACCTCAGGGCCTGCACAGCTTGTCAGACAGAGAGGGCACGATGTACACTGAGTCATACTGCTCGTACTTCCCCTCCTCTCCACGATCTGCTCCTGACAGCAAAACCAGAAAGAGACAAAACTTAGTGTCTAATTCTGAGCACAGTAAGGGAACAGCCAGACTTCAGCAAATCACCATCTCCTACTGATGCAAAGCTTGGCAAAGAAAGGAAACCTAGGGAACTGCAGGACCCTTGATATACACACAAAAAATGAGAATTTCTTGACATTAGCCTAGTTCCAAAGACAGAATAAGATCTAATTCAAATTCCCAAAAATGTCCTCATCTGTAAAACCGTTCAGAAGAGCCACTGATCTCAGCAAAAGGGAAACACCTAACCTTAAAAACATCAATGATAACCTGTACTAAAATAACTAGAGTAGATCAAGTAATTTCATCTCAAGGAGAGCAACCCAGACTTTCAGTCCTTCAGCTAAATTCCTATGGGCACCACTCTGGAGACATCACAAAACCCTGAAACAACTGCCCAGTGAGGCAAGGAAAACAATACCATGAAACCTTCAGTGTGATAGCTTGAGGAATAACGCAGTTTTGAAGTGCCACTATCAAATCAACAGAATTGCTTCCTTACTCTGTGTTAGGAACCCAAATCCATGGAAAATACTGGAGACTCAGAGAAGGCTCAGAGGACCATAACAACAGTATTTTGGATGTGGAAAAGCTTATTTGAAGGCAGACTGAAGACTGGATAGCAGACTTCAGGGATGAAATAAAAATGTAAAATCATGACTGGCAGAGAGAAATCATAACTTCAGTTTCTCTCTTCTTGGTTGCATAACAAAGGGAAATTCAATAAAAGCTACAAGTTACAGAAGATATAAAAATAAGATAGTTGCAAAAATGTCTAACCAGACTGCAGAGCATGAAGCCAGAAGCTGTCAAGGCCAAAAAAAGCAAGAATTTCCCCAAAGCAGACACATACGATTAAGAACATCAATAGATTTAAGAGTGTAGGATACAACAAATTTCGGTACAAGGTATTACACTTCTGGGATAACCCCTGAAAGGTATTGTGAGACAAAGATAATTACAACAGCCCAAATCAAAATATCATTTCTCCTTTTATAAATGGTTGCCCTTGGGAACTGCTGGAAGTAGGTATTTGATTAAATGGACCTAAAATCTGGAGCTCCATGGTCAGTCTGTTTTTAAGCTTCATCTGGACACAACACATTTAGCCCTTTAAAAGCATTGATTTTTTTTTTTCCTGAAAAACACTAAGTTAAATATTTTATTTTAGGAGTATCACAAATTCAGACCAAAAAAAAAAAAAAATCTTATTTCTCATCTTTCTGAGGTCACAACTGGACCAGTAAGATCCATGTGATAAACAAGTTCATTCCTAATGTGTATCAGCTAACCCCCTTAGCTGCTCGAGAAGGTACAAAAACTGTAATATTAAAAATTATGTCCTCAAAACATATCCAGTTCTCCAGAAGCAGAACTTACTTGCTGTTTCCCAAAATAACAGTTTATTTTAGCAGTATTAAACCCTGCCAAATTCCTGTAATACTTCTAATAACAAACAATACATGCAATCACCACCATATAAAGTTAGTTACTTTCAGTGCAGAAGCTACAGATCAACCTATGGAAAAAAATCTTGGTTTGAATTTTTGATTGGGTTTTGCTTTCTTTTTGTTGTTTCATTGGTTCTTACATTATTTTGAGGGTTTTCTCATTAGTTACACCAAATATCCATTCATACAACTTGTTTTCCATTTGCAAAAGATCAAGAAAGAATTTCAGATAAGACACTGGGAATAGGTTCTTCACTGAGAGGGTGGCTGAGCACTTAAACAGGCTTCCCCAAGGAAGCTGTCACAGCACCAAGCCTGACAAGAGTCCAAGCAGCTCACCTTATGCACCATCAGCAGCTCTCCTGCTCCCTAAAGAGTGCTGGTCAGACAAAACGTTTGGAACAGCTGGTTTGGTAATTAAAAACACACGGATTTTCTCCCATTCTGTTCAAAGCTGAAGGTCCTGAAAGTATTCAAGTTTCTTACCCAGGTACATGCTGCCAACTCTTCAGTTCATTAGTGGACAGGCTGCCTCAAATCCTAAGTACAATAACAAAAATAGCAAACTTGTTTTTCTTCTTGCTTTATTTTGGAGTTTGATAAATGCAAAGACAGTCTTTTGCTGCTCAGAAACAGACTTCATGCAAAGCAGTCACCTGGCTCAAACGAAAGCATTTCCTCCCTCCCACCCCCCTCCAGAGGTGTCTTAAATCAGTGTTTGACATCAGACTGAGAAAAGCAGCAAAGTAAGCAGAAGATGACAAGTAGTTCTTTTTAATATGAAAGGCTTCTGCTGAGGCACATTTAAATACTAATTCAAATGCAGAATAATCAGCACCTTTGTAAGATTTCAGTCTGGTACTGGCTACTTCTGTCAAAAAACACTACTGGCTATGTGGTCCTACTAACAGAACAAATAACTCAGAACTTTGCCACAGACCTACATGCCTCAATGAAAATATGTTGAAGTTACATATGTCTTTGAACATACTTTGGAATCCAAGGAATTTTTTGTTTCTGATACCATAACAACAGTGCTAACAAGTTAGCACCAAGATACAAACAGCAGTCAGGTCAAATCCTTAAGTCACTCTGTAGGAAACCTAGATATGAGCTTGCTTTAGTTCAGAGTTACACTGAGACCTCATATGGTCCTTACTAATGAAATGAGAAGAAGCAGTAGTATCTTCTCCCAACGTAACAGCAGGGAAACCAGATTGCAAGGTTCTTTTGCTAATATGAGTTACTACCATGTTGCGAGAGCTCTGCACTGTTGCAATAATTGCAGATTTAACAGGCTTTTTCATCTTTCTCACCTTCAAATTCCCTCTCCTTCAGAACAGCTTAGTGCTGCCATCTACTTTCTTTTTTTTTTTTAAATCTAACAGGTTTGGGGTTTTTTATGCTAACAAAGTTCTTAGCAGACTAACTCATACACTACGACAACACTCCCTCCTTCAGTCTTTACAGTTGGGTCCCTGCATTTGTATGTGGTCCAGCTCACCACCACAGGCAAAATTAAAACCCAAGGAAACAACATACAGAATCACATCCAAAATCCTTTTAACACTGATTTACACTTGAGCCCTCAAATATTAATAAAACCCCACAACTCCCTCAACTCTTAACCACAAGATATCTTTTACAACCCTTGGAGATATTAAGTTACTAAATTCAGTGATGACAAGGTGGCAACGACATAGGTCTTTACCAAATCATCTGGACAGTTCTAGAAAGCAAATTTATCTAGCTAAAATGTTACTCACAGTCTTAGTCCTAGGGAATTAATAAAATTCTTTTATAGGTCATTTATTTGCACAGACACTAACACTGCTGGAAAAAAATATTTCCTGGCTAAAGGATACATCATCTGAATAAACAGGCTGAAAAACATTGAGGTAGTTTAGTAGGAGACTGCCTGCTGCTGATGAGGCAGAGCTAGTCTTGATTAATCCTTCACCTCACTTTTTCATTGCAATCATTTTAAGGCCTGAGCAATTGTTTCCACACAGCCCCCCAGCCACCATTTGTTGAGGGTCTTCACCCTATTTTGCATAAGAGTGTTCAGACCAGAGCACCATGAAACCCTTGAAATAAGGGGAAGCCAGAGCACCTTCTGCCTCCCCACTAGCAGCACATTAAACACTCAGTGCCCCCATCCTTACTGCAGGCATCTGCCCAGAGGTTGTGCTCCAAAGAACTATGCTTGTATCTTTGCCTCCCTTCATCCCAAACAAGACCACTATCCTCTGTGGATAAGGGGCAGATTCTCAAAGATTACAAAGTCTCCAAATCTCCAATCAAATCATTCAGAGTACATCCCACACATATGCCGAGAATGTCCTGCAAAGAGAAAGGCTTTTACCACTGCTCTGCCTACATGTCCCAGCACAGGCTGTTCAGAGCCCTGCCCAGGTTGGCAGCTTGGTCTCAGACGACCCCAGGCCTCTGCTGAGGCTGCAAACAAGTCATAGGGGCTCTGCTGGAGAGAATATATTTATCCATAGGGAATCGAAGGGAATTAATCACGTTTTATGTGCTGTATCAGGCCGACGAAGGTCACACATCTGAACTAGGGCAGCCCAACCTTCAGCACAGATGTCAGCTTCATGAGGAAACACCCTGAAAACTGGCCAGAAAAGGTGTTTTCAGGAGCAGATTTTTTTTTCTTCCTTCCTGCAGAGCTTTATTTCATAATGGATGAGTCAAAAAAGTAAAAACCAAAATCAAAACACAGTTTTTAGAATAAAAATTCATTTCCTAGCTGTCATCCTTGGATTCTGCATATCATGCCTTAGCATTAACTGCTGCCAAACACAAGATGTCAGGTCCATCTGGCAGATGTACACTTCCCAAGCTGCCAAGTGCTTCCTTTAGATCCAGGGGCTTTGCTATTAACTATATTCGCAAATTCCAGGCTCCTAAAAGAGTAGGGCTTCTGAACAGCAGCCTCTGCTTCCCAGTGCCCTGGAAAGGGGGAGCAAGGCTGCACTGCAATCATCCAGAGCATCTGCTGCACTTGTGTGGTAGGGAGGGCAGTGTCCTGGTAACTGATGGCTACACCAGCTGTGGGAGAGCTTTAAGGAATTCCTTTCTCCCCAGATTATCCCTAAGTAAAATTAGAAAGTATTTAGAAAGCAGAGGGGAAACCCAACCATTCAAGCCAACATCTTTACTTATTTACATATAAATACAGCCAGGAAATAAGCATATGTATTTATATATAAACAAAAAAGCTATCTGTACAATGTTTCATACATTGCTTTCCCGTCCAATATTTACTACTTTATTCATGACTTAAGGAAAAAAACTTTTTCCCCAAGAAACTGGTGATAAAATGCCCTCTGGTGGGCGTGACTGTGGACCTCTACATCAACAACCACCTCCGAAATAGTTTGGAGCCTTTGAAATATTCCTGGGATTACTATTTTTAATGAAGTGAGACAAAGCACATACTTGCCTTCCAGAAGAAACAGATACACCCCTGAGTAACAAGCTTGTTTTACTGCTCACTATCTCTGGATTAGAATCATCTCAAATTTTTTAAAAAAACCTATTAAAATAGTTTTAGGAATCACAACATTCTGTAATGTTAATTTTTAACCCTCTAGGATATATTTTCACCTTAAAAAATAAGCAATTAAGAGAAACAGAAAAGTGGCATTAAGTTCTGCTTTGCCTCAGCATAACAGAATCTTTGTTGACTGAACTGGAGAAAGGAGGGGTGGAGAATAACAGCATTTTCAGAGCTCGTGAATCATTTTTGTCCTGTTAAAGCACCAGGCACAACTAGGGAGGCAGCTCTAACTGTACAGGCAAAAAATAACAGCCCTTGTTCCAGAAGAGTTTACTGCCTGAACAGAAAAATCAAAGATTGAAAAAAAACCCCTCAAATATAAACTGAAGTTAACACGATGTTTTATCCTTCAGATGCTCAATAATTGTGGGTGGTGCTTTCATTAATCTGAAAAAAGTCTAAAAAAAGAGAGCTGAAGGTTTAAGATTCAGTGACAGAAGAGATAATACAGCAACTTGGGGGCAGAGTGTATGTACAGCTACTCTGAGAATATATACATATATATATATATATGTAAAGCAGACTGGTTTGGCAAACCAGCCACACTGGAAGAGGAGAGCTACCAGGCAGATGGGACTGCATGAGCCTGACCCTAAAGCAGCCAAAAAAAGCTGCAATTACACACAGAACTCAAGATGACCCCACATAGTTCTAAGGATCTTTTTTCTGTGTGTGTGCAACAGCAAAGCTTGAGAGTGGCAGCTAAATAAAAAGGCAGGATAGAATGCTGAGGTCACATGAAGGAAAATAGAAGAACTCCACTGCTTTCCAGAGTTGCCTGGAAGGTCTTTGTGCTTCCATTTCATACAGAATATGGCACTTTCTTGGTTCATCAGTATGGCAAGATATTTGCTTCCAGCTCCCACAGTACAATTTGCAGTTAATTGTTGCTTTACGCCAAAAATATTTGCAACTTTCCACTATACATGGAATGTGAAGCATTTCTGTCTTTTTATAGATGTTTCTGGGCAACAAAACTTTGCTCATGAAGTTGTTCTGGGGTATAAAGAAATTATATGATTTAACATTCATGCCCTCCTTTTGCCCTCAGAAAGAAAAACACGAAACTGTCAAAACCCACTCATTTCTTTGACACGTGCCTTTATCCAAGTCCTGCATCCCTGCTTTGTATAGAGCTCCTTCCCTCTCAAGTGCCAGAGAGGTCAGACACCAATGCTCAGAGCCTGCTTTGGGCTTGGCTAAGATCAGAAACTTTTCCTTTAAAACTCTTTTTGGCCAACAGCCCACGCAGAGACTCAGAGTTACATTTACCATTTTTTTTCTGGAGACAGAGGCCATGGGTTTCACAGAGCAATGTTGTCACTTGGTGTTCTCCTGTATGAGCTTTCTGATCACCATTCTTGTAAGCAGCTCCGGACATTATGTGGACTGCAGATACAGTGAAACATATTTGTTTTATTAGACAGAGAAAGCTAAGATTAAATGGTCTATTTGTGCATGTAATATTTATACACACTATGCCCAAGCATTAATCCTAAATTTTTGCCTAAAATTAAAAGTAACATTATGTAGGTAAAATGAGCACTGACATTTCTTGGATCTTATCCTTGTAGTTAATCTTGAGGTTTTTTAATTGTTCAATTTTGTAATCGAAAAGATAGCCCAAGGCTGAATAGTTCTGATTGTTGTTAAATTTCCAATCTTTTTTTACATAAAAATAAGGGTTTCATGCTTTGTTTCTAGAGTGAAACTATCCTCTTAAGCCAACCAAAGTGGCTGTAGTCAAATTCAAGAGATGACTGGTCTACTGAAAGCCATGAACTGATAGAGCCTAATTTTACACGATAATATTTAGACAGGAAAAGACTTAGTATACCAAGTCATATATGATGCCATTTCATTAAATATCCTGAGGAAATCTAAGCCTGTTCATATTTTCCTAAAGTGGAATAACTGCCTGATAAACAGTGCAGCCTACCAATAGACAAGAAATGGTTAAAAATGACTTCCACTTGGATTACATGCAGCAGAAGTCTAACCAGCCCCCTGGCTTCCCGAGATGAGTGCCTGATGATGCCCTGGTTAACCATCACCTCAAGCAGGAGATGCCCGGGCTCAAGCTGCACCTGCAGTTCCATCATAAATTAGTGTTTAAGCTTCTCAACCTGATCCAGCTGGGTGTCATTCCTGGTCTCCAGCCCACTCTCCCTCAACTCTGCCATCAGGGTGCTGCAGCTGTATGCAGTTCTTTGAATAAAGATGCCAGCGTGGCACAAAGGCTGGGTTTTTTGTTTAACTTGTATTACTCTTGAAATACAATACTTCAGTAACTTAGCTACTGCAACAACAATATTTGTCTAAGAATAGTTTTTAGAAGGCTTGAAGGATGCTGCTGTGAACTGTTCAAGTGTGATATTGAAACAGTGAATTTAAGGAAAACTTGCTTCAATTTCTTTTTTAGCAAGAATATACCCTACACACACACAAATGGGCTTTCAAAATTTCTCTCTGAGACACGGGAAAAACAAATAAACCAAAATAAAGAGTATTAGGGCAATCACAATTCTCTTCATCTCTGGCAGCAGTTCTGTATCCAAGTACCACTTTTAAAGTCAATCTCACATTTTAGGGACTTCAGGCAAGCCTTATTATTTCCTTAATTCCTATACCATTTCTGTGCTTTTTTTTCCTCCTCCAAGTAACTCAAATATTGGCCACAACCTCACACTGCTTTTTAGTTCCCAGAGAGATAAGGCTGTGATGCTGCAAAACTCAAACTGCCCAGATGTTTAAGCATAAAACTATACACTTTTCTTCCAAAAAGGAAAAATGTACTATGAAATAGGCTTCATTTCAGAGATTCGATAAACCTAAAGAATGGGTAGAACATTTATGTTTTCAGGGTACCAAATCTAACTTCAGCTGATGGCACAGATCTGGGCTAAGGACAAATTTGGCACATTTTATATCATAGAGAACTGGGGGGAAAGCAGAAGAGATACTGAAGCACCTGGACCATACAAACAAGAAACAACCAAATATTTCCTTCTCTCTCTTGCATTTACTGTCATCTACTGAGATTTGCAGACTTTTTCTTTGACCTCAAGACCTTCACAGTTGAATTTCACAAGTGATTTGTTCCTCAGGGTAGAGAAGTACTGTGCAACATCAGATACATATTGGAATATGTCAGCTCCACAGGTGTTAACTAGATCAGGATTTGGTCCACAGTTCAGCAGCTCTTGTGACAATTCACACATCAAGATCAACTGAGAGGTTCCCCAGGAGGTCCCATGCAGCCACAGCCCACGCTCTCATGTGCTACAGGCAGCTTTTAATCACATCTCATTACATTTGCTTGCAGTCTTAAGGCTCAGACCTCAGAAAGCAAGCGGGAGGTTCTTACTTTCAGTCTCATACAAAGACCATAAGGAATAAAATGTTGGCACAGACAGCCAAAGCCTCACGAATTCTGAATTTGAGAATGGGCATTCAATCCAGCCTGCAGAAAATCCAGACTAGCATCAGCGTAAAAGAGATAAGAGTTAACTCACCAAAGATCAAACCCAACTTTCATTTACGCCTATGCAACATTGATTTCTGTTAACTACATGTGTGTAACCGGGGGCAACATTTGATCTGAAGCCTAGTACCTTGATGCCCAGCTATTGTAAAACCAAAGCAAAAAGGTAACTACAAACATTTGACTGATGTTGCCTGCAAGCAGGGCATTGCAGACAGCTCTACCAGCAATTCATATTGACAAAATTAAGATGGGGCATGGCAAACCTCACAACTAGAAGTAATTGTGCAAATATTTGGAGTGTTCTTAAAAAAAAAAATTAAAGAAAATATGACACTGGGGATAAGCAACACAAAGCCACAGACCAAGAAATAAGCTACTACATGCAAATACATGCAAGCTTCTCCCAAGTTAATTCTCCTCTTAATGGAATATTGATTGGTATGCTCAATGTTTAGAAATGTGAAACAGTGTGGGGGAGAGAAGGAAGGCAAGACACTCAGAGCGGTGACTTCTGTTTAAATGACACATACTTTCCGCATATGATCAGCCAAAAATAGCATAATAAAGAGGGCAGTGCAGTACATTTAACATTTTGCCTTGCATTTTATTAGCAAGTCTGTCAGAGATGACCTGGGAGTGTTGGTCACACACTTTTTGTGCCCTTCTACAGGAAGAAGGCACAGCATTTTTCATAACCTCTCATCACACATCCTTAGTGTATCTGGTATTTTTCTACTCTGAGTAGGATGGATTGCAAAGTGCCTGTGGTAGTAGAGAGGTTTTTCAGATGTAATCTATTGAGCTGTTTGCACAACTGGGGAGAAACCTACTGTCTGGGGGGAAAGCAGGGCAGTACACCATCATAAGGAACATCTGGCTAAGCTTTGTTGCATCTACTCTTATCCCCAACTGAGAAAAAAGGATGAGAAAGAAACAAGTTGCATCTTCGAAGCAGCTATTTATAGGATCCAGTTTTTAAATAAAACCCTTAAAATATAACCTGCATCTCATAATCAAGCAGCCACTTACTCCAGCCTTCCAGAAATTTCTCTCTACTCCAGCAACTACCAGTAAAATTTTAGGAAATGTGCTTCTTCTTTTCCTTCATTCATGGAGTCTTCAGAGATATCCCTTACAACCTCCAACTCATTTCACTAAAAAGTTACTCAATAAAAAGGCAAAAATAAAACACACACACACACAAAAAAAAAAAAACAAAAAAACCACCAAAACAAAAAACACACCAAAAAAAAACAACCCCACAACACCAACACCTAAAAAACTTCAACCAGAACAACCAACTTCCACTGTCATCAGAGTTCCTGGCCCTAATAATACAAGCAAAAATATCATGCTAAATAGCTCTGCTTAGCCATCCTTTATTAAGGATACACTTAGGAATATAGGCACTGTCAAGGAGCCACTTCATTTTGTATAGGTCAAGACAGCTGAAATAGTTTATGTATTTCACAGACATGTATATTTTTGTGCCCTACTGCTTGTATTAGAACATATGAAACTTCATACAGAATTAGCAGCTTCTCTGCCACTGTTTTTCCAAACTTTATGAAGGGTTAATGCTCAAAAAGATATTGCTTAACTTCATTCTGCAGCATTTCATATAGTTTCTAAAGTATTTTCCAGACGTTTATATACCCAACAACATTTTGTAATATGAAGTGTTCCAATTTGGCATTGTTCCACCCTTGGCAGGCAAGAGACAATAAAATAATCAAGAGAAAGTGAAAAATGAAGTTTCTGAAGTATACAATATGTTAGGAATCATTTAATGAATTCAGGTGTTCAACAAGCTACAAATCAACCGAATTTTGCAATACATATAGATTTCAAAGGACAGGTAAACACAGCTGCATCCACTTTAAAGTTATTCCACTTGTGTGATTATTGCAACGAACTTCCTGAACTCTTTCACCTCTCCTTTTGATCTGGGGTTTACCTGTGGCTGGAAAGACTAACAGCATTTAAATTCTTCTCTCTCTAATTAAGGGAAAAAGCATGTTTAAGCCTCAGACTAAGAAAATAAACCTTTCTCCGAGTAGCTACAGCATACTGCAGTCTGCAACATTGCTTTTGCAGACCAAAACCAAAATCCTACAACAAGGTCTGACAAAGCAGATCTTAGAGCAGAATTATCCAGTTTAAATATTAATTACTCATCAGCATGGACTTTAAGCAGTGTCTGAAGCAAAAGGCCTTAAGTCATACTTTAAATCCAGCATTTCTGAAGTCTGCATTGTCATGCAGATCTTGGTTTTGGGGTGGAGGATTTTGGGTTTGGCTGTGGGGCTTTAAAAAAAAAAACCAAACTGGAGTGAAGATCAATAATAAGTCTCTCCCCAAGATTCAAAAATATTTAGAGATATATGAATAGAGTCCAGTGCAACAAAGTAGGCACATCTTGAATTTAAGTCCTGCTACCAAACACTGCTATTGCCTCAGATACCTCTGTATCAACTTGAAGGACTCTTCACAGTCTCAACTACACTGACAGTCCAAGAAACACTCCTGCCACAGCACACTTAACAGTTTTTAGTTAACAGCAATGTTGCAGAGCAATTTTATCAGTGGCGTATTTTCTTGCAAACTGCTGCACTGAATGAGTTCCAGTGCACACCTTGAGATATAATCTGCTTCCCAATCAAACTGCGTACTACCTGTACTTGTGTAGAGCTCTAAAACTGAAGACTGATCCACGAAAAACCAAACCTGAACAGAAATCCCAGCACTTAACATCACACAGCATATTGTAATGGATGGCAAGGAATTAAACCAAATCACAGAATGCTACAAAAGGAACACTGAGTTAATTTTAAAATAAGTCTCTGTCTATAGCTTCAGCAGACGTTTCAGAGAATCAGTATTATTATTGCAACCTAGCAGTACACATTACCTGAAATTTAATACCACCAAAAAAATCCCTGTGCTTTTCTGATGTTAATGCCAATTATGGCCAAAACACAAGTTGTGAATATCTGAAAACCCAAACCTAAGCATCATAGATTTAAAAAAAAAAAAAAAAAAAGCACAGCACATAAAAATTAGACAAAATGGTAAAATGGTCCCATGTTCCACATATCCTAATCCACAACATAAAATTATTTATAGTGTGACTAGGAATTCAGTTAGTGTCATTTATCAGATGGTCAAGACAGCACAGAGGTAACTGGCTGCATAATAACACACCGGGAAGGCTTCTGGGCACTGCTTGTACCAGGTCTGGTTTCACCACACCAGGAACACGATGCATATTCACACCCTGGGAAGCACTGTTGACTTGCAAAAACCTGACAGAAAGGCGTTCCCATAAGAGATTTCTAATCCATTTCCTTTTAATGTCTTTCTTTATAGCTGAGGAGGAGTTCTTTGTACTTCTGGTAACAAAGGAAACACAGAAGTGACAGAAGCATGTCAAAGCTGTTTATGTTTCATACAGCCTCACACTCGGATTTGCTGTTAGCAGTTTACTTCTTGGGAAGAGCATCTTAAGCCTCCACATAGGAGCTACACCTTCCTGTAAGTACCTTTATGGAAGAGTTAACTGCACAGAGGAATGTTGAAGCCATTCTCCACTGGGTAAGCCAACATAAAATGAGAATTTTTTAAAAAAATGTGACAAAGGGTTAATGCAGTAGTGCAATTACCTGCAGGTATATTCAACATTATCTAATTTGTATGTTTATGGACTTTAGGATATAGGTTTCACACTGTCTTTCTTCTGCAAAGAGGAGAGTATATTAAGGAAGTGAGATTAGATACACAAATAAATCACAGAACCTAATGATACTATGGCACATTTAAGGCTACCGAATCAGCACACTGTGCACAATGGAAGATCTGGAGGGAAAACCAAAAAAAACCAGAAGGACCAAGTAAGTCACTAACCCATGCTGAGATTTTTAGCTAGCTAAAAGTCTTGACTGCAGCACACAGAGTTAGTGATCTGTAAATTATGTAGACTTCAGTGCTGCACTATAAAGTTGAGGCTCTACAAACAGAGCAGCTTTGGGATAAGGCCCTCAGCTGTCTGAGCTTTCTGGGTCCATAGCCTACAGCAGCAAATCCAAGTGATCGATGGAGTTTAGTGGACAAGTCATTAAAAGAACTCAAGTAAAACCACGCTCAACCTAAAGAAGGGATGACATAAAACCTCAACAAAAATATTAAAGAGAGACCAAAACTTCAAAGTGCAAAAGAAAACTCAAACAAGTTTTAAGATTAAAAAATAAATCACACAAAAGGGGTATGATGCAAGTTACAAGGGTTAAATAAGGTGGGACAGCCTGGAATTTCTCTCTCCATTTACAGATCATGGGGTACTTTTCCCACCCTAATGCTGTGTGTGAGTTTCCAACACAGCACAAAGAGGCAAGAAGGGAAGGAAAAAATAATTCTTTTGGCCCTTTATTTATTTTTTTTTTCTGTGCTTCAGAAGAACTGGGTCCATCAGGTATCGGAACTAAATTAAAAGGTCAGGAAAACAAGTAGGCATGGACAAGACTGAATTGCAGATGAGCACAGAGAAGGAGAGACACAGCACTGGGATAAGCGCCAACAACTGCAAACAGTCACAGTCCTGATCCTGGTGGCTGCCAGCGCAGTCCAGACCTGAGCAGCTCCCAGGGACACCAGGGATCGCTACCTGGCAGAGGAGCACGTGTGGGAGCGGAGCAACATCACCGGAGAGACTGTCACAGCAAACCTGGGCATAAAGAATTCCCCTGGCAAACAGGCACCGAAAGTGACAGCACCAGATGCAGTGCTCAGCACACCCAAAAATCACACCTAATTCCTAGATTCATGCCTTCCTTTCCTTTCATTGAGAAGATTTCCAGTCAACATACATACCATATACTTTTTATTATTGTCTGAAGAAGAGCAGCAACCCTGGCAGCATGCTAATATAGAAACCAAGACAAAACAGAGCTGGTTACACTTTCTTCCCACCAGATTTCTGCTTCGAAAAAACAAATGAACAAGGGTTTGTTCCTGCACACCACTTTTTGTTTCATTTCAGCAAGACTTTGACACAATCTAATTCACTGTGCCGTGTATCTACTACATTGGGTATCTGAAGTATGACCATCACTCATTAGAAACATAATTAAAAAGTGACAAAACTAGATCCCCCCCTCCCCAGCATGCAGATGAAAACCAGTAACCCTGCCTCTATTTGTAACCATGACAACTATAGAATATTTTATTTCGGTAATATAATTCACACTGAACATTTGCTCATAGGTTTTGTTGTTAAGGGAAAGGTTGACACACTGTGCACACATTTCATAAGCTACTGGAGACAACAAATGCAGGCAAGTCAGGCAGTTTGAGACCAAGAGCCTAGTTTGTATTTCAGAGTTCATTTAAGACCCTTTATTGTAAACAAAATGAACATGAACAAAAATTCATCCAAATTAAGTGTTACAGGTCATTCGTTACTTGCAATACAACTACTTGGTATAACAGAATGTTTTTCCACTTTTAAATAAATCACAGTGATACCCTCCATTTTTAAAAGAGTTAGTTATTCAAACACCAAATGTAAATTTTCAATTAAAATATCATAGGCATTATTAAGAAATATCAACATGGACGTTACAGGAAAAAAACAGCTATGCAAAACAAAGCAATGAAAAGCACAGTTTACATATGCAAGCTAAGTCTCATTCTGGTTGGGTCACTAAATTATTTGCATAGCTCCAATATTTCATCCTAAACTGAAGACAACTTCCAAAAATACACACAATAGGATCAGGTTATAAGAATAAACAAAAAGCCACAATTCTGAACATTACTCCGAGAAGATTAAACAACCTCCTGAGCATAACTAAAGTTTGACGCAGATAAATGTCAGAGTAAAATATTGCTGTACTTGATTTTTGTCCACATGGGAAAAAAAATAAAGCCATTAGCAGTTTAAGCCAGAATACAACAATTATAGACACACTGTTGCTTTGGTTTGGAGGCAAACAATAATAAAAAACCATTAAAGCTTATGGAACACTACCCCTTTTCTCACACAGATCCTATCTTTCAAGAAGGATTTAAAGTTTCAGCAGATTGCTAATTAGAAGAAACAATAATACTGTTATCTGCAGTCACCTTAAAGCTACAGCAGTTTGGGTTTCTGAAAGTACCTCAAAAGAAGAGCCTGATAGACATATTTAAATCGGTGCAAGAGACTCGCACGTGCCTACACACACACACACTTGCTCAGTTGTTTTCAAGACTACCAGGAAAAAGAAAGTTCCTTCATTTATCGGAAATATGCCCTATAATCTTCCATTTAAACAAGTAATAAGCCTGCAGCAAACATGCATGGCTTTTTCCTTCATTGATGGAAAAGTGATTAAATCCCCCTTAATCTAGTTACCAGAACGCTGTATTTTTTTCTATGCAGTTTTCATATACAGTAACAAAAGATAAGCAGCCAACTACATGACCAGGGCTCCATCATTTTTGGTTGTGGTGGGGAGATAAATCTGTCTCCAGCGTTCAAGGGCTATTTTCAGTTTAATAAATGAGACCAGAGGAGGAAAAATATAATAATCTTGGAGACGATGAGCACACACTGTTTATGAAGTGTATGACAAACACCACCATCCATCTCCAGCCCCTTCCTCCAGACCTTTCTCCACCCTCCAGGGAGGCATTGAGACCTGAACCTAAAATCCCGGGATCACAGACCTGCATCCTCACACGACAAGGACAGCTCGCCACGTCCACTCAATGTCAAAACAGAAAGTAGCTTTTCCCTCCCAGCCTAAGCCAGACCTTCGGAAAACCGGCACCCAAGGGATGCACCTCTGTGCTGCGAACGGCACCAGGCAGGACTTGGGTTCGGAGATAAGTTACAGGGAAACAGCCTTCGGTTTAAAAAAANAAAAAAAAAAAAAAAAAAAAAAAAAAAGGAAAAACAGGGGGGAAAAGAAAGGAAAGCATCAATGGAAAAGCGCAGCGACAGCCAAACAAACCTCACACTGGCGAGGACGTATAATCGGCATGGGAATCGTACGAAATGTTTTAATATGTATATACACACACATATACATTTAAGCAATAGTGTGCTGAAAAGTTCCTCGTATGCATCACCCGTGGGGATGTGGAGAAGCACGAAGGGGGAACGGGATTGCATGCCAGGCAGAGGGAGAGGACGGGGCTGGCCGAGGCGTTTGGGAAGAAGGCAGGGAGGGAAGCAGGCTGCCTGCGGGGTGCGCGCCGATCCGTGCCAGGCAGTTCCGCCGCGGCTCCGCGGGCGGGGCCGGGGGCGGGGTGGGG
>VYXD01005452.1:1492459-1513613 GCA_013397195.1 Hylia prasina
CACGGCGGGGACGTGCGGGTGGACGGCGCGTTCCAAAGGTCACCGGGCTCCCGCTGCCTGCGGGAAAGTAGCGGGCACTTGGAAATGTTGCCCCGCTTTATGAAATCACCGCTCCCCGAGGACGTGATCCCGGGCCTCTCCAAGTCCACAGGAGTGTTGGAATACGTTGGCACCGTTCTTACCCAACAACGAGGGGTGGTGTTTTTTGGTTTGGGTTTTTTTTGGGTTTTTTTTTGTGTGTGTGTGTGGGGGGGTTTAATATCCATCGCTTTTGGAGTCACTAGAGATTTTCCGCGTGGAAATCTGCATCTGTCACTTCTGTATAATCTTGTATCTGCGTGTGCTGCTTTGTAGGGATCTCTCTGATGTGCACACAAGCCGCATATGCTGTAGTTTTAAACATAGAACACTTTGTCTTTTATATTTCCTGTAAGCATAAAAATAAGCTTAATCAAATTCTTTTCTCCTTAGTTTGCTGGTTAAAAAATGCATCTATGCTCAAACGTGTTGGAAGTAAGGCAGTTGTGCCAAATGCCAGCAAAGGGAAAGGAGGGAAGCACACAACCCACAGAAACAGGCAAATCTATGTTTTTATTGGAAAAGGGACACATGCTGCCCAATGCCTGGAGCAAACAGTGCAGCACTAACAGAGCAATTTCATTTTCTCTCTTCCCAACCTCATAAACAAATGAAAATTATTGCAGTGGAGTAAAACAGTTCTAAAACCAGCCATCATCATTAATATTCGAATGCTTTTAGCTGAATATGGCCTCACTCTGGAACAGGCAGGCTTCATATATTTTTGTCTTTTAACATATTGTGGACTACCATTGAAACCTCCAGTCCTGTACATCACAGCAGAGACTGAGGGTCAGAAGTTCAGAACAGTTTAAAGCTGAATTATTTAGCATGTGCACACACGACACACCATTCTGTTTTCCACACAGGTTTTTTCCCCCCTCGGTTTTCTCCCTTTCAAACAGGAGAGTCCTGCCTGGTGTTATTTGCCCTGGTGGAGCTTTATTTGCCCAGCATACATGGTTGGCCCAGAATCTGAGGAAGCTGATGAGAAGTCTCAATGGGACTGTTGACCTAACAAGTAGCATGTCAGTCTCCCGATGGCATTTGAATGTTCTCGCAGCGAATGCTTCAAGACAGGAGAGAGCATAAAGCAGAGATTCTTTGGAATCCTTAATTAGACACACTGATTTTGGAGTACTGGCTTCTGCTGCTATCCTCCAGTGCCTAGTACTTTGTTTTGTGACCTTGAGGTTAAGGATACCAACCAGCCCTGTTTATTTTTAATAAAATCTTACCGTTTTATGAGACAGTTGTAGGTTTTATTTATTTTTAGCATAAGTGCTTCCATCTTATCTGCTGCACAGGTTCATAGTAAGGGATTTAGCTAATATTTGGACAGCACTTTTAAGCTATGAAGTTTTATATGTCTATTATACTGACCATTTTCTCCATTTTTCATTTTAGGAAGCTACTTTCATACTCTTTCACTTCAGGAAGATAGAGTTCAAATCTTGACTTTAGTTTTCCCATCAAATTTTGTCAAATACCTGATTTACAAATGCTGACATAGGGTCAGATTCTGCGTTCAGTTACAGGTAATGAATTTCAAAGAATTTCTTGATCCTCGGTGACTTTACTCTAGATCTACACCAGTTCGACTGAGAATTAGCATCACAATTTCATATTCATGAAGAATAAGCATTTGATTACATTGAATATACCATTATACTTTAATTTTCTTGCTCCAATTTTATTTTAGAAACTTCAATAATTTCAGAAGAAACTGCTTCATTTTTGTATTATTTTTTATTTCCTTTTTTTCTCTGCTCTGATTCTGAGAAAAAAGCGGGCGAGTTTTGTAGGGAAGGTCAGGGGGCTGTAAAGTTATTTGGGGGCATCCTGCTCCTGGTGAAGTGTAGCAACAATCTGGAAGTTTTTTAAAAATTAAGATTAATACCTGGATCTGGACAAATTCCCCAGTGCTTGGCATGATATTCCTCGCACTGGAAAAGATCCACTGCTGCTCACATCCTTTCTCAGCATTTGGGAAGTCCTGTCCTCCTTTTAGGTAGCTCGTATTTTAAGGGGAGCAAACCTTTGCCCACATAATAAAACTGAAAGTAAGGATCTTTCAAATGCTGATGAAACAAAAGATCTATTTCCAGAAAAACAGATATTCTGGGATGAGGGATTTATTTGGATGGGACTGTGGGTTTTTTTTAATAGAATCTGTTACAAGGTTGTGCTTGACAGGCTGAGGATTATTTGAAAGAATCCCAGTTTTGGATTAGGCAGCTGATAGCCTGCAAGACTTTGGTGTTTGGTAAAGCTTGCTCCTCTGAAAGAAGAGATTTCCTCTTTTAGCAATAGATCATTATGTTACAAGGCGTGTATTAGAATGAGAATAATACAACTTCCCCTGTCTTTGCTGATCATATCAAAACTAATGGCATCTTGAATTGTCAGAGCGTCAAGTCCATCTTCTGATAAACCATTAGAAGACACACAGATCTATTCATCTTATTGGAGATTTCATTTTAGTCTGAAAAATATTTGATGGCAATGCCATTAGATTAGCTGTAGGCATGTATCACAGGGACCAGCATAGTAGCTGAGTACTTGGATTTTGCAGAGGGGTTCCTATAAATATTTCCTGCTTTGTGGTAAAACTTATCCCCTAGGTATGTACATGCTTAAGAGAGTGAAATTCTTATTTATTTTAAGGGAATTAAAATATAATTCTTTAGATTGCTCCTAAAAAATTAACTTTTTTTGATGCAGGTTAAGCCATTTTAAAGGTAATGAAATTTCATCTCTGAAATTGTTGCCTGAGATTTTTTTAAGCCGTAGCCAAAAAGGAATGTCTGCTACACAGACTTTAACTGGAAGGTTTCACTTCTGCTTTCAGCTAATGAAGATCTCCTTAATTACAGGTTTACAACATAGATTCTAATGTCAATGCATTAATTTTCTGCTTTCTGAAAATGTTAATAGATCTAGTAAAATATCTAGAAAATATGGTAGTAGATATTTTGTATGTTCACAGGGGTTTAGGGGTTCTGAAAAGGTCTGTGGAGATTTGAAAGATATCTTAGGGTTTTTTTCAATAATCTATTTTTATTTATTTGAAGTATAAAGCGTGTTTGCTTCTGCTTCAGCATTCATATGTACATATCTGTTTCAATTATCCTTAGCATTTAACAGAAAGATAATGCCCAAAGGAAGTGGGAAACGACATTTAAAGTAATTTTTATATGTGCAGCTTGAGTTAATTGCCAAAATATGAATTTAAGATGGATTAAAAGCACTAACCTGTGCAATTTATTTAAAAACATAATTGACTTCTATGGGCACACCATGCTAAATGAAATACCTCTTTCCATAAGCAAATCTTTTATCTTCTGCTGAGCAATCAAAGCTGCTCTCCGGGATGGGAAGGCAGACATGGCAGGTACAACGTCCTGTCAGTGGGAGCTGGTTAGGAAAGGATTCTGTCCTTCATACATTCCAAACCATGCCCACCTCCGTGTCATTTACAGGGTAGTCATCAAGGCAGGCAACTACTCTTGTGAAAAGAACCAACCTCCAGACAAGAAGAGGAATGTCAGGTCATCATTGTTTGGTTGATGACCTACTGAGGGACTGAAATTATTGTACCAAGAGATGAGGAAGAGATGTGATCATTCCCCTAATAGCTGACCATATTCCTGTATTTTTTTCACAAGAGGATTATATTCTAACTCCAACTTTACATATCCCTGATTTCCTCAGGCATTTATCTCTTTAACCTCACCACAAACTGTTTGCAGACACACACACGTCTCTGTGGGCAGAGGTTATGAAGTCATTTGCTTGGAAGTGGTGAAATAAAGATTTGTGTGATTTTAGTTGTGTGAGCCAAAATGTCCTTGTCCCTGACTTGTCAAGGGAATGAGAAGAGTCTGATCCTCTAAGAGCAAGCAGTATATTGAGTTGATTTCTCTTAGCTATGACAGAGTCATTTGCTAAAACTTCCCCCAGAAGACAGAAGTGGGTTCTGCTGGAGTTTTTGATTGTGATTTCTGATGGGCAGTAATAAAAGTAAGATCTATTTCACTATACTGGCAGAGTCTAGAGCACTGTCTTGAGTTATTTGAAAATCTTTAATGGTTAGGGATAGCAGAGAAGTCAGGTTTTTGCTGGACTTCTTGAAAGTTTATGAAAGTTCTGTTTAACAACTTTATTTCCAGTCACCTCTAGTCCCACCTCTAGTCACATGGAGAGGCATTTTCATTGCCACTGAAGTCATTGCATCAGCTGCTTGAGTTCTATCAGAGTAACTCCAGTACGCTGGTTTATGAGGGAGGATGTGGGAGGAATTGGACTTTGAAGGTGATTTTAGAGGGAGTTGTGTTGTTTGATTTGTTTGTCTAAAACAGTAACAATATGTTTCCACCTATTCCTCATAATTATACAGGGAGAACTAAAATACATGCCATTTTGAACTGAATGTCTGTATTAAATTGGTTTGATTCCTATTTTCTGCCATCTGTGGCATAACTAGAACAGAGAGTGAGAACAAAAAATATAAATGACTCAGTCACATTTCCTTTAGGAGAGGCATCATACCCCCCATTCTTGTCAATTCCAACTCGGAATATTCTGTGATTCTGGTAATTTTAATTGTAAATAATTCATTTCAGCTCTGAATGAAGCAGTGGTATGACACCCTGGGCACAGAGAAGAGATGTTGCTGTTCTGTCATTTAATAGAGGGACCAAAATATATGCTATAATATTTTGGTTCAGCATGTACACATAATTTTTCTGTATATTTAGATGGCCTACCAAACAATCTCAGCAAAATGTTGAGATGTAATTCAGCTTAATTAAATCTGTAAATGTTAAGTACCTCATAAACTTGACTGTGGAAAGAACCAGAAGCAGGTTCACAGAGAGGAAAATGAGACAAGTAGGTGCTGCTGATGCCTCTCAGAAGACTTAGTGGCCACCTGCTTTAGTCGCCACTGATAATACAGGAAATCATATCCAGGCTCTGGAGCGACATGGAGACAGTGCTACACTCCACAGTCTTTGTTATCCTTCTATCCAGACTGACCAGAGAAGGTCCCTTCAGACCCATAGAAAACTTGATAGGGAAAGGCTGATGATATGTTGGGCTTTCTTGGGAATAGAGCTGAGGTATAACCAGGCACACCAGCATACCTTGGAGCCTGGAGGCACTCAAAGGTCTCACACACCTATAGACATCATTTTTAGAAGGCCTGATTCACCACAAAGTTTACATGTGATGCTTGAGGCAAACAGATTGTCCCTTTAGTACCTTACAGGCATTAGGGGAGTCCATTCCCACAACACCCTGGAAGGGGGTGGCATCACTGCTCTGACTATAACAAGAAATTTTCCTTCTTTATACTTAATGTCTTGTAAAAGTCAGTTTAAAATGACAATGATGCTTCTGGGTTTTATTTGGGTAATGCTTTTCACAGATTCTGAACATTATATAAACCTCCTTTTTAATGGATTACTTTAGGAATCAAGTTTTGAGCAAAGGCCAAGTGTTTCTATCACTTATCAAAGAAATTATACAGAATCACGTTTATACATATCACAGGTTAATGGTGAACAAATGGAAGAATAAGTAATAAAGGGGCAAATTATTATTGCTGAGTGACCTGCAGTGCTTAATCATAGAATCCTAGAACAGTTTATATTGGGGGCCTTAAAGATGGTCTAGTTCCAGTTCCCCTGCCATGGGCAGGGAACCTTCCATTAGATCAGGCTGTGCAGAGCCCCATCCCTGGCCTTGAATAGTTCCAGAGATGGGGCAGCCACAGCTTCTCTGAGCAGCCTGTGCCAGTGCATCACCACCTTCACAGTAAATAATACCTTTCTTATATCTAATTTAAACTTACCCTGTTTCAGTTTATGAAGAGGTCAAACTAAAATGAAAAAATTCTGAACATTAGGTTAGTGCAAGGCAGTGTAATAAAGCACGAAGACAAAAGGCTGTGCAGGGCAGGGGCTCTTTTTGGAAAACAAGGACATTGAAAAAGATTTTGGATTCTTTTTGAATAAGAACCTCAAAATGAAACCTCACTGTAATTTTGCGGCTAAAAGGGCAACGCAATCCTGAGATGTAGAAAAGAGTAATATCAAGCAGGTAAGAGGATTTGATGTTGCTCACATGCACAACAGTGGTAAGGCTACAGTTAGGAACCATGTCCAGTTTTGGTGTTTGCAGTTCAAAAGCAATGTGGAAATAGTAAGGGAAGTTCAAAGGAAAGGTATGAAAAAGGATTCAGAAAAGAAGCGTGACAACGCAAGGCATAAGCAGCTCAACTTATTTAGCTCATCAGGGAAGAAGCTGAGAAGTGACTTGGTCACTGCAGGTAGGTACTGACCCACGGAAAAGATACCCAAGAGTGAGGAGCCACTTTATCTACCTGACAAAGGCATTACAGGACCCGGTGTTTGCCAACTTAAGTCAGACAAATCCACTTGTAAAAGAAGAAATGTTTTCCTAGCCCGCAGAGCCCTAAATAATAACACTGCCCTGTAAAAGCTGTCACAGGTAGCAATGTTTAAGAGGATGTTAGATATGCATTTTTAAATACTTCTTTTCATATGCTTTGTGGAAAAATCTGTACATCCTTCTGTGCGTGTGTGAGTGGGAGCCCTGTCAGGATGCAGGGGGCAGTTCCTTGTCTCACACTCTGAGAACCTGTTTTTCCTCCTATTCCTCAGTCCCTTATGAGGCTCTGGGGATCAGCACTGCCAGGGTTACTCTCAGCATCCTTGTAACACCTGCAGTTTCAAAGGAAATAATTATTGGCAAATAATCACTGTCTCATTTTGTGGCTTTAGTGAGGTCTTGCAGACTGTCAGGAAGGATTTATTTTTTCTCTTGGATGAAACTGGCCACATATTATCTTGGTTATTTGGGAATTGTTTTATTTTTCTGCATTCATCTGGAGCATCAGAGATGAATGGGTGGCCTTGGATGGCTTTTTATCACTGTTCTGCACTGCTGCAGACCCACCCTCCTCTCATCATAGATGCCTCAGTGCTGTATTTTCCTTTCATATTAATGGAAAATTAATTCCAGTAGTTAAAGATTAGGCCTTTTGCCTCATGTCAGATTGGCAGGGGTCCTGAAGGTTACATGGTGTCTCCAGTGCAAAAGGCACACTGCTCATACTGGGATCACCTAGAGGTTTCTCATTTAGTCCATTTGTGCTTTTGCAGAGGTCTTGAGATTGTTGACAGGTTCTTTTTGTTTCATACATAAGTGTACTCTCCCAAGGACTAAACTTCTGTGTTTTAATTTATGGGTTTAAAATATGGATAAAACATATTGCTGGGAGATATATAGGAAGTCAGGCTCTCAGCTCTGTTTTTAAATGCTGGGAAACTTTCTATAAATGGTTTGTATAGTCAATAAGGATATGATTAACAATGTTGTGATGAATATTCTGCACAAGATTTTTGCATTCAGAGGCTTTTGTATCCAAAAAGAGTGAAGTGATGATCTTTCTGCCTTCTTTCTTTGAACAGTCTATAGAATTTCCCCTGGTAATTCTTGCGTGGAGCATAAATCTTACAGATGAGCTAATGAGAACATTTACAAACAAACAAATGCAAACACTCAAATCTTGCTTCTCTTATAGTATTTCCTGGAAACTCCATTGCATTCCTGTCTCAGTTATTTGGAGTAATAATTAGCCAGGTTGATTTTCATAATGTTCTCTAGGCCTAATCACAGCCCCGTGAGCATAGACTAAAATCCTGGCACCAGCTGAGCTGTATGAGGGTTTGGTTATGAATAACCCTATTCAGTTATATCCCTTGTGCAGAGCATGGGTTAGTAAGCTGGGGTATGTACACAGCCACACACATGTAAATAGTGAGAACGGTGCCAGGGAAGTAGAATTCCTCAGTATTTAGGAGAGAAAAACATTAGCGAGAGGAATTTTTTTTCCTGCCTACCTTTTTTGAAGCTTTGTTTCACGGTAGCCAGAGGGAGAAAAAAACACATTATATGAGTAAATTGTCTGGAGAATGTAACCAGGGCCCCAGTAAGCACTGAGAATGAAAACCCATGCGAGTGTGTATTCAAGCAAGTATGTGCAAAGAAAGTGTTTTCTGTGAATGCTCTCTTGGATGAAAATTCTGTTCTGTAACTAAATAACTGGGGAGAAGTCGGGGTTTGGCTGAACTGCCTTGTGTTGGGATTTTCACCAAGGTCCCCTAACTTGCCCCTTTCATTTATCTTCCCCTCTGCCCCAGTGTAATGTGTGTGGTTGTGGCCAATACCCTGAAAAAATTCAGATGAAATCTAAGATCCCTGATGACCACCACTGATTTCCAAACGATCAGACTGAGGCTGTGTGATTTTGGAGTGGTAGAGTTGGGATATTTTAAATTCTATTCTGTCAAAGAATGATTAGTACATTAATTTGGGCCATATTAGTACGTCTCCCCTGTGTTGATGGGAGGATAGACCCCTTTTCATGTTTAATCTAAAGAGGGATTGATGACTAGCGAGGTTGTCTCACACAGGGACATCTGCCACTGAAATAAATGATGAGCTCAGAGAGTGAAAATGTTTAGGCTGCACTCTCTAAATGTGGATTCCTTCTGTGCCGAAGGCAATGAAAGCCCTTAGGTAGCAGCTCTGTAGATTTTTCTCATTGTGGGCAAAAATAAGGGTTTTTTTATTATTTGTTAGCCCAAGGCTTCTTTCTTGAAGTTGCTACGGGTTGTTGATGCTGATTTCACGTTTCATAAACAGCCAAGTCATGTTCAAGAAGCAGAAAACTGACCTCAGAGATGACATAACCACTGGAGGCAGAGGAAAACGGCAGCATTCCCACTGAATGACAGTGAAAGAAAAGGGCACCTTTCCTGAGAGTTTGCCAGCAACTTTTGCTTGATGTGTGAGTTTAGAGCTTCTGTGTTAGAAGAACAGTAAAGTACCTTTGAATTAGAACAGACTAGAAAAGTTGCTTAATGTGCTTTTTTCACTCTTTTACTTTTAACCCACCACTGCAAAATTTCTTCTACCTGTAACGAATAATTTAATTTGGAAAGGCAAATAAGAGCTCATTAGCTGATGCACTGCTACAAGTAAGTGAGCAGGTTTTATGCCTAGGGACAAACTTTTACAACCATTTTGAAATGGCAAAATGCAATGAAATGAATGCCACAGCCTGTTCAGCGAAGAAGAGGGGAACAACCTCCTTCCTGTTTTACTTGGACACAAGTTTTCTGCATCTTGTAACCCTTTGTATTTGCATATTAGGGAAATGGATATATTCCAGGGACTCACATATAGACAAATTAAACATGAATGCTGCCAACAAGTAGTCCTGTGTGTTGTGTTTTCCATTAAATTCTCTGTGCATTGTGGCTGGATGGACTCACCCTATCTGAATGTTCTCCATCATACTCCTCAAAAAGGAGGCAGTAATATTTCTGCAGTATCTTTCTTTGTATCTCATTCTGTGTCTGGATATTTTGGGAGATGTTTCCTTTTGTCTCGAAAAGATTTTTTTTTACTAGTCACACTGTTTTAGAGTGAGTGTTTAATATAAATCTGTCTTTTTACTTCTATAATAGACTTTAGAAGAAGCAGACAATAATAACACATCTAATAGGCATTGAAAGAATTTCTTTACTGTGAGGGTGGTGAGGCCCTGGTACAGGTTGCTCAGAGAAACTATGGATGCCCCATCCCTGGAAGCGTTCAAGGCCAGGTAGGATGGGAATTTGAGCAACCTGGTCTAGTGCAGGGTGTCCCTGCTTATGGCACACAAAGGTTGGAAAGAGATGATCTTTAAGGTCCCTTCCAACCCAGACTATTTTATGATTGTATTATTATTTTCCACAAGGAATCTGTTTTTATCCCAAATATCTTAGTGATTTTCAACAGTAATCTAAGTGATTTTTGTGAACACTTACCTTAGTTTCTGGCAATGATTGCCAGAAAGCCCAGGCAGAAATCTGTCAACAGTGACTGGAAATCACAGGTCAGGATTTTTAGTATTTTACAGCATCAGGTCTGTATATGTTATAATTAAAAATTTCAGTGCTCAAAGAATAGATATGGAAGGTATCCAGAGGCTCAGAAATCTTATTAGTGTCTTCTAGAAGTTGCCTTTCATTTAAGTTTTGATTCAGTAATGCATAAAGTATTCAAACTACAATAACATACTACTCATTGGCAGTGGCTGGAATTGTGGCAGTTTCCACCTTCAGTGGTTGTTTTACTGCTGCCCCAGATCCACATGAACAAAGCAGATTTATGACTTGTGAATCAAATATTAGCATGGAGCACATCAGGCACTTGGTGCAGCTTGGAGCAGGTTTTCCTTCACTTGGGAAGCCAGACAGGTATCATGGCAGGCATGACTGTGCTCACAGGTGTCATCCCTTTGGCTTGAATGGGGAGTTTTGTGTGTGAGCAGGTGTTTGCTGTCTGGAGCCCACGGAAGAACCTCTGGGAACCCTTTATTTCACATAGTCCTGGGGCTGTAGGCTTGCAGACCCTCACTCAGCATTAAGAAATAACAGTAATTACCTCTCATATTTCTGAAAATGGAGCACATTTGGCTGCTCTGGCAGGCATCATTGGCAGCATTTCCAGGCATGTGCCAGCATCACCTCTGCACTTGGGGCCAGCACAGGCAAATATCAGGCACCAGCTTCAAAACAGCCCGAGGGAGCTCTGCTCGTGATTTTTGCTGGGCAGCGCCGAGCGCGCTGAATGCCCGGAGTCTCTGTGGGTTCAGAAAGGGCTCTGGTGAATGCCCAAGGGCTAAACGTCAGTGGAGAGATGCTGAACACAGAGGGCTGGCCTAGGAAATCCAAGTGCTGCAATTGGCTGGAGTGAGGGAAGGCATGCTAGTGAGCTATTCCTGCATAAGCTCCCTGTCTTGCATTCTTCTTGAGGCATCCTCCCTTGGCCCCTGCCATGCACGATGCAGACAGACTTCTGATTTTAGATGGCAACCTAAACTTGAGGAATGCTTTTAGTGGTTGGACTCCTCTGGGGAAAATGTAACTTTTCAACCCAGTTGTGGATGCCCATCCTTAGATATGTTCAAGACCAGATTGGATGGAGCAACTTGGGCTTGTGGAAGGTGCCCCTTGCCCATGACGGGAGATTGGAACTAGATGACCTTTAAAGTCCCTTCCAACCCAAACCATTCTGTGATTTTATGACTCTCTAGTCTTTCTACCAGCATTCCTCAAGGACAGCACAGCTTGTCTGGGGGTGCAGGTGAGGCAGTTGGTCTACACCGCAGGGACATGAGGTGCAGACATTTCAGCAAGAGACATCAGGGAGTGAGGGTTTTTCCTAGCTGACGTGCTTGGCAGCTCTAGAAAAACGCCAATTTGTGGAGCTGACTTGTACTTCTGGGAAAGGACTATCACCACCTCTAAAGACATCTCATTAATTCTTAGTGGCCCCTTCAGACACTGACATTTTCTTGCAGATCTCCTCTAGCACAAATTGTGACTTTTCTAGAGATTCTGAAGCATAAGAAGCTAAGGCTTAATTCCACCTATATTAGGCTATCAAAAATTCTTCCAGAAAAAAAAAGAGAAATATCTTGAGTTTTATCCTTACTTTAAGGTCATACCTTCAATGTACTTTTAACCGTGGGGAAAAAACCACCTTCAGTTTATTTGCCTTTCTCTGAGAAACTCAGCATATGAATAATGTACTTAAATTACTGCGTAAATGCAGCTAGGGACATACTAGAATAACTGCTTTGAATGTGATTTGATTGGAGTTACACAGTGATTCTAGTTTAAAAAGACAACTTTAGCACAGTTGGCGAAGGAAAAAAGATCACTTGCTTTGATATTTGTCCTATGTCAAAATCTTATTTCCTTTCTCTTCTGCTCCTCTGTGACTTCTTCCCTTGCACCTTGGCATCACACGATTTCCAAGTAATCCTCACCATTTTCAAAAACTGTTTTAAAATGGGAATGCTCAACTCACTATTGAATTGTGAACTCACAATTTGAGGCTGAATCTGCAGACCTTAACAGAGATAAAATCTGTATTGACTCCAGGCCCTTTCATGGCATATGGCAAATGTCACTCGAGTTATTAACAGCCAAACAATAATGGGCTCTGTTCCATATTTGAGGAAGCCTTTACCAATGAATTGGAGGAGATTTCTTCCTAATCCCAGATGCCAATTAGTTTATATTCTGATCCACACAGTTTGGTAACCTTTATGATTTTTATGTTAGCTAAAAGGAGTGCAGAAGGTGTTATTCAGCCTATAAATGGCTAATAATTTTTGAAATTAAGGATTAGAAATGTACATTAATATGTTGAATTTAAATCTAATCCTTTGTTCACTCATCAGCACAGACTATTTCAAGCTATTTGTTACTACACAGAAAAAAATCTTTGTCTCTCTCAGAACTGGCATTTATATTTCCTATTCCTGTGCACCAATGACTGTTTTAAAGAGCAATATCTTGTTAGGCACTAGGGATGAAACCTAATCTTTTTGTCCTGCGAAGCTGGAATTCTTTTGTGTCAGAAACCCTCAGCCAGAAAAGCGCACATTTGTCACTTGACTTTCAGGAGTAATCCCTTGGTCTTTGGCTACTCATGTGGAGTTAGGCACATGGGTTAGCATGTCCAGGGCTGGAGTCCCAAAATTAATTGCTTCCAGCTTCTGCTTTTTACAGGACAGTGGTGTTGGTAAAAGTGAGCTGCTAACATGATACTTTCTCCAACATGAAGCAGAGGGAAAAGGAAACATTTTGGCATTAGGATCACTGAAATATACTGTGACATTATCTCTTACTTGTGACATTAATTATTTATCTAGACTCCAAATCAGGCTCATCAGAGTTTTTATCTTTAACATAGCCATTCCCTTCCTGCCTGGTGTCAGGGCTGCTGTCCTGGGAACTGCCTTAGCTGTGGCCCTGAGCTGTTCAGTCATTCACCCAAACCTTTGGGTTTTCTGCCAGCTCCCAGTAGTATTTCGGTAGTCACTAATAAAAATGTTTTACAAACCAGTGTGTTTCAGTGAAGTGTATTCCAATGGTGCCCAGGTGAGGAGGACAGGGTGCCCCATGGTCAACTGTGAGAATGATTTGAGCACAGGCAGTGGATCCTGTAGACATGTATCAGGTCCCTGAGCTCTCAGTGGTCTTCTGAGCAGAGATGGGGGGACAGTGGTTGCAAGGGAGGAACTTCAAGTGTGTCCCAAGTGCGTGTGTTGCCCTACCAGCAGCATCCCACACTCCAGCAGGTCAGATTTTTAGCAGAAATTCCAAACACCTCTGTTGGGGTACCTTGGAAGGATGCTGTGTTTGCTGGGGTGTGCAAGGGGTTAACCCCAGAGGAAAGACCATTTATCTGCACAGAACCCTTTGGTGGATGGGAATCCCTGAGGTGAAGCCATTCTGTGAGAGGGTCAGCAGGAATCCCTTAGGTGAGTTACGTTTGTGCAGTCCATTATATGTCTCGTGTAATTGTATCTGATATATGGAGCATTTTTCCATCATTCTTCTTTGAACCCACCATGTGCACGACCCTGCCATGTGAGGTAGAAATAGACTTGTTCTTTCTCTGAACAGCGGGATGTGAAATGCTTTTGTGATCTCCCATAATGGACAAATGCCCTGCCTAGAGTTTCAGCAGCCTCTCGTTCCTTCAAAGTAGTCTACTGGGAGTGAGAAAAAAGAAAAACCTGCTGGAGGTACTGGGTTATAAAGTATTTTAAAACCAGAGAATTAATTAAAATTAGTGGGTTTTTTTTAAAAAAATAGAAATATCTCTGTTGTTTCAAGATGTTTTCTGCCAGATTCCAGTGAATCCAGAGGGAATAATTTGGTAGTAAATTGTATTCACAAAACAATAACCAAATGTTGGGTTATTATATTCAAGGAAAGCCAGATGTAATCTGAACCAAAGTGAGGCCTGATCCAAATCCTGAATAATCTAGCCTTCCTCAGTTGTACTACTGCTTTCCATAGAAGTTTTGACTGCAGGGAAATTATCTTAGGTGCAAATTTTATTTTTTTTAATAAGAATAATAGTGGAAAGGTTTCAAAATTATGCAGGTATTGAAGTTTCTAATTAAATAATTCGTATCTAAGTCAAAGATGAAAAATCCAATAACTGCAATGCTATATAAAGCTGCTGAAAGGTGCTTTAAATACATGCATCTATAAAGCTTCATAGGTAGATTTCTGGCCCACATTTCTGTACTCCAAAAAATCCCTCTCTTTCCTCCAAGTGTTATCCCATCTATTTCTGTCACAGAGTGCTGGGCTGAGCAAGGCACTGGGATCCTCCCTATAGACACAAGCAGTAAAAGCAATAATATTTGACCTTTTTTTCTTTTTGTTAAGCCTCCAAGTCCCAGAAAGTCTGGTGACTGATGAGTAAAGTGTATGGTTTCAAAGATGGTCTGTTTTAAAATACTTCTCTGGCTTTATTGGCAGTTTAGAATTTAAACATGTTTCCTACTTAAAACAATTTTTGACAGAAAAATGCAGTTTGAAGTGAATGGGGAAGTNGCTGCAATATACTGTGTATCACAACTCCTTTGAAGTCAATGGGAGCCTTTTCATTGATTTTAATGGCAGCTGGATCAGACCTTTAGTGAAAAGCAATGTACAAAGGCGCTGTGCTAACATCAGACTAGAGACAAATCCTTTCAGGTGAGTAGCACCTAATGGCAGCCTGGGCTTTGCCCAGGGAAGATGATGCCTCCTGGGGCATGATTTGTTTCCACTTTCAGTGCTGCACTGTATGCAACCAACTTTTTGCTACCCAGACCCTGCTTATTTAGGATGGGAGATAGAAAAGACTATTTTTTTTACAGCAGGTTGAGAGTGAGTCTTGAAATAAAATAGATGCAGGAGACTAGTAGGGTTATGGTGAGGCTGGCTGTATGGGGAGAGGCTGTCTATAACTAAGAAAGCTTTGCCACGTTTGATTCTGGGAAGGGTGTTCTTTCAATGTGGTGTGTTTTGATAAGCGGTATGAGAATTTTTAAAGTCAATAACTTGGTTTATAAACTTCAGCTCAGCTGGACTTAATCCTGCAGCTAGCAAATCCACAGACCAAGTAGCCCAGCTGTGTCCTCATTTGTTAAGATCTTAAACCCAAGAAGATGTCTGGGATGCTGAATTATTTTTTTTTCCTTACACATTTATAAAAAGCTTAATAAAGGCGGATAGGAATAAGATGTGTGGCATACCCAGCTCTTTCAGAAAAAAAAGAGGGAGAGCAAAGAGAAAGAGATGCATTTGAATAATATTTAGGTTGGCCCAAATTCGGGACCTATGTCTGTAAACCTTATCTCTGCCTCAGGAAAAATATAGCAATCAGGCTGATTTGTGGAAGCACAAAAGCACATGCCCACAGCTTCTTGTCTTAGGTGTATTTTCCTAAACAGGGCTACTTTACTGGTTTAAAGCCTGTGCCACATCATCGTATTTTACAGAATGAGACTCTCATCCTGTCACTCCTGAGCAAAATCTTTGGGGATAAATCCCAGGGCTTGTGTGGTTCTCTGTTAAATGAAACTGTGCAAGTTTGAGCATGCAAACAGCCCATGAGAGGGCAGGGGCTGTAATGAAATCTTTCTCCTTGCAAGAGTGAAAAATTTTCAATAACTTAAATTATTTTATAGTGCTGTCTATATTGTTAATATTACATATTATTTTCCACAATTTAGTTATAAAGGCAATAATCACTAAAAAAGGAGTCTCAACATGGAACTGTTTAAGAAAGTCACATATAGTGCAGCTGTAACTTTTTCTTTTAAAGCCATCCATTATTTGTAGCACCTTTTAAAACTGTTTATCGGTTTATATTTAGCAAATGCTGGTATATCCTTCTCTCCTGTTTCCAGTTATGTTAATATGGCATTTTTTGTTTACTTCAGTGCAGATGGTGAAATGTAGGACAGCTTATACACAGAGCCTACTCTGGTTCCATGTGAGATCCATACGAATTTTGACCACTGACTACAATGACAGCAGAAGTGGGCCTGTCATGAGAGATTGCAGTGTTGTTTAGCATGTAAAAGAGAGACTGAATGCAGATATTTATGATTACAGAGAATATAAATAAAACTGGAGCCGCTATTTTATTTTTTTACCCCCATCTTTTCCCAAGGGGAAGAGAAAAATAAGTGTATTTCATCGAAATAGGTTGCTTAAAATATAAATTTCAAGTCAATGGAAGGAAATGTTTCCTCATGCTGCACTGTAGACAGGCTGTTAAGATAATGGCTGCTGTGGATCAGAGACCCAAAGTAATTTTCAAAATTATTCAGTAATTTTGAGGCTCATGGTCCCAAATAGTCAGGTCTCAGACTGAAGAGCCCTGAATAATTCCTCTGGCAGTAGTACAGTCTTTCTTTACTTTCATAAGGGACATCACACACTTCTTCAGGAACCTAGGCTGAAACCTGGCTCCCAGACAGGTGAAAAATTCCCTTATTCTCCATGGGATAACACTTTCATGCCCAGAAGTTGCTGTTGCAGGTTGAAGTGATACCAGCATAATTTGTTGGAATATACCAGCAAACCATGAACCAGGTGGTTATGGATGATTTAGGATTTCTGTCTGAAGCCGTAGGGATGACCTCATGAACTTATCCAGTAGATGGGCAATTAGCTGACTGAATGTGCTTCCATCAGACCAGGGACTATAATTCAGTGTTAATGATTGTTGGTCAGGTGCAGGCAGGTGTTTGGTGAGCTGAAACTCTCTGAAGACAGGAGGAAAACTACATTTCTGGCTGAGCTCTTGGAGTATGCTGCTGGAATGAGTCAACAAAGCTGTGCAGAGCCTTGGTTGAAAGGTGTTTTAGTCAACTTGGCTGATAATCTCATCTGGCCAACTTGGTCAATAATCTCTTTTGGCCAACTTGACCAAAGCTTGAATAGGTGGTTGTTGCTCATCTCCTCCAACTCATAAAACTACTGTGGGTTAGAGTACATTCATATGGGGAATGAGGCAGGCAGAGCTGCCCAGAGAAGGCTGGTGGAAAATGATAGACCAAACTGGCCTTCAGCAAGGACCAGTGGACTAAAAAAGAATGGAGAATCCTATACTCATGTGCTGCCCAACTGCCTTCAAACACCAGGCTTTGAACCCTGAGAGCACTGACATCACTGGCATTTGTTAGAAATTGTAATCTTCATTGCCTACATCTGGAAAAATGTTGGGTCAAAATAATTTGGGGTAAAAGTTGGGATCAACATTTTTGCTAACTTCTGGCCCAGGGAGAAAGGAAGGTGAGCAAGTGAGTGCACTTACTCCATGTGTTGTCTGTGCAATTGGTCATTTTAAATTGGCAGCAAAAACCCCAGTGGGTTTATAAAGAAGGGAGAGGGAAAGAGAGATTACAGCACTGTTGGTCAGATTATAGATACTTATTCAAGTAGGTCAAATTTTGCGACTTATCTCCTTATCAGTGCCTCTCAAAAATTAAGCATAGCTTTAAAGTTACAGTATTTATGCTTATGTAAAAGAGACTGGAAGATCACTGGCTTTTATTTCACCACCTCACAGAAATGATAATTGCCACAAAACCCTGCTGTCTCAACAAGTCCTTCCAGTATCTTGTTACCCTGTTCTCAGTACGGGCACAAGTGATGCTCAGACAGCTCTCCTGGGAGGCCTTGCTGAAATCCATGTTTGTGCAGGAGTCCACACACAGGGAGCTCATTGTAGGTCTGGGGTCTGGAGCCTCATTATATTTAAAAAAATCCAAGGTGTTATGCTATTAAATATCAACAGAATGAGACTCAGCTATATTTCCCAGGATAAATGAGCACATTTGCTTTAATATTGCCATGTTCACATTTAGATTTTCTTTCTGTAGTTTTATTCACTTATTTTCTAATTCAGAAAATGCACTAATTTGCAGGTTTGCCCATTCCTGGTATGAATTAGGGTGCTTTTACTGTGTAGTAAAATTAAAAACCACAGACTAGCAATAATATCTGTCCTGCAAAACACCCTCCTTTAATTAAGCAATAGGACATGAAAGGCTGTATATTTCTGAGTCATTATGGCACACCTCATGTTGTTTTATAAGGCATGAAATCTAATGCAGAGTGACCACCCAAGAATTGTAGTAATTGCCCTAAAAAACACTGCCTGGAGTGCCTGGTTTCTATTGTGAAATGCAATCAAGATGTAAAAATAAGGATTAAAAAGAGACCTGTGCATGAAAAGAACCCTCTCAGCTATGGCTGTTGCCCCCCACCACAGCCTCTTGCTCCAGACCTGTCTTGAGGAAAGTTTTAAAGAATGTAACTGAATTGTAAAAGTGCAATTAAAGATTTGTAAATTTCTTGTAAACAGCTAGGTGTTCTTGACATCAAATTGTTTAAGGGAATTAAACCCGCTTATAGACAGGATCTCACATGCTCGCCTGAATTCTTTAGGTTTTTGTTTAGCTTTTTACAGACCCTCCTTTTTTTCAAGTTTTAGCTAGGATTTTTTTTGGCATTTAGTTAATCACTTCTACATAAACAATAATTAAATGGCCATCACCTTGGAAACTGGCTGCAATGTTAAACTTGAACTTAAATATAGGGTCTGGTACAGCCAATAAAGCAATTAACCCAATTTGTTCAGACCATAAATACAAAAGATAAAACATAAAAAAACCCCAAACCTTAGTAGAAGCAAACTTAAGCCATATTTTTCAAGCAGTTGTGTTCTCTGCCAGTCCAGGGAGTACTCTGGTTTTGTATGTTGCTTTATATAAAGTAATCAGTAAACACCTATTCTGCTGTGCTGTTCAGTTTAGAAAAGGATATATGGAGTCCTGTGTAGTTGTGGTGGGTACCACAGGGTGTTTGGACCAGACTAGGAGTTAGGAAAAATAGTGATTACAGCCTGCTATGGATGGAATAACTACTTTTGATATGTCCTAGTAGCATCCTGCAGTGATGCAGCCAAGGGGGAATACAGGTAAATGTAGTTTACCCCCTTCTAACTTGGGCAGTGCTGAGTTTATACCAAATGGGTAAGGATATCTATTTTTTTATTTATTACTACACCACTGGAATGATGCCATTAGGGTTCTTCACAAAAATTCTGCAAAACATGTCAGTTTAAATGGATGCTTTAAACTTCCCTTCAGGAGACAGGAAGAAAAAAGAGAAAGTGACAGACAGCCATAAATACCTCTGCTGAAAACTTTCAACCCAGCCTTTTTCTTCTTTCTTCCTTCTTCTCCATTTTCATTTTGAATTTTCTTTAATTGAAACCTCTGTGGCAATTCTAGCCTTCATTGAGCATTGAAATGCCAATAGAGCTGCTCTATAATGGAGGGCTCTGTAGCAAGACTGTACAATAATATCCTGGTGCAATATAACAGTAGGTAGCTGGGGAATGTAATCGATTTCCAAAAGAACTGGAATGACCCTCCTCACAGACATGCAGTTCTCCCAAACTCCACTGACTCCAGCTCCGATCAGTTCTGGTTCACTTCCTTCCTTAAGAGAAAGATGTTTAATCTTTTAGAGAGCCAGCATGCAGCGTTTTTTCCTCCCTTTTTGCTTTAAATAGTGCGTGCACCATTATGTCATCATCTTTATTTACCTGCTGCTCTTCACCCAAATGCCTTTATTGGGGTATATTTATATAGAGTTGTAAATGTCAATATTGGAATTATTTCTGTGGGGGAAAGTGATTGTGGTCTAACACCAGATGCTTTCAGTTGAAAGAGGGGAGAATGAAGCAGGTACTGAAAAGGGAAATGAGTGAATTTCAGAGAATTCAGCATCTCTGCCACAACATCCTGATTTTCTGTACGGAGTTCCAATCAGGAGAGCTGTGCTTCCACTAGGACAGGTCCACGGTTGTGCATTAACTTTTAACCTCACTATGTATAAGCAACAGCTACGAAATGGTTCTGCTTGGGTTTTAATGCATCTCTCAGTTTTTAAGAACTTTCCTTCTGAGATGCATTTGCTGTGGGAGACACACACACACATGAATATTTACAGTTCTGAAATGAAATTTTTTGTCTCTGTAAGTATCCATATATAGAATCAGGATCTAAGGAAAGTTAAGGGACTACTCTTCTGTTGTTTTTTGATTTCTGGATCTCTACACAGCCTATAAAGGTCTTTGAATGGGCAGCACAAAACAGGGCTTCATGTTCAGAAAAACTTGACAGACATTAAGATGTATTTTAAAATATTTCGTATTTTAATTATGGGTAGCAATGCAAAGTATCAGAGTGGTCAACATTCTCACCTTATAAATATCTCTTGTTTTATAGCAACATAGCGCCGTCTCTCTTTAAATTAGAGACTTTATGGAACAGGACTCTGGATTTAGCAAAGATTTTGCTCTCACTTTCTGTTTCATAAACATGATCTTCAGGTTTCTGAATCTCCCCTTACATTCAGTGCTGTCTGTTCCCTTTTATAAACAGTTAAATATATTTTAATTTCAGATAAAACTGTCAGACAAACCAAACTTTCCTCTTTAGAGCCCTCTTATGCTGCTGCCTGTGATAAATACAGGGTTTATTATTTCCTCTTTTTTGTTGTTGTTTTCTCATGTCATGACACAGTCACCACTGCCTGTATCTGGACTTTGCTTGCTTAGCCTCTGCTACATTCAGTGACATTTAAATGACGTCATAAGCATCCACTTTTTAAAGCCCATTTCAGTCGCAGACTTGAAATTCAAAAGCGCAAACTTTAAGCGATCAAGAGGAGCACTGTTTGCCTTGATTTGGCTTCCTCAATATATCTTGCAGTCCTACAGAAGTATGAAAATGAAAGGATCCGTATTTTTTACAATTTGGAGCCATTTCAGAGTGCGTGCAACGCTCTCGTTTTAACGAATAAAAGGTGAAATAGTAAGTAAAGAAAGGGGAGAGCAGCTCGGCGCGGTCGGGCTCGGTTCTCCCTCTGCCTGCGCGACGCTCCCCGGGAGCCGCGCTGCGCACTGCGGCCGCCAGAGGGCGCGCGCCGCGCTGCTGCTGCCGGCCCGTGCGGGGCTCGGTNTGTCTGCCGTCTGTCCCTGTCCGCTGTCCGTCCCTGCCCACGGTCTGTCCCTGTCCGCTGTCTGTCCTTGTCCGCTGTCCGTCCCTGTC
>VYXD01005452.1:1514447-1661320 GCA_013397195.1 Hylia prasina
CCCCCGCCTGCTCTCCATCCCTCCTGCTCCTGTCCATCCCCCCCTGCCTTCTGTCCATCCCTCCCTGCTCCTGTCCATCCCTCCCTGCCTGCTGCTCGCTGCCCATCACCCACGGGTGCTGATCTCAGCGTGTCCCTTGCCAGGTTCAGCATTAGGGACATGAATCCACCCCTCAGATCATTCCAGTGACACCCCGAGCTCCCTCCCCCCTGCCCCACTCTCCATCAGGCGCTGATGGGTTCATGGTGTGTTTTTTCCATACTAAATAAGGTGTTCAGGGACTGAGGACCTTTGCAAACCTCATCACCTCCCATTTTCCTGGGTACCTGCTTCTTTCACCTGCCTTCTCCAAAATAAGAATGGACAATTGTATCAATCTTCTCCTTTCTCCTGTGAAAATCCCAAGTTCTTTTAAAACAAAATGTTATGCTGCACATACAGTTCACCTTAATAACAAGAAGGAGAAGATGAATGATACCTGAGAAGTATTTATCATGTCACTGGTAGTGCTATTGGTGAGCAAGGGGCACTACAAAACTACCTTGACTAGAACGGAATTAAAATGTGCCAATTTCCCTTTGTTTAGGGAAATGGGGGAGCATGAGGGAGCTTCTGGACAGTGTTTTAAGAACCTGTTTGCAAACAACTGTTAGAATTGCAGGTACATATTTAGTAGCTTTCAATTCAGTCTTTGAATCTCCCAGGACTCGTGGGTCAGTTAATAAGGTACTCTGTGTTTATCTTCAGAATGAAACCTGAATACTGAGGTTTGGGCACTTCTGTATGGAATGGTCCCAGTCTGGCACCCAGGTCATTGGAACTGGATGTTCACAGTTACACAGAGCTTGACAAATGTTGCTGTGTAGGTCTTTACTGATGATCTTTGTGCTACAAACACAAGGTTTCCGTTCCAAATGTCAGTATTGTCCAAATCTTCCTTTCTTTCTTCAGGTGGCTAACTCTGTTTTCTGTTTTTCTGTCTTCTCCATTCAGAGATGGCCTTGTGGGTATAAAGCCTGTAAAGCTTTTTTTTTTTAAATGAACACCGTTATGCAAATTGTTGCTTGAAAGAGAGCACAGACCTATGCAGTGCAGGTTCAGACTGAGCTCTCACTGAGATCAGTGGTAATGCTTTTCTAAATACCAGGAAGGTTTGCAGATCCGGACAGGTATGCTGCATTTATTGATACAAACTTTTGGAGACCAAAAGATGAATTTTGGCATGTCAAATGGCAGTGGAACCATTTCTGTCTGTCACAAAATCTTGTTTGGATTTAAATTATTTCTGTTTAGCTTGCCCAAGTCCCTTTTCAACCTGCTGGAGCCCCCAGGTTAGCTGACCACTAGTATGTGGTCACTACCATGTGACCACTAGAAAGGACAGACTTCTTGGAGTGGATCCATGAAAAGCATCCATGGAGAGGAGCCTTGAAAATCAGAGGTCTGGAGAACCTCCCCTGTGAGGGAAGGCTGAGAGAGTTGGGATTGCTCAGCCTGGAGAAGAGAAGCTTCAGGGAGAATTTATAGAACCTACCAGTACCCAAAAGAAGCTGACAAGAAATCTGCAGAGGGACTTTTTACAGGGCATGGAGTGGTAGGACCAGGGGGAATGTCTTTAAACTGACAGAGGGCAGGTTTAGATTAGGTGTTAGGAGGAAATTCTTTCCTATGAGGATGTGAGGCACTGGAACTGCCCACAGAAGCTGTGGTTGTCCCATGCCTGGAAGTGTTCAAGTCCAGGTTTGATGGGGCTTTTGGGAACCTGGTCTAGTGGAAAGTGTCCCTGCCCATGGCAGGGAGTTGGAATGAGAGAATCTTTAAGATCCCTTCCAACCCAAACTATTCTATGATTTTGAGGAGTTAGCCTCATGGGACAAAAAGGACATAAAAAGTTTCTGATGTTATTAAACTAAGCAGCCTTAGTCATCATGTGGGCAGCAAGCACCTGCAGGAATTGAGTTTTGAAAGAAAACAAGGTTAATAAAAAACATTTGAGGTAGGACATACAAAAGGGTAGAGGTTATACGAATTAGAGGTGCTTGTAATCTTGTATCAGTGCACTCAGAGGAAACGACTGGCTTTCATATTTCTTCAGCTGAAGTAATCAAAAAAATAGAGCATCAGTCAGTGGTATAGCTGCAGTAGGCTGAAAATGATGTTTGTATCCTAAAGGTGCTGCTCAGTGACATCTTGTGAGCCCATGTCTGTTTAAAATGATGAAGAAAACAATGTTGTTTGGGGAAATGTGAAACTTTGCTGAAACAAAACCTTAAAATATTGTACTTCTGGCCCCATTAGTTTACATATTGTATCTTCTCTGATTCATAATCTTTATTAACAGTCCAGGTGCTCATTTTATCTGGATAGAAAGTGTTGCCATGAAACAGACTGTCCTGTCTAGGGTACAGGGTCTGATGTAGTAAAGCCAGGACTATGTTGGTCAGAGAATGTCTAAAGCATAGATAGGCACTGGGATTGGATTTTCCTTAGCAGTCTAACTAAAATGATTGGTTACTCACCTTTAAAGCAAGCTTACAAAGGGCAGTTCCTGAATATTACATCAGGTTGTTCAGCAAAAATATTAAAGTAGTTTTTAGGATGTTGGGTGGATGCATATAGGAAACCTTCTGTGAGGGTGTAGTAGGTTTGCTTTTTGTGGACTTGCTGGATATATTGCCATTTACAGTAGTTGATATAGCTGATTTCCATGGTTACCACACAGAAGGATTATTCACCTTGTTTATAATTTTGGTTGCATGTTTAGAGAAAGAGAGAGGGAGGGATAAAAAGCATATTTGAGAAGTGTAGCCTGTACTTAACTCATAGGGGTCTTGTAAGGTTGAATTAGCTAATATTTTCTGCTTTGCTTTGGAGATGTAAAAACTACTTATGCTTTATTACTGTTATTTTATTTTGGACAAATCTTGCCAGGAAGAAGCCTCATGGAACATGAGGACAAATCTTTTGTCCTCATGTTTTTTTGGACAAATCTTGCCAGGTTTAAGAAATCACATTTCTTAAATAGCTTAACCTTTTAGACCTGCAGGAAGAATTTTATATTGTGGAAAAACCTTTTCTTCTAAGGAGAATACAAGACAGATGACCCAGTAATTAAGGTGCTGGCCTGCACCTTAAAAGATCTCAGTTAAGTTTCTGGCTATGAGGAATCCTTCTTCACAGTAAGTCACTTTATGCCAGGGTCAGTTTATCCTCAGTGGAGGGTAACATTTTCTTTTCTCACCTGGTCTACTTACTGAGATCTCTTACTGAGATTGTAAACTCAGAGCCCAGAGACCACCCTTGACTACCTGTTCACATCTAGTGTGGCTGTACTAAGAACCTGATCTTACCTGTGAAGAATGAACAATTTAAGGATGAGATAACTATTTTGCATGAGGTGTTTAGCTTCCTTCAGTGGACAGTGGATAAGGCAAAGGAAATGCCATTGTAAATTAGCTACTTTTTCTGACTTAAGCTGTACAAACATTCATAGTCAACGGACTGCAGTTTTATTACAGAGTCATGGGAGCTATTTTACTCCAGAATCTTTAAATTAACCAAGGTGTTAACTAGGGTAGTAAAGATAATTACTCTTTTAGGCTTACTGAAGCTCTGTGCAGACTGGGAAGCCAGACCCTCTGCCTGCAAATGCTCGTGTAGCAACAGTGCCATCACCTTCCACCATCTGGACAACTGGCTCAGCATCCTGATATTAAAGGATAGATTCCCACTTTAAAACCTTAAGCAAAGTGGAGAAGGGATGTCTCAGTTACTCTGATTCATCTTGAAGTTGGGAATCAGAAGATTAATGAAAACTTTTGTAGGTGTGAATGGGAAGGTGTGTAGAGAAGTAAATTTTTTTCAATTCCTTTTGTGACAGAGTTATGTGAGAGGGCCACAAACCATTATCCTATCTTGGAGACGCTGGGCAGGATTGGTATGAAACATCAGGAATACAGTGTGTCCCAGTTTCACAGGGCTTGCTTATGCTGAGCTCTAAAAGGTAAAATACAGTCAGAATATAAGCCAGCAGCTCAGGGTACAAATTTTAGGCACATGGGACAAACTGGAAAGCATGTGAACTCCCTCTGCCATGCAGAAAGGTTAAAAGTATCACACAAATCCAAGATGAATGCTGGAGGCCTTTTCTTCCTTTTTCTCCTAAGCAGATCTCTGGAAAAAATAATTTCTGTGCCACCAGAGAGCTCCAGCAAAAAAGGACTCTGGTTGAATATATTAATTCTTGGAAATATTTAAAAAATGTGTTTTTATTTGGTCTTACTAAAGTAATGTGAAAGTACCAAGTGCTTTTTGTCTCTGGTATCTAATCTTTCCTCTAGACTGTGCTGACCAGTCTACAAAACAAAGAGAAATGCATCCATGTGATCTCTCTAAAAAGCATGAATGTATTATCTTTGATGCAAGTTATTCCAAAAAATAAAATAATTTTTTCTCATGTTGGTAGGTATAAATTAAACATGACACTCCTAGTAAGAGTTTCTGAAATAGCTATGCTGAATAAAAAGGTGAGAAGTATGAATAAATAGGTCTAGGCAAAGAAGAAGTCTTTAAAAACATTCATCTTAGAGCTGCTTCACAAAAGAAATGACATCCCAGTTTTAATTTGTCGCAAACTGGACACCTGGATGCCGAGGGATCACTCTCAAAGAATATGGGTAGTCCAGCTGCCTTTCCCTGCACACACACTGCAGTGAATTTTCTTTTTTTTTTCTCCCTGCTAAAGATGAATTTGAGTCTTTGTTTCAATTACATTATTTAAAATTAATCATGCTTTTGGAGTGCTGTAGACAAGAAACAGAGGATAATCTGCAAACCCCATGAATGAAGATATTAATATTCTGCATAAATATTCCCAGCCTTGTGCTGAGGAGAAGGTATCTGATCAGAGTGTTTCCTTGGACTAGAAAAAGAACTCCAGGCCTCTTGTCAGTGGAGTGGTGACTGAGCACTTGGCTTTGATGTCTTTAGCTGTACCTCAGGAAAGAGGTGCCAGAAGAAGAAGTACAAGGTAGGGTTGAGAGCAGAGAGAGGCTGCTTGGGGTCCTCTTGTTCTTGCTGGAGACTGATCCTTCCCATTTGCCATACAAAGCCATAGTTTTATAGTGAGCTCCAGGACCTGTGGGGCAGCAGAGCAGTGGAAAGGATTGCTACAAAAGAACACAAAAGAACTTCACGAGGGCGCTACCATAAGCCAAACAGCAAAAGCCCAAGTTTATTTACAAAACTCAATTTCATCCATTTCCAAAGGTGCCTGTGGATTGGATGATGAAATCCCACCTCCCAAGCCACATTGGTCAAGACAACTGTCAATCAACTTTCTCCACCTACCAAAAATATGAAAACAACAAGGACAGTTAGGAAAGCAAAGCTATTTATAGTAAAAAGTGTGGGAAGGTATAAATTCTGACTCCAATATGAAAGACAAATCAGAAGGCCTAGAAAAATCCTCAAAACCAGGGTGACAAAGGATGACTGTCCCTGGTTGGTGTGGCTTGCAGTGATGTCTCTGGTTGCTCCCCTCTGCAGCCCAGCTCCCCTTGTCCTTCAGCTCAGAGAGCTGTGCCACCTGGGGCAATTTCAGCTTGTGCTGGATGCCTGTGGTGTGTTACCTGTGTTTTAGTCCGAACTATTTCACACTAAAGGTCCCCTTCTAAACACTTAGTTAGGTGGACTCTTTCAGAACTTCGTGGGTGATAGCTCTGGAAGTAGAAAGTCTTCATGACTCACTGAGTATTGTCTGTGAGGAATGATTGAAGCCATCTACTTGCAATCCCACTAATCCCTGCCATGTCCCTGAGACAGGACATCAGAATTCCTCTGACAACTGTATCAAATGCCATGCTCAAGTCCTGCATGAGGAGTTATTTTTCAGAGTTCTGATAAAGGAAAATGTAGGTTATTATGAGAAATGGATATAAATTTAATAACAAGGTCTGATATAAGCAGGAAGGTTTTTTACATTGTCTGTTCTCCTAAGATTACGGACAGCCTCTATAATGTGATGTGCCAGCAAAGCAGGAAAATGCTCTTTGCTATTACAGCCTGGTGTTAGGAGTGTGGATCTTCCCTTTTCAGTAATTCAAGTGTAGTGGAGAGATATTTGTGTGCAAATAGCAGAAACAAGCAAACACAAATTCAATAGCTGGGAAAACCTTTGGATACTGTAACTGTTTTCCCAGAGAAGCTGGTAAAATGTGTCAAAGAAAATGCTCAAAAATCTAACTGTCCCTTTTGAGTTAATTCGGGAATTTCACTGATTTAAATAGAAAGCTCTATAGGTAGGACATGGCCTCGTAATATAGGGCTTGAGAAGTTTGCTATCTGTGAATGTTTGCAGCTGTGATGAAGTTATTGACAACAAGAGAAACAGATCGTATTGGAGTGTTTGTACAATTGGCTGTTTTTGAGGAAGAAATATTGTTGAAGTAAGAGGGAATAGCACTCCTTTTGTGAAAAGGGTGATTTACATTTAAATCAGTAGCCTTTGCGCTGATGATTGCTACAGAACATAAATGTAGCAGTTCTGCTGAGTGTAGAATTATTTAGCAAGATCTTTCAAGGTTGTGTGGTATCAGAACATTGTTTCTGATTTGAATTCAATGGATTCTGCAGCAGAACACAGCTGGGTTCAATACAGGAATGAATCAACCTCAAGAACCACAAAAAATTACGACCAGACTTCAAGCAAGGAGATTAGATGGGAGACCTTTGATAAATATATGGAGAGACTCCCTTAGCTGTTGTACAGTGAGTTGGGTTTTTTGACCACCTGAAAGAAACAATGACAGAACATTATGCAATTCCATAGCAGAGGAACATCCCAGGGTATTTCAAAAGGATGTGAAGACAGCAAGGTGAGGTACCCACCATTTAGAGCTGGCAGGACTGTCCCTTCAGCTCCTTGTTTTTATTATGTCATGCTCTCTTCCAACTGCACCCATTTTTCGGAGTGTGCTAAGAAGTTCACTAGTCACTAAATTGAGGATTCTGGTCCGTAAGTGTATCCTCAGTGTGCAGGCTAAGGTCCCCATCTCATGTACTGAACGTTAGTCAAATATTGTTTCAGAGTGTTTTTCCTGCCTTACAGAGGGATGCTTGTCACCATCGTGTCTGTGTGCCTGATGTATGTTGACAATTTTACCCTTTCCACGTCCCAGTGAGCGCAGGATGTGGCATTAAGAGTATTTCATATATGAAGGACACAGACAGTGAGAAGGGAAGTGATTTATGTGAGTCCATTCAGGAAGTCTGCAGCAAAGTTGGAAAAAAAAAATACCACTGTGGCTGTGTTTACATTAGCAAGTAGTGGGGCACTGCAGGAGTGGGCTGCAACACTGACAGCAGCACTGCTCAGGACCTGTCATCCACACTAAAATTGGTTTGGAGCCTTTACTTTGGACTGGATCTACTCTCACACAGGGAAATGAACTCTTGTTGGCAGCTGGAATGCACCTGGTGCACATCCTTTGGTTTAATCCAACCATCCAAGAGTCCAGTTTGCCTCCTCTGAGACTACTCATGATATGAGCTACAGGCTTACTTCTTTACTTATCAGCTTTACTCCTAGCACACAGTCCTGAATGGAGCTAAAGTACTTTGTAGAAACACCCTCTGTCTCCTTCCAAGCCCAGTTCCTCTACAGTATTTAAGGTGAATCCCAGGAGGCACCTCCCACAGTGTCTCTGACATGACGTGTAGAACTAGGCAATTACTTGCAGATTATTGATACTGTCCTTGGCTCACTTTTCTCATTTAAAACCCTACTCTCAGTGAGCTTGCTGCCTCACATGGCTTCAGCTATCTGCTTTGCATCAATGACTTACAAATCTGCCTGTTCTCTCCTGACCTCCCTGCCTCCATCAAGCCCAGCACCTTGTCGTGTTTCTCCCTGAAATTTCCCTCTGAATGTCTCGCCCTCCATTTAAACTTCATGTGGCAAAAACATCATAGCTGAGTGAGCTGCTTGAAGTCATTACAGCAAGAGCCCAGACAGCCATTAAACATAATAAAATTTTACATATGTCTTAGGCTAGAGGTAGAAAGAAAAATGTTTCAGCTAATTGAGCTAATTTTTTATTAGGCATTTTATTACAGTATTGTATTATATAAGTGTACTTCAGTAACTTTTCTTAAAGTGTTTCATAAATGATAGAACCAAGTTTATGTGATGTAATGTTTAGTTCAGATTTTGAAATAGATTTCTTGGGCATCACAAAAGGCAAATATCCTCATACTTGTGGATCCCTGTCATGTTTAATGTTGGCCACAAGCTACATTTGCTTGTCTCATGGAGGCTGTGAGCCCCAGGGTGATGATATTAAATGGTGTGAGACCTACTGCAAGGCTCAGTTGCAGCAGACACGGACAGGAAACAGCACTGCTGTCAGGAGACCTCTGATGTGATCCCACACAGGTTCCTCTCTCTCTCAATAGTATTATTAGTGATTTAGGTAGCTCTGAATCCGGGATCTGGGGTGACTAAATCCTCATTCCTGCAATGCTGACCAAAGTCATGTTGCCATAAAAAGTCTGTGGATAGCTTTTCACCAGAGAACAGGGCCATTAAATGACGAAAATGCAGTTATGTATCTTGATGCTGTCAATGGTAAAAGGCATGTCAACAGCAGCAGTTCTGTGACTCACTATGAGCCTGGAATGGAGATCAGGAAGGAGGAAACAATGCAGAAAAGGTAGTGCTATGTCTTGGGGCAGCAGCTATACCCAGACACCCACTTTCCTGCCTCCATAGGACGCCCTGTCAGAACCTCCCAAACCCACCTCCCTTACTGCTAGTACTGGGAGCTGTGCAGAAGGTGTTGTATTTTAGGAATTAGTGATCCTGCGTAGACCTTGTCTGCTCTGCTGGCCATTGTATTTAGGGCCTGAGAAATCCATACATTACTGATATATTCTGGAAGTTATATTTGGGACAGGAAATCTCTATATGGAACAAGGGGTGGATGGAATATATTGATCTTGACTGGGAGACAGTTGCATGTTGTGATTGTTGGTGACCCACACAGCAGCTGCCTGAGCAGGCTGTGCCATGCTGCCTGTGCTGCACATCCAGGCTGTGTTGTGCTGCACAAACCTCCAGGACAGCCTCAGCCAGATCACTGTGAATGATGCCACAGGCAGCTCCCCCTGGTACCAGCAATTACACTGCTTGCTCAGCCTTGCCTTTATCAAAAAGTACAGTGAGAAGCTATCATGCAGAAGTCCTTTGTGAATAGTGTGGTTTTCTATTAAATTACATATTAGTTGAAATGACCAAAATGGTGATATTTATTTCCCTGGATGGGATCCACTTCACACAGTGGGCTATGGCAAATTCCAGCCAGGGTGTGTGCGATGCTGCACAAACACAGAGTGCTGGGACAAAAGGGATGCAAGATTTATTTGTTATCTGTATTCCTCCTCTTATTCTGTCTTCTTAAAGCAGTTATTGATCTGCTTTACCCAGCAGCCTGATGATCACTGAAGAGCTGGCCATGGAAATGTGAGCTGTCACCCACATCGTGCAGTGTCAGGATTGTCAGTTTTGGACAACTTCTGTAATGAAAGATTTCAAGCAATTTTCCCCAGTCCCTGAATAATATGTCCCTGGATCCTCACAATGTGGCCAGTTAAAGAAGTTTCACTTCATCTCATGAGGCAGCACAGGGTGCTGTTCCCCACCAGTCCCCAGGAGACATTCCTTGTCCAAGTATCCCAGACACGGCGTGTCTCTGGGTACTTCTGTTTTTCAGTCCCTCAACTTGCTGATCTTTGACTCAATAAGAGAATGTCTGCTGCGATTAGTACAGAGAAGAGTGTAAAAATCTCTGATTTGGCAGAAGTCCTCCTTGATTGATTTCCAGATCACAAAAGACAACCAGCTGCCAAGCCTCTGGAGCACTCCAAGTCAATATTCACACAAGCAGACACCACACGTTTGACAGATGTTAGTCACATTGCTTAATGCTCCACTAGATGCTACAGATGTGAGCGTGGTACAAGAACCTACAGAGGAAAAAAGAGGATAGAAAAACCACCAAATGACAATTTCCCTTAAGAGATTGTTTCTGCACTTCCTTGTCTAGATTCTCAATGCAGGTTCTGTTGTATAATTAATGGCATATCACCTTTATTCCCATACCAGTCTTATACCTTACAGGCTGTCATCTGAAAACATAGGCAGAGATTTTGTGCTGTGCTGGGTTTTAGCTAGGAAAAGGTTATGGGAGAGTGTTAGAGTCAGGTAGAGAATTTTAATTCCAAATTACTAATGCATATATTCATATATATATGTGTGTGTGTGTAAGGCTCAGCTGACCCACGGTCCTCTCTTTGCCTGGTAGAGGCACCCATAATGATTTCCCTTAGCTACAGGTAGGGAGGTCAAGGAAGGCAGGAGCAGATTGTGTCTACTTTGGTTAACAGAGTTATATGGCAAGAAGGCTCAGCCACAGGAAATGGGACATACCTGTGTGGTGGGCTGGCCCTGGATGGACACCAAAGTCACCCCATCACTGCCCTCCTCAGCTGGGCAGGGCAGGAAAAATATAACAAATGTTTGTGAATTATGGGCAGGGAGTCTTGTGGACAAAACAGACTTGACTTGGGGAAATTGCCTTAATTTATTGCAAATCAAACCAGAGTAGGATAATGAGAAATGAACCCAAATCTCAAAGCATGTTCCCACTCCTCCCTTCTTTTGAGGCTTCACTCCTGATTTTTTCCCTCTTTCCCCCCAGGAGCTCAACAGCTCAAGGGGACTGAGAATGGGGGCTGTGGTCAGTTCATGACATGTTGTCTCTGTGGCTCATTCTCCTCAGAGGTGAACTCCTCACATTCTTTCCCTGCTCCTGTGTGGGGTCCCTTCCACTGGAAAAGTCCTCTACAAACTCCTCTGAGTCCTTTCCAAAGGCTGCAATTCTTGATGAGCTACTCCATGGGGTGCAATTCTTCAGGAACAGGCTGCTCCAGCATTTGTCCCCCACAGGGTCACAGGTCCTGCCAGCAAACTTGTTCTAGTGGGGACTTTCTTCTCCAAGGGGCCACAGATCCTTGCCAGAAGCCTGCTCCAGCATGGGCTTTGCTCCAGCATGGGCTTCCCATGGGGTCACAGCCTCCTTTGGGCATCCTCCTGCTCTTTTGTGGGGTTTTCCAGGGGCTGCAGGTGGATCTCTGCTCCCCTGTGGGCCTCCGTGGGCTTCACGGGCACAGCTGCCTCACCATGGGTGGCACCAGAGACTGCAGGGGAATCTCTGCTCTGACACCTGGAGCATCTCCTGCCCCTCCTTCTGCACCAATGTGGGTGTCTGCAGGGCTGTTTCTCACACATTCTCACTTCCCTCTCTGGCTGTAGCTGAACAGTTGTTTTTTGTCTCTTTTCTTAACTCTGTTATCCCAGAGGTGCTGCTGTTGTCTCTGATGGGCTCAGCCTTGGCCAGCAGTGGGTCCATCCTGGAGCTGACCAGTACTGGCTCTGTGGGACATGGAGGAATCCTCCCTCAGCTTCCCAAAGAAGCCACCCCTGTAAAATCCCTCTAGCAAAAGCTTTGTTGTGCAAGCCCAATACAACTGGTATCCTGTCCCGGGATTTCTTTGAAGCCCCACACCACAATTTATATTCCTAAAATCATGAGAAAACACCATCTNACATATTAGTTGAAATGACCAAAATGGTGATATTTATTTCCCTGGATGGGATCCACTTCACACAGTGGGCTATGGCAAATTCCAGCCAGGGTGTGTGCGATGCTGCACAAACACAGAGTGCTGGGACAAAAGGGATGCAAGATTTATTTGTTATCTGTATTCCTCCTCTTATTCTGTCTTCTTAAAGCAGTTATTGATCTGCTTTACCCAGCAGCCTGATGATCACTGAAGAGCTGGCCATGGAAATGTGAGCTGTCACCCACATCGTGCAGTGTCAGGATTGTCAGTTTTGGACAACTTCTGTAATGAAAGATTTCAAGCAATTTTCCCCAGTCCCTGAATAATATGTCCCTGGATCCTCACAAAGTGGCCAGTTAAAGAAGTTTCACTTCATCTCATGAGGCAGCACAGGGTGCTGTTCCCCACCAGTCCCCAGGAGACATTCCTTGTCCAAGTATCCCAGACACGGCGTGTCTCTGGGTACTTCTGTTTTTCAGTCCCTCAACTTGCTGATCTTTGACTCAATAAGAGAATGTCTGCTGCGATTAGTACAGAGAAGAGTGTAAAAATCTCTGATTTGGCAGAAGTCCTCCTTGATTGATTTCCAGATCACAAAAGACAACCAGCTGCCAAGCCTCTGGAGCACTCCAAGTCAATATTCACACAAGCAGACACCACACGTTTGACAGATGTTAGTCACATTGCTTAATGCTCCACTAGATGCTACAGATGTGAGCGTGGTACAAGAACCTACAGAGGAAAAAAGAGGATAGAAAAACCACCAAATGACAATTTCCCTTAAGAGATTGTTTCTGCACTTCCTTGTCTAGATTCTCAATGCAGGTTCTGTTGTATAATTAATGGCATATCACCTTTATTCCCATACCAGTCTTATACCTTACAGGCTGTCATCTGAAAACATAGGCAGAGATTTTGTGCTGTGCTGGGTTTTAGCTAGGAAAAGGTTATGGGAGAGTGTTAGAGTCAGGTAGAGAATTTTAATTCCAAATTACTAATGCATATATTCATATATATATGTGTGTGTGTGTAAGGCTCAGCTGACCCACGGTCCTCTCTTTGCCTGGTAGAGGCACCCATAATGATTTCCCTTAGCTACAGGTAGGGAGGTCAAGGAAGGCAGGAGCAGATTGTGTCTACTTTGGTTAACAGAGTTATATGGCAAGAAGGCTCAGCCACAGGAAATGGGACTTACCTGTGTGGTGGGCTGGCCCTGGATGGACACCAAAGTCACCCCATCACTGCCCTCCTCAGCTGGGCAGGGCAGGAAAAATATAACAAATGTTTGTGAATTATGGGCAGGGAGTCTTGTGGACAAAACAGACTTGACTTGGGGAAATTGCCTTAATTTATTGCAAATCAAACCAGAGTAGGATAATGAGAAATGAACCCAAATCTCAAAGCATGTTCCCACTCCTCCCTTCTTTTGAGGCTTCACTCCTGATTTTTTCCCTCTTTCCCCCCAGGAGCTCAACAGCTCAAGGGGACTGAGAATGGGGGCTGTGGTCAGTTCATGACATGTTGTCTCTGTGGCTCATTCTCCTCAGAGGTGAACTCCTCACATTCTTTCCCTGCTCCTGTGTGGGGTCCCTTCCACTGGAAAAGTCCTCTACAAACTCCTCTGAGTCCTTTCCAAAGGCTGCAATTCTTGATGAGCTACTCCATGGGGTGCAATTCTTCAGGAACAGGCTGCTCCAGCATTTGTCCCCCACAGGGTCACAGGTCCTGCCAGCAAACTTGTTCTAGTGGGGACTTTCTTCTCCAAGGGGCCACAGATCCTTGCCAGAAGCCTGCTCCAGCATGGGCTTTGCTCCAGCATGGGCTTCCCATGGGGTCACAGCCTCCTTTGGGCATCCTCCTGCTCTTTTGTGGGGTTTTCCAGGGGCTGCAGGTGGATCTCTGCTCCCCTGTGGGCCTCCGTGGGCTTCACGGGCACAGCTGCCTCACCATGGGTGGCACCAGAGACTGCAGGGGAATCTCTGCTCTGACACCTGGAGCATCTCCTGCCCCTCCTTCTGCACCAATGTGGGTGTCTGCAGGGCTGTTTCTCACACATTCTCACTTCCCTCTCTGGCTGTAGCTGAACAGTTGTTTTTTGTCTCTTTTCTTAACTCTGTTATCCCAGAGGTGCTGCTGTTGTCTCTGATGGGCTCAGCCTTGGCCAGCAGTGGGTCCATCCTGGAGCTGACCAGTACTGGCTCTGTGGGACATGGAGGAATCCTCCCTCAGCTTCCCAAAGAAGCCACCCCTGTAAAATCCCTCTAGCAAAAGCTTTGTTGTGCAAGCCCAATACAACTGGTATCCTGTCCCGGGATTTCTTTGAAGCCCCACACCACAATTTATATTCCTAAAATCATGAGAAAACACCATCTTTCCTGAAGACAGCTCTCCAGTTGCACTTCCCATACCTTAGGACAAGCCCAAGCTGTGAACCCTATCATGCAGGACAGGCATTTTCAGATGCTGGTATCCAGCTGTCTCCTGCATCCTTTTCTTTATGAGCTCAGAACAAGGTGTCTAACAACATAGCCCAGGATGTCTGGAAGGAAGGATGACTGATGTTGCGTGTTCAAAAGATTAACAGGTTTGGGAACATAAGTTCTGTTGTACAAGTATTCCTCGGGGCTGAACACATCCCTAAAATTTTACCTCATACCATCATTACAAAACAGTGAAATCTCAGTGTTAAATATTTTGCTCTGCTATCTGCATTACATAAGGCTCTGGAATAAAGTCTCAAACAATTTAACTCGCTTGTGTGTACAGAGCAGTAAACACATACAAATTCAAAAGGAAAAGGAGAAAAAAATGCCCTCAAGAAAAGTATGAATGAGCTTGAAAAGGGCAAATAAATAGCAGAGACATTTATATTGGTCTCTCCTACTGCTCTGAACAAAACAATTATGAGATAAGAGAGGCAAGAATGGGAGGAAATTCTTTCATTTTTCACGTTGGAAGTCCGAAGGATCCAATAGCCTGTTTATGAAGAGCAATAAAGAAGATACATGAACTCAGTAAAGATGTTGTTACAAATATATTGGCCTGTTTGGAAAGGCCAGGAGTTTGGGTTTTTGGGGACTTTTTTGTTGGTTTTTTGTTTTGGTGTTTTGTTGTTGGTTTGTTGTTTTTTTTTTGGTAGTGTTGTTGCTTTTTATAAAGAGCTATCAGCTAAAGTTTTAAGGGTGGTGGGTTTTTGTTGATAGAGAATAACTGACAAGAATTGTTTGTTATAACTAGCAGAGAGGACTAATGCTTTTATTTAGGGTTTGGATATAGTATAAAAAAAGGCAAATGGAAACTGGAATTTAATGAAGTGTGCATAAGCAAATATAACCTTGGCCAGCTTTTGAACAAAGTTTAAACCAGCTATTCCTTGTTTCTAATGTGAAGGTTTAAAAAAACCAGAATGCATTTGCTTGGTACAATAAAAAATGATGACTGGTACTCAGAGGGGAGATTTATCACTTTCCCTGCTTTCTAGTCTGAAATGTGTGTTCTTTTGTAATGGTGTGGAGAAGCCCATCTTTCTACCAGTTAAGAGATGATGTTCACAGCATTATGGCACTTCAAAAGCAATAAAATTAGCGTACATATATTTTTTTCCTATTTTTTTCCCTCTCCTGTTTAAAAATAATGAAATAATGTATTCCAGCAGAAATGTGAATTTGTTACCAGCCTGCTAGTGACTGCATTATCCTTTGGAAGAAAATCCAGGCTTAGGAACAATAGTGAGGTCTCTGCTACTCTTCTGTTCCCTGTACCAATAAGCTTTTTTACTTAGCAAAATCTAGCAGTCTAAATAATGTGAGTGCTGCTATAACTTTTACTAGTGCTGTATTTCTCTATCATAATTAGACATAAAAATGTTTAGACCAGAAATGTCTCCAAGTCAAGAAATAAAAAATTAAATAATTCCATAATCTTTAAAAATTATTATTGGTGTAATAACCCCCTCTGGGGATTAACCACCATTGCAAAGCTGGTGATTAAAGTTTCTTAGTCCTTATCATTTTTGAGTTCTGTTTTCAGTGGTTTAAAAGTTTGCCAGACTGTAATAACTTGGATTAAAACTTTCAAAAAATGTGAAAAGCGCTTGTGTTTAGCTGAATATTTTAGGAAGCTTTAAAAAATGAATCAGCACTTTTTAAAACTGGGTCAGGGAAAATATGTTTTCTGCCAATATTAAAACAAAAATCTTACAGTTGTTTTATTAGCAAGTTTTTGCCTGTTCTGCTTTTAGTTGTTAATTCAGGCAATGACCTGAAGTCTGGCAGATAGATTGCCCGTGTGTCAGGGAAGTGCTGTCCTTGCATACAGCTGCCTCCATTTGCCCGAAATCTTAGTTTCTGAAAAATATTTATATGCTTTTTTTCTTTTTTTTTTCTTTTGTCGCTGGAGAATTATTCTCGGTCCTAAAGATTTCAATCCCAGTGAGCAAGCTGGGTGAGAATGTGGGGCAAGCTGGGTTCTGCTGCAGTGTGAACAGCTGGGACATGAAGGGAAGCAGGAAGGAAAAAACAGACATGGCCATAGTGGTTGGGATTGGGAGCTTAGAGATGGGTCTGTGTTTGGTTAAAAAAATTGAAAGATATGTGAACAACACCTGGAATCAGCAGAGGAGCACTGAGGGAGGTATTTTATAGAATCACGGAATCACGAAATCACAGAATGGTTTGGGATGGAAAGGAGCTTAAAAATCCTTTTTTTCCAAGCCCCCACAATGGCCAAGGACACCTTCCACTAGGCCAGGTTGCTCCAAGCTCCTTTGTACAAGGACAGCCTGGCCTGCCTGCAGGTCAGTGCCGGGGTACATGAAGTACTGCAGTTTATTTTGTTATATTTTTTATCCTGGACCCTGGTACAGTTTTGGCCTGCATAAATCATCACCTTCCCAAATGCTGCTCAGGTCCAGGGTTAGCCTGTGTCAGGGACTGTTTGCAGAAGTTATTTTTGTGTAGGCCCCCTGGTTTGGGGTAGTGGGGAAAGTGTGCTGAAAATGAACCATCCCATTCCACCTGTCTTTAGTTGTAAACCACACTGGGAAAAAAACAAAAAACCCCCAAACTTCATTTACTGCCGTTCATCTGCACCTAGAGGATGAAAACCAGGGGCTATTGTCAGCTGCTGTCTTGCCTCTGCTGGCAGGCTCTATAGAGCAGATCTTGAGGTTTCTGCCAGGTTGGAGGGGAGCACAGGAGGCCATGTGATACTGTGTTGTTTTACAGTTCTTTTAAAGACTGGAGTACACAAATGCTTCAGAAGTTACATACAAAAAGAGCAACCCACAGGAAAAAGAATATTTGGCTGCCAAAGGGAGGTGATGTGGCAGTAGAGAGTGAAGGAGGCCATGCCAAGCCAGAGATGGCTCTGACTCTCTCCTCTTTGCCATTTAGTGAGAATTGCCCTAGGACAGCAGAGGTAGGCAAATTCTTGTGCTTTTGTGAACTGCAGCCCTCAGGAGACTTCTTGAGGAGCCTGATGGGTGTGTTTGCCATCAGCCCTTTACTCCTGGGCTCCCTGGGCTCCATGGTTTTTATTGGGATTGCTGGCAGGGGCCCACAACCTCCTGGCAGGGCTTACTTCAGGCACTGAGTGAATGGACCACAAAACAGGTGGTCAATAAATAACAGAGTGGGTTGGTACTTGGTTACTAACTGGCTTGGCATCTTCTGCAAAACCCTTCCCCAGGCTGCACATAGCTCAACAATTGATTGTGTATGCACATGTAAATAACATGGTTGGGAACTGACCCAAAGAGGTGCTAACCTAAGAGTCTCTTTATATTATTGAAATACCCCTGAGGAGAGATGTTATATTTCAAAATTTCTAGGCAGGCCAAATGGGTGTTTGTCTAGTTTAAGGAGAACTAGCTTTGAGTGCTAAAGCTGTGGTGGCCCAGGATGGATTGCATAGTGTGAATCAGTATTTTGTAAACTTTATTATCTGTAAGGTGTTTCCACATAGAAGTTTGTGAAACCAGAGATGAATTTCAGCTTTGCTTAAGGACAATTTTTTGCTTCTTTTTCTTTTCCTTTACAAAAATCCCAGCAGATCTTCCAGTCGAGCTGTAGGTTAATCTATTCCATGCCCAAAGACAGAACCTTTTCCACTTTGGTGCATGTGTTTGTTTTGTAGCAAAATTTGCTATGGTCCCTAAGAACAGTGTAGAATCCAATAAAAGGAGATGAAGCAAGGAGGCAGGGAGACCCTGTTGTTTGCAGTGATGGGTAGAAATGTAAGGGTTTGGATAGCAGGTCTGTGCTTCAAGAGGTAAGATCTTACCTTTGCTTCACTTTCCTTAGATGTTTGTGAGCAACATAACGTTGTGGACAATCTGGAGTATAAGCAAAGCAAAGGAAATACTTTTATTTCTGATGATGATTGAATAGGTCTTCTTATTTCCAACAAAGTGGGAGGACATCACACAGATACAGAATGGTTTTGTGTATTAATAACGCATATGTGCTAGTTGTGCCAGTATTGCTTTGGGTAAATTTTACCTGTTGGTGGAGTTTACATCTTCTCAGACAAAACAGGGACAGCAATGTCATTCCCATCTGTTTTATCTATTTGGATTTTTAATTATAAATTATTAACTCAGGTCTTGGGTGCCTGCTGTGTGTGTGCATGCACATGCCCATGCAAACACATCTGACCATCGTTCGCAGCAAATCAGAAATCAGAAAACTGCTGAATTATTTAAGATTAAAGTACAGTAGCAATATTTTTAAAAATGTAGTTGTGCATAGAAAGGACTACAGTGCCAGAAGTGACAGAAGAAGAATTAATGCTTTCTCCAGGCCCTTTTTATCTTAGAAATGATTGACAAAGTAATTTTCTTCTTGTACTTTAATAGAAGTGTATACATTATACACACCAACAAATTCTCACTGGGCCAATTACACATCATATGACTTATCTTGTCACAGCACCTAATATCCAAACAATAAATTAAAAGGTATGCTTTATATGCAGATTTGCATATGAGGATGTTTTCGAGTCCCCAGACTCAATTGTCTTATGAACACTACAACATACAAGAAAAAGAAACAAGCTGGCTAGGGTTTGTGACTAATAAAACCTGCCTGGTGGAACAAACTGCATCTGTATGACTTACAAGGGTGTGCTGTATAAGTAACATTTGTTTTACATATTGAAATTATATTGTGAGATGAAATACTGAGCAAATATTGAAGCGCTTCCTTTCACACAAGATATTCTGCACACATGCAAAGGTGTATATATGCAACACAATATTTTTGATACCTGTTCATACCACTCTGAAATGTAAAGGGACCTTTCCATAAATGAGAATCTCCATTGTTTTTAATTTTCAAGTGAGGATTTTAATGGGAGGTGGAAATGCCAAAATCTGCTTGCATCCTTTTGGTACCTGCTGGACTTTTAGAAAGCTTTGATTAGATCTGAATGTATGGTTTCTTAGAATTATTCTGGCTTAAGGGCACAGCCACTGTGCTAGGTTTTCCTCAATGAGAGCTATCAGCCTGGTTTGTCCTAAATTAACTGTTTAATAACATGGAGGCAAAAAGGGGGAATTCATCTCTATTTCCACTGTCTAAAATACATTCATTCATGGCATCTAATGCAACAGGTGCAGCAACTCTCCCATCTTCTGCTGTGGAGTGACCCATGCATTGCAGAGAGCAACTTCGTTGAAGGAATGACCTCCCCATGGACACGGGGAGGTGATGGATTATCGTCATAGTTCTGCACCTCTGCAGGCTTGGACATTGCAAGAGCCTGAGGGGAAAAAAGCTGTTCAAAATAATGGAGCTGAGACTCGTTCTGGAGGGAAATGGGGAAAAGATGGTGGCCTCTGAAAAACAGGGGATTTCCCTTTCCCTTCTTTGGCAGTGAGTTATCCCACTGATCCTCCTCTGAGCTGCTGGTGAAAATGCAGTTTAGTCCTTTATGAGCCTGTGAGTAGAATTAACCACTGAGATGCATTCCTGTTGGTAAGACAGCTTGCCTGAAAGTCAATGACTTGTTGACCAAGTTTTTGGGGTATGCATGTGAGAATTTTGAAAGTATGCAGCCATTTGGTATTGGAGTTTCGACTTTGCTGAGGGAACATAGAAGCCCAGCTATCATACCCTCCTTCATATCAATAAGCACTCCAGAGGGCCAACCACAACAGATTATTCTTCTTATCCTTGCCCCTTTAGTTGATCCAGTCTGCTAGCTCAGACCCAAAATGGGTTTAGATCACTGAGCCTTGTAGTTGTTTTAGACTGGTGAGATGCATTCTTCTGGATATAAATATTTTATTTTAACTACTGCCTTGACAGTTTCATGCCCTAATCATTTCAGTGCAGAAGGATATAATTAGTTGAAATTAGTTGGCCTGGACATTCAGTTGCCCAACATTGTTTCGTTTCCTCAAAACTGCAACAGATACAGGCTGAGCCTGAGTGATGTATATGAGACCTCACTTTTTATGAATTATATATCAGTCTTGCTTGATCCCTATTTTAACAGAGCCAGCAAAGGAAAATGTGGCCAATTAATAGACCTCCTTCAAGGTGCAAAGGAATATGTGATACTGCTATTAAAGAAGAAATAAACAAGGAGGTTTTGCTTTATTATCAGAGAGAAGAAAAAACGGAAAAGGAAAGTGTTAATAAACCCCTGTCTTTTGGCAAGCATTTTAAAGGCTGATGGTGTTTCTATCCAGCTTTAGACACCAATGTTTGGAGCTTAAGTTATGAGATGAAGAACAACCCTCTTTTGCTGATCAGTAGAAAGTAAAAAAATTCCTTCAAAGGATGAATCTCCACAGCAGCTGATTTGAGGTGCTCTTCAGAAAAGCCAGTCTTTCTCCAGCATCAAAAGTGAGAGGCTTGGATGACTAGCCTAGTAGCTTGGGCACCTCCAGCAAGGTGTCTGGCTTCATGACAGGTGAATATCACCAAAGACTGCAAGTGTTTAAGGCCAGACTTAAAGAGGACCTCTGGACAAGCATTTCCTGCTTGTAATGCCAACCACTGGATCAGAACAACAATCCATGTCAGCTCATACAGACACTAATTTATGATGTTAACTTCCAACACCTAGTTGAGGGCAGTAAATAGAGTTATGTTGCTAACTCTGCAGTGTGTCACTTTCTTATTGCACCATTGACATTGACCATCAGTCAGCACTTCACAGCCTGTTACGAGATGGCGAAATCTCATTCCATTGTGCTTGGCGAGGATAGCATATTTTTGTTTATTGTGAGAGCACTGTAGAGTTTATGATGTCTTTTGCACTTCATTTTCTTGCTTTTAAGGTTTGATATTTTTAGCCAAGTTTCCTAAGGAAATGAGACCGATGCCATCATACTGTACGTCAGCTCCCTCCTTGTAACTTCTGAACCTGGGGGCCAATTCCACCTCTATTGGACAGAGGACTAAAGGTTTCAAAGATACTATATTCCTACAACCTTTGTGAAAATCAACAGCTTTGTAGATGTTTATATATCATTGCTCCAGCTGAAGTCATGTCAAGGTGCTGCAGCAGACGTTGAGTGAGAGATAGAAATGAGACAAGACACACCCTCTTGCTCATGCAGCGTGGAAAGGTCCCAGTTTATTCTTCCTCACAGCTTGGCCAATAGACTCCAGCTCCAGCAGACTCCCACTGTAGGCTTCCCTTGCAGACTGACTGACCTCACAGCAGACCCCTCACAGTACCAATTCACTCTCCTGTTAACCAGCTAACCTACTCTTTTATCACATTCATCCTTACTGGCTATAGCTATGGCCTATTAAGGGCAAGGCTGGTTTTGGTAATTAGCACAGCTGTGACTTATCAGGGGCAAAGCTGCTTGTAATCCATTCTCCTTGATCAAGGAGCATTCAACCCCATGTTTTTTTGTTCCATCTGGAAATGGCCAATTGGCCATTCCCTGTGCAGAAATGCTGAACTAATCACAGCCCAAGTCAACTTTTACCTGCCTATTAGGCAAGCAAAGTTGAGAAAGAGGGTCTGAAGGTGGCTCTGGGGAACTGAGAGGAATATTTTGCTATAAGAAAGGGTGGTAGTGTTATGTTTCAGGAGACGAGGAGGAGCAGCAAATATTCTGATGGGAGGGATTTTGGAGCCACGTCACTGTGAAATTCATTATTCAACAAACTTCTCCTCATTCTTCTATGTTTTATATTGTGTAATTAACTGAAGTTATAATATAATGATGGCTTAAAAAAGGGGTAGGAAGGACAATCACTGGAATAGAATGAGATGCAAAATTCTAATAGTGGCATGTTCATAATAAAAAAAAAGAGAAAAAGACTTTAAGAATGCATTGCAAGCAAATTTTTACAATGATCCAATGATCTACTGGTCTATCATCTTTTCATTAGCCATAGATGAAATTAATTAGCAAATGATCCATATGGAAAATAATTCCTATTAGGTTTTGCTTATCCTTTTGCCTCCAGTAACGGTCTCCCGTAAGTTTTCTAACAGTGGCATGTTAGGATCAGAGGAACAGCAGCACAGAACCTGCTAAATTATTAGTCTGTTCCAGTATCCACACTCCAAAAGCCATCATAATGAGGTACGTCTAGGGAGGATGCAGCTAATCTCCTAATGAATAACTGTAACAACCAGACCTTTGGGGAGATTTCTGCTTAACCCCAAACAGTCAGCAGCATGCTTGTGCCCTGCAGCAAGAGGGCTTATGTCCATAATGAATCTATATTTCAGTTATTTGGCTATGGACAGTCTCATTAATAATATAAATGCAGTAACTCAATGTTGGGATTAAAAAAAAGGAGAAGAAAATGTAGGAAAGAAATTTTTAGTACTCAGTGAGCACAAGGGTGGAAAAATTGGAGTTTGCAGATGTGACAAAAACACCAGCATCTAATAAAATTGCTTTTATTAGCTTAATTTGCCACATATAGTGCAAATATTTAACTTGAATGAGGCATGAATTAGTGGAAAAATATGTGCTGTGCCATTCAAAGTGCTATACTTGAATAAAATAATGTATATCTTTTCATATGCAGTCCTTGAAGTCACACTACATACATCTTTAATTTCCTCAATTAAGAAAAAAATGAACAAATGGAGTTAGATTTTAATTATTCATAGTTCATTTGAGAAAAATCTTTGTAAATGAGAGGAAGGAGAGTTGTGCTATCTATCACAGTGAGAAGAATAGAGAAAATTCACTCTATGAACTATTTGACAATACAAAAGCTTCTGCCTTCACTGGGTGCTGCAGTCTGACGTGTAAAGGAAGAAGCATCACAGGAAGGACTATTTAGGAGCCATATCGTGGAAGCTGCACCCAAAAATACAAAACTGCTCCATGGCAAGTAATCACATTGCGCATTTTCTAGAATCCTACTGAGGGATGTATGTGCAGTCATGTCCTTTAATCCTGTTTTTGAAAGATGGGAATATATTGAACTGCCCTATTAGATCAGACTTAGGATCCATTCAGACCATCTTTGTCTTTTCTTTGGCAATGGCCAAAGGCAGCTGGGTCAATGTTCCCTTGTGTGGGAATGCTGCAGGAGAGGTGTTCAAGGATCTCCATAATCACCAGAGTTTGATTTAAACCTTGGAATATTCAATCCCCTTTGAGCATACTTTGTCAAGCTCTTAAAAGGAGGGAGATTTTTGTTGTCAGTAAGAAAGTTGGTTTCTCTTTGGGTTGTACTGGGCTATTGATCTCATGACTGCTTTGCTGCAGGGAGTTGCACAGTCTTATCATATACTGAATGTAAAATTATTACTTTCTATCAGCTTTGAATTGATTATCTTTCATTTTCATTGAATGTCTCCTTGGCAAAGGAGAACAGAACTAGTAATCTGCCTTTTTGAGCAATTCATTATTTTATGTGCTTTTGTGTAGGCTTTCTTGGTCTTCTAATTTGCAGAGTCAACAATCCCAGTCCTTTCATTTTGATTTTACCTGAGTGACCTCTGTGCTCTTAATGATTTTCAACCTGTCTCTGAGCATGTAATTTTTAATAACTTTTTTGAGATAACAGGGTCTGTTTGGATACAAGATTATAATGGCACATCATTATTTCATATACCGGTATTAGGAATTTTCTTGTTATTAAATTGCATTTTCTTGTTTAATTGCAAGTGCAGTCTTTGTTACATGGTCACAATTGCAACTGATCTCTTGGCTAACATAGTTTAAAGCAGTGTATGCTATATAACTCAATTTCTTTCAGTTTCATATGTATCACTTCCCATTTTTCCATGGTGAATTTTTGGTGTTCATTAAGCTAAAACCTGTATATGTTGAATATCTTTGAGAATCCCTAAAATGGTAGCCAGATCTCAGTTACGTAAATAATATGCTCTCATTTGCAAATTGAGGTGCTTCACTGTTCATTTCCTGTTCCAGGTGTTAACTAGTATGTTAAATAATGCCAGTGCAAATGTAAAATCTAAAGGCATTTGCTGTTAAATTTTTAACTTGGCCATTAATTCTAACTTTGTCTTCTGTCTCTTCTTAATTCACACTGGTACTTTGCCTCTGTATGACTTTCTAAGTTCAGGAGTACCATGTTGGCAACCCTGTCAAAAACTTTGTGTAATCAAAGGAATATTTTCTCCTTTACCTGCAAATTTATCAACACATTCAAAGAATATTAATAGAGTAGTGAGGCATAGTTTCTCTCTGCAGAATTTGTGCTAATTAGATATTGTTTTATCTTGATTTATAAAGAAACTTGTTATTCTATATGGAATGATTTTTAAAAGAAATTATCAAGATATACCAGTGTGTAAGTCCAGCCTTTTCTAAAGTATAGGTGCATTGTCTTCAGTCCCTCAAAAGTGTAATAGAGTAGATACCTTGAAAGAGAGGTTGTGTATTTTGCTATTAGCTCAGATGCTTTTTTCCTAAAATCCTTGGAAGATTTGAACTATAACCTCCTTCTTCCAGGAAGTCAATCAGTTCAAAGAGAGAATCAGTATGAAAAGGGGTTTACAACAACGGTTCCCAAAAAGTGAAATGCGCCTAAAATACATCTGAGGCCTTGAGTCCCAAGACAACAAAATCATTTCCTGATGAGATGAGCGTGATCATTCCTCTGATACATCCAGTGCCTCAGCCACCTTAAGGAAGGGTGATTGTGACATCTCCTGTGGGAGCAGCTGGGAATTAGAGCCAGTGCAAAATGCACAAGTCCACTCAGGAGCCAGCGCAGCTGGAGCAGGAGCACTGCTGTCCTGCAGGCTGCCAGGCTTCTACCCTCTGCCAAGGAGAAGGCAGAAAACTGCTGCCAACAGCACAGCACTAACCCGTTTCCTTGGGAGAATATTTTCTCCTCACCTTCCCTGAATCGGGCAGCTGAGGTTAGCAATGAAGTTCCACCTGGATGGAGCACCCTCCTTGCTGTTTTTCGCCAGAAATGCTCTGATCTCCTCCTGGGCTCGGATTTTCTAATCTGCTTGACCTCCTGCACTGGTGTTTGTCCTGGAGAGGCCCAAGAGCAAAAGCTGTAGTTGCTGTGAATGATATTTTTGAGGAATGTTTTAAAATGACCTACTGGACCCCGATATTTGGTCCAATCAAAAGAATTTTTGTTGAATTACTTTTTAATCTTTCTTTTTGTATTTTAATTAATGTATGTGGTGCCTAGAGCAAAGGAGGCCAGGCCCTTCCAATTAAATTAAAATTATTAATAATAAAAGATACAGAAGAAGACTGGAATTAAATTAGAAGCATAAAGATTGAAATATATCACATTCTTCTTGGCTTTTTCTTATGGTATGTAGGAGTGCAAAGTCCATGTCCAACTTAAAATATGTTCTGGAACTCTGTCAATTTTCTGCTAATGGAAAATTGCAGGACTCCCAAACTCTGTGGTGATCCCATAGCCACATTAAACTAGATATTTATGGCTTTCTCCAGCTGAGCTAACCTCTAGAAGGAAGGTACAGGTGTGTTTTAAATTTGCCATATTGTGTGTATTTTCTTGAAATTTTGTTTTGTGTTCCTGATGACTTAATTTTTGACAGAAATTATGCTCTTTTCAATCCAAAGGCTGCCCTCATGTGCCCGAGAAGAGCCTCTCTGCCATGAGTGGATCATCTTGTATGAATAAGAACATCTATTACAATTATTTGTTATATTGCATCCTGGATGTATTGAAGCAACCATTGTTCTTATTTTGAAGAAACCTGAAGTGAAGTAGTGAGACCAAAGACTATAAAACATAGAAAACCTTTTCTGTGAAGTGTGTGTGCCAGGGCATTGTTGCTCTGTTTTACACAGGCCTTGACTTGCACAGATGTGCAAACACACAAATGATCACTCACACTGTCATAAACCAGTGGCAATGGGATGCTCAAAAAAGACACAAAGAAAAATTAATAACATCACAAAAGAACAACATAGAGTTTTCAGAACAACATACTGTGAAAATTGTTTCTCAGTAATGTAAATTATGAGCCTTCATGCCCCAAAGTAAAAGGAATTGTTAATTTTTAGATTAGTGCAATAGAAGTTTTGCACATCTTAAGTCAAAGATGGTGGTGACAGGCAGTACAAAACAGTAACTTATTTTTAAAAATGTTCATATCTCACTGCCTGAAATATACATCTGTTTTTAGGAATATGGGTGTAACTTTTTAAAATTTGTTGAAAGTATTACACAAAGTGAAGTGTGTCTGTATGTGTGTGCATGTCTTTTCCAGAAAAATGTACAGCAACTCTATGTCCTGAAAGACCATATTCCTTCATGAGGAACATAAATCTCAAATCACTGTGTCTCAAGGCAATGTCCCTCCAGAGTATGACACTGAGTCTTGCACATACTGGAGCCTAAAAAACTGTTGTTGGGGAATGCCTGGAGGAGAGGTAGATGCAGTAGGAGTTGTTTGTAGGTTCTCCATACTCTAATTGATATTGGAGCTATTGGCTTTAGATTTATGTAACTCCATCACAGACTGAGAAAACAAAATACAAAAATAATAACATATTTTAGTCTTCTTTATATGTTTTCTATGTGCACACCTCTGAATTGTTTCTGCCTTACTTATGTCCTCTTTGTTTCTTCAAAACCTTCTTAAAGTCCTTTCATGCTTAGTAGCACAAACATGAGATTTGCTTTCTCTATAGCTCTTATTATTTAAAACATCCTTCCTTATATCTCTTTGTGTTCTTGTTACTTCACCTAATTGTAAAAGTATGTATTTTCTCCAAGCTCAGAAAAAAAACATTGTTCAGCCACCCAGGACAACTTAACAACCAGCCTGGACAAATGTAATTTAATTACTTCTTGCTCACTGGCTAAGGTGCTGAACTGTGTTTAAAGATCCCGTGTGTTCTCCAACCTCATGCTGAAAAGAAAACTAGCTTCCACCTCAGTTTCTTTTAAGTGCTGCCTAACAGCAGGAAAAGAAAGGATGGCTTTGTTCAACCAACCGTTTTCTCAGCTTCTACTTCTGCCTTGTTCGCCCAGTGTGTCTGCTTAGCAAAATAATGACAGTGTTGACATATGTTACAGAAGAACCAGGAAAGCTCCAGTTCTTTGCCAGAAAGCAAATTTAGAGATATTTTTCTTTGGGAAAATCACCTGAAAAGTACGCACCTGGCTTTTAACTGATCTTTCATTCTCTTTCAAAATGTAGACTATTTTCACAGTTTCATTTAAATCTACAACAGGTTTAAAATCTTCAGCTCCTTCTGGCCATCTCCATCTCTTGTGATGGGTCACGGACCTTGCCTACGATTTCAAGGTCTAGTGGGAAGAAATTGGTGACCACATCTCCTTTCTCTGTCAGATCCACTAAGGACCCAAAGTTTTCTGCTTCCAGTTCCTGGCCTCTCTGAAAGGACGGCTGCAGTTCCAGGGTACTTATTCCCAAAATTTGTACTCAAGATTGTTTCACAATCAGTTTGACAATCTCTTGAATAAAACATATTCCTGAAATGAAACTTAATTGTGATAACCATTTTATTTCCGGAAGCTGAAAGACAACTTCTTTGGTCAATTATCATCAAGATGGGAAAAGGATATTTACAAAATATCTGATTCCCCGATTCTGCTACCCAGGAGGGAAATTATGTGTAGAAGGAAAAATAGCTTGGAGCTTGCCTGGTCTGCCTTGGACTTTCTGGAGGAAAAATGACTTTCCCTGTCAGTAATGTCCTGTGTAGCCTTGGTCAGCCCCTTGGGCTTTGTCAATCCCAGAGCTCACACAGACAATTGCACTCAATCTGGCACAATTTGCAGCTAAAGTGGGTAAGCTAGCTCATGTTGTGATCAGATCCAGCTGTAATTTAAAAACACAGATCTGTGCCTCAGCCTGGGTTTGTAGGTGTGTTTAAAATCGGCCTTTCTGAAATCAGTAGCATTTAGTTTTCCAAATGACTTGGGCTTGCTGACTAGCTCCAGGCAGACGGAGAAATGTGCTCTGCAGTGACCCTGCTCCTTCACCCCCCCACCATCTGGGATCTGGATAGGATATGCCACAGCCCCTTCCAGCCTTCAGGCTGGGATTTCCTTTACAGTGAGGGCAGAGGGGGCAAGGGGCAATGGGACCATGCAGGGCTCTTCCCAAGCTGCCAGGGCCCCCTGCTCAGACACAGGTCTCACTGACTGCTGTAAAAGGGCGATGCTAACACTGCCTTCTCCGCCTCACAGCTGGATGGGGAGGAAAAATCCATTAAAGTTTGTGATATACTGATATGCTATGGTTCTGGGAGCCACAGAAGTACCTAAGATGGACAGCTAATTGTTGCAATTTTGGCAGTACTTGCCATGATGAGGCACACTGCGAACTCTGCAAAAACTCTTTTTTAATAGATGATTTACTAAAGCTATTCAGAATAGACAACTTTATTGTTTGGTGCATTCCAGAAGCCTAGAGGCCCAAATTGAGAGCGAGAGCCCATTGAGTTTCATGCTGTCCAAAATGATATTAAGAGATGTTCACATACTGCCCTGATGAGCTGAGTATAATAGCTGAGAACTGAGAGTGGTTTGTCATTGCAGTTTTATTGATGAGCTGAGATGCAGGAATATGAAGTCCAGGTCCCAAGGTCACAGAGCAGGACTCAGCACAGGTAAGATCTGTATCCATTGCTATGCCAGATCTGTGGTCAGGCACAAGACTATCTTTCCAGTACATTTTTGTTGTTTGTTTAATTTGTTTTAATGCAAATAAATAAATTCTGAATTACAGTGCTCCCAACTGTTGCCAAAAGTGTACATAATTAATCACTGTTTTTCAGTGCATTTTACTGGTTCTTTTGCCTGGAGCATAGTGTGTGATATGTCAAATAGGGTTAGAGGGTCCTGTGGTCTTGTCATGATGACTTCATAAAGTAGCTCCATCTATTTAGCTATGGATATAACATGACAGTGCTGGTTCTTTAACATAGGGGAGCTGCATCTGATGTGCCTATGTGAATGGCCCATAGCCAATGCTAAGTCCTAAACTATGTCTGCAGTGGTTTTTTTTGGAAAAAGCATGCCATGTGCTGTTCAAACCATTTAACAGGACAGCCAGTTGGGCTCCCTGGACTGTTTAATTTAGAAGTACAGATGTAGGCAGTAGACTGAGTTTGGGTCTGGTAAATGCAAATTCTTTTTGTCCTATATATACGCCATCTTCAGACATCTCCTGTTGTGTTTGTGTACTTTAGTTCAAGATAATAAATAATGGGGTGAATACTGAGATTCATCCATATTCTCCAGCTAGCTTTGAAAATCCAACCCAATTCTTGGGACAGAAAAAACAATCTAAAGAGAAAGAATATGAGATAATTTTAGACCTTCAGCACTGTGATTGCTTCAAGCAGTGCAAAGCTGTAATGAAAACCTACATTTTCTTGTGCTCACACACAGGCATAGGTACATGCAGAGAAAGTATGTAACAGATATATCAAGAAGCCTAGTACTAGTTGGTAAAAAAATGTCACATTTCATAGCTTTCACATAATAACCATCTTTTTTGAAACAGAAATACGACATCTAAATGTCAGCCTACTCTCAGTGTCTTCAAATCCCCTTCTGATATTTTTTATGTGCTATTGTTCACTATATTGCATTTTTTAGTTTCCGCTTGCTGTGATACCATGGCATTTGATTTTGTTCTGGCCAAGAGGCCAAAAACTCAATTCAGTGTCAGGTGTCTCACTGGTCCATGGATTTGCCACTAAGGCACCATGGATGATTGATAATGCCACTGTCCCACCTTGCATGCAACAGGAACCTATAACCCCACTAGGAACTCATTCTCCACCTGGTTTGGGGCCAGAAGTACAACTCTGTTGTCATGATCATGTCTTTGACTTAGTATATCTTTGTTTGGGTTTTTGGAGGGTTAGTTTGAGGGTTTTTTCCCCCCTTAAAATTTTAAAGAAAGGGGCCTTCTTTAGTATATTTTTTTACAGGTGAAAGGCATGAGATCCTTATTTATTTTTATGAGGTTTTTCATTTTCAGTTTTTTAAGCAGTGTCTAGTACCTTTATATAGAAAGCTGTACATCACTCCCCTTTTTCTACCCCTCTTAATGGAAAAGTAAATGGTTATTCTTTCCTTCTACCTGATGTATGCCTTCAAAATACTATAAAGATATGAAACCGATGGAGTTTCTAAATTATAAAGCAGGAGTTCTTTTATATTACCGTGAATAACAACTGGAAATCCAGTTCTTTATAATAAGTTATTTATTCTCCATTTTGAGGTTTTATCCACACCCCAGGAGGTGGCCATGTATTTTTCAACAGGTGCTGCATCAAGATTGCTATGATACTCTCAAACCATATTAGATTGTATCCAGTGGAAAGAAATGAATTTGAAAGCAAGACTTACAGGCTGATGAAAAACGAAAATCTTTTCTCTTGTTGAATGCAAAATTTTCTATTAGGTTCATAGCTGTTATCAGAATCAGCCTCATGTAAATACATATTTATGATCTAATACAGAGCACTGACAGTGTGTCTGGGAGAACAAGATTCTGTGTGGTGTACTCTGGCCAGAAAATTTACAGAAGCTTCCCAAATCTTCTGAAAACTGTAACAATAGTTTTCTAAAGGGACAAAGGTGGTGGGCAGGAGGAGACATTGCAATAGGATCACAACATGCCATGGTTATTTACTTGCATTTAAGGAAAAGTGAGCACATCTGTTTCAGATTCATGACAAGAAGTCAGGAAGGACAGAGGCATGAAAAGAAATTATGATCTTTAGAGGAGAGATGGGATGTCATGCCAGAGGAAACTTTTTTCTAGACTGAGTCGTTCTCAATTTCCTGCAAATGCAATGCCCCGAAACCATGACATTGTAAAAAGAAAGAGTGTGTATGTGGTTTTCAAAGTTTCTAATGAGATGTGTGTTAAAGTTTCTGTCTGTGGCTCATGCAACCCAACTTACCAAAGTACAGAAACACTTCATAATCTTCAACTCTCTTTTCCTTTCAAACCTAGGAAATGCTTTTGTCTTCCTCACTGCAGATGAAGCACACAGACAGAAGGGGCTAATTCCATGCAGTGAATTTGGGTGGGGTATCTGATGCCTCTCACCCTGTCTCCCTCATCCCTGAGTTCTCTTGGGGTCCCAGATATCTTCTTGTGAAGTATCTCTTTCTCATGTAGCCAGAAAATGATCTGCAGAAGACAATAACCTCTTAAAAGGTCTTTGTTTCATATAAATCTTTAGCCCATAACATTTATATTTCTATCCAGAAAAGACAAAGCAATGTCTACCTCTGCTAGGGCTGAACATAGGCACAAAGAAATTTGTTGCAGCAGACACATGGAAAGCACTCTTGCAAAATGAAATACCTGGGACCTTTAAGTCCTTCCACCAATACAGTAAGATTTCCTTCTCTTTGTTCTTTTACAATTCACTGCTTTTTATACAAACTTGTATCCACAGACATATAAAATATGAAATATATAATCTAGTTGGGATTTTATTTTTGTAAGTGCAGATGGCTCTGTTTCACAACAGCTAGGATCACAAGAATCATAATAGAAAAAGCTTCATCTCTCTGTCTGTTTGACAGGGAGCAGGAACCAGTGATCCTATAGACCATTTTTTTCCAACTCTTTCACAACAAACTGTATTAAACAGCTGGGGCAGATTTGGAGATTAGGAATCTGAATTTATTAATCTGTAGGCAGATTCCTATGGCTACTAAGCCACCTATAGGTACTTGCTACCTATAGATACAGACTTGATATTCAGGAGAGAGGTAATAATGGGGTCAGTGCAGCCTACAGAGACATTGAGATGGGCAGCAGCTGGAAGTGTGGCACTGCTGTCTGTGCAGTCACCCAGTGACATCTGAAACACCTGCAGTACTTCAGCTGCATGGAAGGCTGTGAGACTGCTTTGGGTCTTGTGCCAGCCCCGTGAGGTTTTCTTACATGGCATTAGATGCCCATATGTGCCAGTTCAGCTACCTAGGTGTGAGTGTCTGGTGTCATCCCAGGTGTCATGGGGTACCCTGAACTCCTCTTCCTGTCATCCGTCTTATGGTGGGAGGGTCCTGACCAGCTCAGGTGGTTGCAAGGAGCTCTCTGATAAAAAAGGAACACAGCAGCTCCCACCCTTCTCTTAGGAGCTGTATTCTAGTAGTCTCTTCTTGATCTTTGCTGACCTGTATGATGATGAGCAGCCATGCCTGTGACAGCCATGCCTGTGACTGGCAAGTTGCCCTACTTGTGCTGCTGTCATCCCTGCTCCCAGCTCCCCTTTACTTGCAGGAACAGCATCAGCCTTTGCTGTTCTCTGGTGCATGTGCTGTATTGAATCCCTGGGATGTTTTGGTTGACACCTTGTTTAGTAAAATGAGTTGAATCTCTCTGCTTACTTTGGGGTCTACTAAAGTAGTCTGTAGGTGCCATTGTCTGTGCTGATTTAGGGGAATTTCTGTGCCCTTCTGAAGCTTCAGCTGGAGATATTAAATCCTCAGGCTTTTAAAATGGGAATGGAGATTTGTTATGGGCTACTGAAAGAGCCTACGGTGCTGGCTGACCAGGAAGTTATTCCAGGTTGTCCATAAAAGTGAGCAGGCAAGGTCGAAGGTACGAAATGACTGAAAGGTGACAAACAGCAGAAGCTTAGAAGTGACTCCCTTAGAGTAAACTGAACATTTTTGAGACGCCTTTAAAATTAATTACAATCTTTTTTTCTCTTGCAACGCATCTAGGAGATACGATGTAACTTTGCACGAATGGTAGGCAGAATCAACTTTTTCTTTGGGTCAAGGAATCTTTTTTCCCTACTTATCTGAAATGTGCACAGTAATAAAATGTGGGATTAATGTGCGTTAATGAAACTTCAGGCATACATATTTATGCATAGATTTTAGCATAATGATACACAAAAGAAATTTTCCAGTGAAATAATAATAATAATAATAAAATCAGCTAATCTTTGCATTGTTTTTCTTTCCTTTTTGCTTCTCTTTTTTTCTTACTTTTTTTTCCTGTAACTCGGGCAGTTATCCAGCTATTATTTAAGCCTCATGCCTATTAATGTCATTGAGGCTACTCATATGAATAAAATGAAGTGAATACCTAAGTGCTCTTCAGGACTGAATTTTCAGTAGCCAGATTCCCAACAGGCATGCATATTTTTTCTGATTCTGAGCATCTGCTCTGTTTGGCCACAGCATCACCCATAACATTTGTGGGAAAGGTTTTTCCTTTGCTAAAACACTTGAGGAGAAGTAATACTTTTTGAAAGGCTAAGAATCTGTTTTGCTTTTGACAGCTGAACTGTTATCCAAATATCTCTTGAATGGCCATACATGTGGAGCTTGTCTGGTTAAGAGCACTGGGCTTAGTAAAGCTTAAAACATGGTGCAGGCATGACTGAGGTAGTAATGCACATCTGCTTTACCATGAATTACAGCCTCCTCAAGCATCCAAGAGATTGAAATGATGGGATAAAAATACCTGGGGCTTCCTGAATACAAACCTTATAGGAAAGTGGAAAGGTGATAATGTCAAAATCCCACTATCCTTTTTAAGGTCTGAAACCAAACACTACGCTCTTCTCTTTCCAGACTGGGAATTGTGGACTCCTCCAAAATGCTGTTCTGTTACAGATCCTAAAGATTCTGTACCCCTGTACCCCATGTCCTGTGGGGCATGTTTTGAACACTCTTGTGCCTTTTTGGATATTAGAAAGGTATGAAGAAGAAGCCCAGAAGGAGGGTGCAATGTGAAAAATGTTGTGCAATGTTTAAAAACTTGATTTAAAATAAAATAAAGTAGGACCACCAAGCAGCAGATTTCTAGATAGGTCTGCCCTATAAAGCAGCAAAGGGAGATGGAAGAGAGCACAGGATATGAACTGGAGGTGTGCACTCATGATGAACCGTGCAATGGACAGGTAAAGTAAAATTCAGTTGGGGCCTGGAAATTCCCCATTCCTCCTTTATGTAAATACCCAGATCTACATGCAAAGAAAGATAATCATATATAAAGATAGCTGCTATTCACCAGTGGTTATTTTTTGTTGGGTTAGTTAAATTTTTTAAAAAGTTAAAGCCATCCAGTCAGAAAACAGTGTTAAGTGGTGTAAGTGTCTTTCAAATCCTGTGAGAAAAGAAATGCAACTAATGAAGAAGCTACATCAGCTTTCTTCATCTTGGGGATCTTTTTTCACAGGGATTACTTAGAGAATATTTGCCAATAATGGATATGTTTACAGGAATCAGAACTCCTTTGCCTGCTGTTAGGAATGATGCTCATGAAACACAAGGGTGACTAAATCACAAGGATCCTGTTTTCAGTTTGTGGTCTCAGTTGCCTCCCATGAGCTCTGCAAGTGAAGATGATTTACCAGATGCATCCAAAAAATAATTCTGAAAACCACTGAAAGGTTTTTTAAGAGTGCATTTTATGCAAAGCTCTTTTCAGAAGGCAGGAAAGTACTGTGATAGCCTTAGCTGTGCTGTTACACTGGGGCTGTCAGGGTTTAAGCATTGCTGTAATGTATCATGAGGAACACTGTACCACTTGCATTGGATATCTGTCAAAGCTCTTTCTTTCTCTCTCTCTCCTTTTTTTTTCTCTTGAGCTGCAGAAGACAGGAGCATTTGTAAGCCATGAAGCACAAAAGACAAAACAAAAGCATTTTTATGACTATAATTGAGAATTTGGAAGAGGGGAGTTAAGTGCTTGTACCTAATTGTACTGCAATTACCCTGTTTAATCCAGCAACAGGCTTCTTTCAAGCGTCATCACTATACCTGTGTAGAAGAATCTCATTTCACCACTTACAAAGGCTTGTCACTTTGGATATTAAGCACAATGAGGCTTCTCATTTTGTCTGCCTCAATTTTCCATAGGGATCATTAAAAAGATGAAGACAGACAATGCAGAATGTGACCTCATTAATGACATTGTACCAGGAATGAATGAGATTCAATGTCTGTAATATTTACAAACTAGTAAGACACAAGTTATTAGTGTCTGATTGTTTACCTTACCTTCACTGCTCATATGTTCCTTGCTACTGGTGTAAGCAGACTCTTCATGGGTTTCTCTTCTTAAAATCCCAGCAGACTGCTGCTATCCCAGATTTATAGATGGAGAAATGACGTTGAGAAAGATCATGTGTGGTCTTTTGAGGATATTGCCTTCTATTTAAGTCAACAAAAATAAGGTGCCCGTGTTGCTCTGTGCATTTGAGCCCAAAATCATGTACAGAGTTCCAAGAAAGTCCTTTAATGATGAGTTTGGCCCTCCTGGGTATTACTTATACAATCGCTTGTTTCGTTTTCACTCTCTGCCTGAACAACACAGCCCTCCTACTCTGCCTAGTCTTACATCTGTTTAGGAGCACCTGATAGGATCTGTGCTTTTATCCCTTCCTTCTGCATGTGAAGAATCTGACCATTCATGGTTCCACTGATGCCCTAGTCACGTGCTATCACCCTCCTCCCCTGGGCTGTGCAACGTCCTCGCTCACGCCCCAGACCTGCTCCAAGGGACTCTGAAATACTTTGCTTTCTGCATCACGATGTAGGCTGCTGTCTGTTTCTCACTTCCAATGGTTCAAAGTATTGTGGCCTCTCAAGATCACAGAGAAACTTGAGGTATAAACAGGGTTTTCTGCTACTCAACTTGAATGGTTTAAACCTTTTCTCTCTGGGCTTAGTCTCCTTGTTAGATAATGCTCTGTTTCAGCCTGATGGGATAAGCTGTGGTGTTCCTCAGCACTCTACTCTAGCTCCTCTGCTCTTCAGCATTCATGTGCTGGGATTCTGCTTCCCTGTCTTATAAAAGTTTGATATCACCTAAGTGCTCCTCCCAGCTCAGAAGGCAGTTGGATCCTTTGTGGTTTTGCTGTGCTGGCATATCCAGGCAGTGTCATCTTTAGAGCTCTTCGATGAAAGCTGTACATTTGAGGCTGCACATTTGAAAACTGGCTCAAGATCAACTTCCATAAAACGGGGATTTTACTAATAGAAAAAACCTCGGTTATCCATTGGCAATTTCTACATTTTAATGATAGTTCAGTTCATCATTTTAATGATAATACAAAACCCTGCCTTTTTATAATGTCTTGTTTCCCAATGGATAAAAAAGCAGTTCATAAACTCAGTCTAATCTAATCCATCTCTTTTCACAAGAATGGAGTGCAGACTCCTTTGAAGTAGAAAGAAGTGGATATCTAAGAATGTAGAACAATGCTACTGAGGAATTTGGGATGGGAAGTCTATCTAGGCACATAAATAATTACCAAAGTCACTTTGAGAAGCAGCTGAGGTTTGGTTGCTGTTGGTGATGACAACAGTACTGCAGGAGCAAGGGAGGGAACAGTGTAATCTGGGAGGAGGAGAGGGTATTGGAGGTAAAGCTGATATCCTGAAGCAGGGTCTAATCGTGAAATGCCAAATATTGCCAGTTTCTGAAGTGAATCTTGGATATGGCAAAATATGCTGGACTAGAGTAATTGGGAATAATTAATTGAAACGTCCATTCTCTGTTTTGAAAATAAAGTCTGTTTTTGTTCAAATTGACTCCAATCCAGCAATTTCCGTCTTTCCCTCTTTCCTGGGGGAAAGATAAACTGCTGTCATTTTATCTTCTTTTCTCTGATCTTTTGCACTGCCAGATACTAACCGTATTCAGCCTGTCTGTGTCTAACTCACTTCTATCAATAAGTTGTATTTTTACAAAGAAGACCCGTAGTTCAGAATTTGGGTAAATAATGATCTTACACTCATGGTGGAGTGATAAAGCCACAGCATGTTTGGACTGAATTTCACCCTGTAGTTTGCATAGAGTTTATTTCCCATCACTGTTCCTTGAAGCTCAAGTTGAATATTGCACATTAGAACTTAATATGTGTGGCTTTTTCTTGCCATATGAAAGAGGTTAATGCATCTGAATGACGCTCCAAACTTATGTTTAGAATGTCATCTAGTGTCGCTATAGCTATCTGCCCAAGAAAATATCAACAAGGAAGACAGGTAATCACTATTCACCTTAATTACTGTAATAACACATCCAATATTCAGCAACAGTCTGGCTGTACTATCCGTATTTATTTTATTACTGACACAGATCTTTGAAGTTGTGTGATTAATTAATGCTTTTACCAATAACTTCAGTATGTCTATTGGTGGGAAGGGTGGCATTGAGTTTTCAATCATTTTTAAGTTCTGTGATATTTTTATTTTCTTTTTTTTTTCTTTTTTTTTTTTTTCTTTTTTAGCCACAGAAAAGCTTTCTAACTTTTCTAAAAATTCCCTTCTCCATTTTGGCATTAGGGAAGAGTCTGTGGTCTGAGCCCCAGAAAGCACCTAGCATCTTTTACACAAAATGGGCAATGAGGAGTTCTGGTGTAGGAAGGGGAGGTGCTGATGCTTCTGTCTCTCTCAAGGTTGGCTCTAAGCGACAGAGTCCATGAAGGTATGGGGCTTCTGACCAGCTTACAAGGAGGCCTGGACAGTCCAGGAAGTCCCAAATCTATTTTAGATTGCACTTGAGATAGCTTATATCCCCATCCATCTCCCAGGTGGTATAAAATAATTTTTATTCTATCATCAGCTAACAGAGCATACAGTCTGCAGGTCTGTAGCCCATCTACAGAGTGTTTTAGGGGCAGTTAGATAATTTTACTTTTTCAGACACACTCTCAGTTCCTGCCTTGATGCTTTCATGTGGTTGTGAATGCTACTAAATGCACCCAACACTATTCTGTGACTTTTCAGTCAAGTAGAAGAGAATAGACCATGGTTGCACTATCAGACTTTGTAATCACCCAAAATAAGATCACTCTATCCAAACAGTTTTCCAGGAGTGGTTCCTGGTTCCTGCTGATGCCTTCACTATGACCATCAGTAAATGAGCTTGTGAGCCCAAGCCAAAACCATGCAAGCAAGTAGTGTAACAATTTAAAAGTATGATTTAATATCATATGTAATTATTGCAGACAGTCATTAAGTGCATAGAGATAATGGTCAAGATTTATTAGTATAAATCACTCCATTGCCTCAAACATAATTTATAACAAGGAGCTTGGAGCAAAATAATCTTCTCTGTATTGCCAAAGAGGAAAAATATGCAGGAAACCAAACTTACTTGAGGATAGTTTGGGTCAAAAGATGGTATTAGCACCCAGGAAAATGTACAGAGGGCTGTGGTAAATGCCACAGAGCATGTGGTTATCCTTATCAGCATCCAAGTAAGAGTCCAGGTAAAATTAATTTTTAGTACAGACTGTGCCTAACTGAAGGGATTATCAGTGAAATTAGCTTTTGGAAAGAGGGGTTATTTTGTAATAAAGTCTTGTTTTATCTGAAAAGCTGAGCTTTGTGAGATGGCATAGATAAATGCTGTCAGTCTGCACACGTCCTTCAGTGCTGGTTGATAGCCCCACAGGAGGAGAAAGTAAAGTATCAATGCAGAACAGAAAATGGCACTCATTAGTTTGTAATTAATGACAAGTGAGATAGGATAGCAAATAGAAGTGTGGGAGTGCTCAAGGGAATTGTTCTATAGCTTTTCCAAAAACATAATTTAGGTATTTATGTTTCTGAATTATAGTGGAGCAATTGAATTGGTTAAATCACCAAATTTACCATGATGTTGATAATTCATGATAGGCTGTATTGAAAGAATGATTAGGAGCCTCGACTAAAATTTGTTCCCATTGTGGTTGGTCTTTTGTGTAAGAAAAGGCAAGGTCAGCAGAAGGGGAAGAAAAAGCATTTATTTCCTTATTTTATAGATCCATGAGGAGAGTAATGTAGTGTTTCCCAAGGTCAGACTGGAAGTCTGTGGAAGTGTTTGAGAGAGTCTTTCTCTTTGGGGACTCATTCAGTCCCTTACCTGTAAGAACATCCTTCCCTCCTACACTGAGGGTTGAACACCACAGCCTGTGTTTTCAGTGTCACATCAAGACACACTGACCCAGAAATGTGGGGAAAAAAAAAAACAAACAGAAAAAACCCCCCGGTGCCTTGAAATGATTGAAGCTGAACATGGTCTTTGTCTTGATCAAGGACAAAATGTAAATCTTCAGTGAAGGTGTGAATTCTTAGCAACCAACACAGTGAGAAAAACATTCGGGAGATAAATGGAATTTATCTGACAGTGTAAGTTCAAGCTAAAATCTAAAGTAACGCAGTGAACAATGTTTAACAAGATTTCAGTGAATTTCAGTGACTCCTGGTGCCTTTATAATCTGCCTAGCCTTTTGAAAATGTTTCCTTTATAAATGTTTATCCCAGCTGTCTAGTGAGATTAAGAGCTTTTCTCCTTGAGTTCCGTGTTCGCCAACAGTTCGGGATTTATTTGCATTGGCAGTTCCTCTGGCATCAAAGGTGTGGTCACTGCCCCAGGCTGTCATCTTCAAGGGGTCATACAGTTAATTCCCACAGGAGCAGCTGAACCTTATCTCTTCGTTTTGGGAGAGCTAAGTCTTAATTCCGATAAAAGTGCGAATTTGGTCAGTGGTCAGTCAGGTCTGTTGCCCTTCACAGTTTGTTCACACATTGTGTTTGAATCTTGACCTGTAGAGCTGGTGGCCTTGCATGAGGTGCTTTCTGAGATGTCTCACAGCATCCACAGCTACTGCATAGTCAGGGAGATATGTTGCAATCCACAGGGGACCAGTGTCCTTCTGGACTGGCAGGTGGACCCCTGAAATGCCTGTAGGAGCATAAGATGTTTATGTCTGAGTGGCTCAGAGGCAGTGCATTTCAAGGTCTGTTTAGACTTCCCTGACTGCACTAAGTAGCAGCATGATTCAGTTATATAACCAGAACACATAATGACACACAAACCATTGTATGTCCTGATGGTTTTCCAGCTGCTTCTCCTGACAAAGGAGGCTCTTGTAGGGAAACCAAAATCAGGATTTTATCCCAATGTTAGATACTTTAAAGATTTGGTTGGACATGGTGCTGGTCCATCTTGTGTAGACCATGATTTTGCCAAGGTTGAATCAGATGTTCATTGAGGTGCCTTTCAATATGGCATTCTGTGATTCAGAATCAATTCTGAAATGTCCTCTCTACAAACTGCTCTGGAGAGTCTCCAGAGTTGGACTGAAGCATAGAATTTCATCACTTGCACAGGACACTAGAATTGAGAAAGAAAATTTAGGCTCATCTTATGGCCAGTTGTCCTCCCCTACTGTGGCAGGACAGCTAGAATTCAAGAATAAAATACCGTACACCAGAGTTTCACATAATGACTGGAATATCAAATCATAATCAGAAATATAATCATAAAATTGTTTGAGTTGAAAGCAATCTTTTTTAAAAGATGCAGTTAAACCTTCCTGCTGTGGACAGGGACACGTTCTTCTAGACCAGGTTGCTCAGACCCCCATCCAACTGGCTTTGAAGACTTCCAGGGAAGTGTTTCAGTTTCTCTGGGCAACCTGTGCCAGTGCCTCACTACCCTCAGCATAAATTTCTTCCTTGTGTCCAGTCTAAATCTACTCTCTTCTTAGTGCTGGGGGTAAGAAGCTTTTTTGTCCATGACTGGATGGATCTCCCTCTGAAGCAAATCCTTGGCTCAGGTATGAGGTATTGGATCAGGTGCTGAACTTGTGAGTTAGACTGATATACACTCTCATAAGTGGGATGTTGAACTAGATTATTGCAATCATTGCTCTGCTCTTTGATAGAGGGTAAAATCAATGCCAATGTAGAGTTTTAGCATTGCAGGTGGGAATTTGCCATGCAAATGGAAAATGAAATCAGCTTTAATCATGTGCTTATGTGAAGACAGACACTAAATGTCAAGGTTTCATGTTAGCAAGGTGGACTGGAAGACTACCCATGAGTATCATAGCAAAAATTGAATTTTTGCTCCCAACCACAATAGTTAAAAAAAGACTTAGACAATGCTGACAAGTTGGTAACTTGGAGCATAAATTGATTTATGACCTATATAAGAGGGGGATTCAATGGAACAGGTTATAACAGCAAAACTATTAAGAGATTTATTTATCTGCTTCCAAAACTGGTGATGCTGTTTACTGCCATTGGGGAGCCAGGATTAGATGGACTTCTGACTAGATCAGGACAGTAATTCTTCTATCAGGTATTCAAGACAGAGAAATTTTCCTTAGGCTTTGGACAGAACTCCCTAAGTTGAAAATATACTTTTTCTGTGTTTTGAGATAGAAATTGACTGCTCCCTTCAGAAATAAGACACTGGTGCATTAATCAATTCTGCTTTGTCAATGGCATTTACAGGGTTAATGTTTTCTGACTACTCCACCTGGTAAAATACTGCTCCTACACTCAGCGCAAACTCAATTTCCTTCCTTCAAGGTTTCAGTAATCGTATCACCAAGCAATAGCTGAGTTGAAGTTTCCTTTGAATCTGAAATTGTATAATTAAACTTTTGAACTGAAGTCTACCCATCACTTTCTAGCCACACTCCTTAGTGAGAGAGATATTTTTCTTTAGTTTGATGATAGCTGATTACTAAATCCTTGGCTTTTTCTTTACTTTTAATGCACCACACAGTATATTTGTTTGTGATTTTACCTCAATCACAGTAATCTATTATCCATGGTACTTCTTCTTGCATTTACAACTCACCTTTCACTGCAGGCTTTCTAAGCACTTGAGAAGCATTAGGCTCAATAAGAGGTCTATAATGAAGATAAACAATTACATTGTTATATGTCTGGGGTAGAGACTGAAATTTTCCATATCTTACCAAGGCACCACGGAATGCTGAGCTGGTTGGCCTCTAGGCACTATTTTTCTAGACATGTTGTTGTATAAGAAACAATAATGTGCTAACATAAAATAGATGAGGAAACTGAGGCACTAAGAGCCACTACAGAAGTTTTCAGAATATGGACCTTCACAGATTTCTAAGGATTAAAGTCAACACATGTAAGGAGACAGAGCAGCATTTGACATCTTGTATAGACCCAATTTCTCTACTCCCATAGTAGTGTCAAATAAAAAGTGCCTCTCTTGGCCTAGGACAATATATTACTTTTAAGCTAACTCTGCAGCAGTTTTGTATCTGTTATCCCACTTTTATTTTAGCTCATCAGCTTCTCTTGCCTGCCATTAGGAAGATCAGACTCCCTTGGAAACTTAATAAACTATTTGTCACAGGTAGAATGTATTAAACCCTGCTTTTGGTTTTCAGTCCTGTTAGGCACCGTGCTTAAGAAGAGATGTTTTTCTGTCTAGATAGACCATAAAGATGTCTACTTACAGAAGCAGGTTCAGATCTCCAAGTAGGGAGCAGGGGGAACATTGCCTGAGTCACATTCTAGAGCCCAGCTCAGTCGACACAGTTAGTCACACACACCAGCATCAGAAAATCTCCCTCATGCTGCTTTAAAAATGCATTTCATTCTCAAGGAAGAGGAAACACAGACATCATAGGGAACTGGGGGTTAGGATCCAGGTGTAATCTCTGGCTGAGGGGATCAGTGCTAATAAATAATGCACATTTTGTTGGTTATAAAAATATTCTGAGTTTATTTGTTTCAAAGCATTTTCAAAAGACATCTTCAGCTATCACACAGTTTGCTTGGTTTTTCTCCTGGGTTATACCTGATATAGCACACTGAGCACAGGAGAGAGCTGAAAAATGCTGATGATTTCAGCTGCTGCTTGGGGTGTTTTTTTTAACACTGCCTGACTACCATTTATCCAAAACCGGCTCTTTACAACACAGCAATTATTGAAAAGCTTCATCCACAAAGGTTTTGCATATACATAAGGGAGCATGATCAGTGATCAGGTCACCTGTGAAGTGAAGGAAGTATTAATTACAGGACAGAGAGATGACTGTGGAAGAAGTGCCCTTGTATGTGCAGTTGCAGTCACGGAGCTCAGCTACAAATAGGCAGCAATGGAATGCCAGGGTGAAGGAAGCTACATGACTCTTTAGAGGGAAAAAACATCCAAAACCAGCAGCAAAAGTGTTGGCTTATTCAACATGATGCTGCACATTAAGTTAGCAATGCTTGTCCTACTTTCTTATTTGGATCTACAGCTGTCTTTTCTCACCATTTTTAAGAAAATGCATTCATTTTATGGGGCTCAATGGGATTGGTGAGCTCCAGCCAGCCTCCTCTGACTTAGTCACTGGTTTGATGATGGTGGTGGCTAACAGATGAACATTTTCTTTTGGTTCTTTAAATTTACTTGAGTCAGATGGAAACCATGAAGTCATCTAAATGAAGAGGAACGCTACTCATTTCCCAGTGATGATTGCTTTGAATTTATACAGGTGCACTTAAAACTGTTGCCTGGCTTCCTGCTGACTTTGGGGACAGCAGGTGATAAGAAATAATAATAATAAAAAAAAAACAGACAAGCAAATCAATCAAAACCAAAACGAACTACTTAAGGAATGCAGCAGGTCATATTTTGTTAGCCTTTTTAGGCCTCTAATTTTTTTGGTAGTATTTGCAAACTTAATCTCTTAAGAAGGGACCTAATTTGGCTACTCAAGGCTTTCAAAAAATCTCTCAGTACTTTTCTTAGTGTCAGTAGAGAGAATGAGACTTCAGAGCACAAATGAACACATTCTCAGTCTATCTTGGGAAAAGCACATTCTAAGCTTTTGGTCTCTGTGACATTTTTTTGTGTGTAGCACAACATAAAAAGAGCCTTGTTCCGCTTGTGGTCCTTATATCTGTAGAAGGAGTAGCTAGTCCCAATGATCCATTGCAAACCAGGTGTGCACCCACTTAAATATTTGCAAATAAACCGTGGTGCCCTACTAAGGTGTCAGAAATGGACTTGATTGTCCTTAAAGAATGCAGCCTTTGGGAAATATTGCTCTATTGGAGCATCATCCTGACACTCCAACAGCTTTAAAAAATCTTCTTCCCTTTCTCATTATTATTAAATAGCACACTTTCCTCCCTTGATCAGGGAATAGCCCTCTACATTTGACTCCCTCACCTTTCCGACTTCTGCACTACTGAAGGGCAGAACGGTGAGTTAACCATCTGTATTGGGAATTTTTCCTGCAATTCATGGCGTCCGTATTCTGTTCTTTTATGAATATAAATGCCATAGAATATCTGGGTCAATGATGTCTAAAGTTCTTTTGCTCACGTCTTTAATTGACTAAACTTAAAACAGGCCCTTTTATGAGCTTCTTTGGGCTCTATTGACAGAAATTTCTTTTAAAGAAAATGTCAGGGAATCTTGCTTTCAGGATTGAAAACACTTTATGTCTTATATGTGTATTTAACCATTTTAATGGAATGGGGCTTGAAATGCACACACTGTTCAAAATTTGAATGTTTGGAGCTGTTCTCCACTTTGTTCCTCCTTGTCTGTGTTTTTAAACTTTTGAAAGAAGAAAAAATTTATGCTCTCTCTCTAGTACCATTTGAATTAATTTATAGACTGCTAGGATTTCACAGAGATTTACAATACTAATTAATTAACTTTCACATTTCCCTTGGGTTGTTGGTAAAGATTATTATCCCCATCTTACAGGGGTCACCAGTGCTCTCCTCTTATTCAACCTTGTGTAAATCAGCAATACCGCCACTAAAATCAATAGCCTTATACTGCAGTAGAATTGATATGGGTCAGGGAGGAATCTGGTCCAAAAAATGTACAGTCTGAGCTTAAATGTGCTTAGCTATGTGTTTCCGTCATGGGACTTCAGTACTTGATGGGAACCTACAAGAAGAATGGAGAGAAACTATTTGCAAGAGCATGACAGAACAAGGGGAATGGATTCAGACGGAAAGAGGATAGGTTTAGATTGTATTTAGGAAGAAATTCTTTACTGTGAGAGTGATGGCACACAGAGCAGTTGTGGATGCCCCGTCACTGGAAGTGTTCAAGGCCAGGTTGCATGGAGCTTGGAGCAACCTGGTCTAGTGGAAGGTGTCCTTGCCCATGGCAGGGAGGTTGGAAATAGGTGAGCTTCAGGGTGCCTTCTACCCAGCCCGTTCTATGATTCTATGATTCTATGATTCTATGATTCTATGATTTTGAGAGACCAGTAGGGGGGAGGCCTTTGTGGGGGCTATGATGGATGTGGTCTACCAAAGTCTGGAAGAACCCTGAGGGACACCCTGGTCCTGCAACATTCTTTGGGAACAGAGGCACACTTAGCAGTTGCACTTAGCAGAGATGCTCCATCCAGCTGTCTGCACACAGCTTGGGAACTTGCAAGCCTTCTAAAGGGTCCATGAGCTGGGATATGAGATCTGCAAGCTGACTGCAGAGAGATAGAAGTGAAGCTGGCAGAGGAATTTTGTAGAAGCCTGGTTCCCTTCCAGGATTTCTGTGCTGTTCGTGCAGATGAGATCTGAGTGTGATCAGCCGGTGCCTACCCGTAGTGATGGTGTGACTCACAAACAGTGCAAATACAGCTTGGAGAACAGATGCCACCCTTTCCATTCATAACAGAATAGTTTGGCAGGCTCTGCCCTGGGATGAGAAGCACCTTCTCTGTGCCTGCAAGAAACAACAGTGTTGGCAAGGCATGTTTCTAATGGTTTTGTTAGTTTGGGAACAGACTGGCCAGTACTTTTCAGATCTAAGTCCAAAATAACTTGTCCAAGGTCAGACAGCAGAACAAGAAATAAATATCGGCTCCCATATGTTGGCTCTTGCTTTTGGATTCTTTCCCTAAGTCTTTCATTTAATGTGCTTGGTCTTGAACTGTGCCTGGTGGTGGTTTGTTTTTGGACTCTCCATAGCAGCTGTATTTATGGTGGCCCCACAGGCACCTCTTGATCTGTCTCTCCCAGTGGAATTGTCTATCAGCAGTTTTTATGTGCATCTTGATTTAGAATATGTATTACGAACTTTGTGAGCATTCTTTGGACAAAGGCTTGTTTATGGTGCTCACATCATTCTTAGTTCAGAGTGTTTATGAGCCCAAGTCTCCCTGTCACTATCTTACTTTGGAATAATATCAGTCTTTTTCTCCTGTGTTCTAGCATTTTCCTAGCCATGCAGGAGACATACCAACTATTCAAGTCTCAACAATTTTCTCATTGAGATATTTTGCACCTTTCTTCACTAAATCTGGCAAGGACAATAAGGCAATTCCTTTGATTTACATGCTGGACATGCATCTGGACATTTTATCTACTCTTTCCATTAAATTACTGTTGCTTTTGCCAGATTATATTGGTGCTATCTCTGACTGCTTGAAAGATAAGGCTGGCAAATAAGATTAAAAATAAACACAATTATTTTTAAAAGCCCTTCGTGCATACATAGTTTTTGAAATCTTGGTACAATTAAGCCCTCTTTTTTCTTCAAAGAATTCCATCTGAGGCATATTATCGTTGTTGCTTGAACTTTACTGAGGGCCATTCTTTCATCTGGTAGTCCCATGATGTGAGGTGCTGTATGAAGAAAGGAGAAAAGACATCTTGAATAGATGGAGGGTGTATTTTGATCCTTGTTTTACAGGTGACGATATTCCCCAGATTGCCAGGACACCTGAAGCAAGATAGAAATTGAGAGTCTTCTTGAGTCCCAGTCTAATACCTCAACCATTTGACCAGGCTCCCAGTTGGGAGTGGGAGATAATGGCTTTGGTGGGCCTTGTGGAGGCTACATCCTTGCAGCTGGCACAGCAGATGCTGCCACTGGTTTTGTTGATGTACACAACTTGAAGGAATGAGGTGTAGTAATATTTTCTACTTTTTTCTCTCTATGGCTGCAGTTTCTCCACTGTCTTGCCTTTGGCTTTGTCAGCTATCCTGCCTTTCTTATTGCTTGTCCACACAGTCCATGGGTCTCCTTGTAATCTTTCCTTTTTGCTTCCTTGTAGAGGAATACATATTGCAGTCCTTGCCCCACTGTTGCTTTGTGACCCTGTACTTCTGTACTGCAATAAATATCTAGGCAAAAAAACCCCAACAACCTACTCTTTGATTATTTCATAATTAACATCACTACTCTCTCTGCTCATCACTGACATTTTGATCCCTTTTCAGACAGCTCCTCTATCTGTTGCCTTAATCTCTCATTGCTTGCTCCTTCTACTTTCTTCTGCTCTTAATGTTTTTAACTCACTCTCTCTGAGGGGAAACTGAGTTAAGGAGGCATCAGTCACTGTTGCAAAGCCTGATGGAGGAACAGCAGCAGGAGGGATTGTACTGAAATGCACCATTTCAAGGGGAAAAGGCAGTTCCCAAAGTAGCAGGAGCAGTATAGGCACCTGCTTTTAAGGACAGTGGCTCTAGGCTACCATAGAGTATCCCATAGTTTTTGAGGTTGCTTAAAGTTTGGCTTTCTATTGTGTTTTGCCCACTGACACTCTCTTAATTAATTTTCCAATTTTCTAATCTCCCTTACTGTTCCCACTTCAGCATGCCAATGAAGCTACTTTCCTGTTCAATGAAAACCTCAGGCAAAGCATTTGCTTGAAGTTCAGAGCTTAAAATGATGACTCTTCTGGGCTGGCCAAAATAATTTTAGACAGTGCCCAGCACCATGGTGTCATAATCTGTCATTTTGGCTCCTGTGCAGTGGGTCTGTGGCTCATTTCATCCAACTTTCAAGCATCAGTAAAGTATGACCTATCATCTTAGGCTTCCTTTGAGAGACAAGGCAAGTCCTCTTATCTGCTTTGGAAACCTGTCTGCTCTTGGGATGAATCATTATCTTGGACCTCCCCATTTTTTTATATTGATGGATATAAGTTTTGTCACTTGGGTGATTATGCCAGGCATAGATTTTCTGAAGTCTGTGATGTGCAAGGTGTCAAGGTAGAGCAGGATCTAGGGCAGTAACAATTACGAAAAATATAGTGATACTATGTTAGGGATTGGAATAGTTTGAAATGAGAAAGACCAGCCCCTCAATAAAAATAATAGGGAAAAAAAGAAAGGAAAACAAAACAAAACAAAGTAAAACAAATGCAAAGTGTGGCTCAGAGCCTGTGTTGGGGAGACACTAATGAGGTTTCTTTGCACAGTGAAACCATTTCTTGTAAATGGTCAGGGTTTGATAGTGCTCTGCTCACCAAGTCCCCTCTAAGTGTTAAAAGGTGTTATTTTGGGTAAATCAGCTGGAGAGCTGACAAGGCTTTTGGGTGCATCATTAATGCTGTGTCCTGTGTGGTTCATGAAAAGCTAAGCCCATACTAAGGCCCGGGAGAGAACTGAACTGTTGCATGATTGAGAATTTTTATGGTGTTTACAAAATATGGCAAAATCAAGAGAAGGTTTTACAGTGCATATTAAGCTGTCTGGTGAAAAGAATAGCACTGCTAAAGCTGTGGTTAAAATAGCTGCTACTCTGGAAAAAAAAACCAAGGAAGAAAGAGAAGACTGGAACAAGTCAGGATTCTAACAGAGTGCTCCTAATAGCCACACTCTGTAAGCTGTGGAAGCTTCATTGTTGCTAGAGAGCAACCAGGGAACCTGTCTGGAAATAAGAGAAGGAAGAGAGTGCAGCAACAAATCTTGCATCAAGATGGAAGTTTGAGGGAAGATGTGAGCAGAGACACTGGGACAGCCTAGAAAGGAAACTCCATTTCTTTGCATAAACTTGCTTCCAAATTTGCTGAGAGCTTTATATCTTGCTTTCTGAGAATAAATAACAAATTAGACCTATGCTAGTTTTCCCAAAAGCTCCAGATCCCCAAGGCTAAGTTTCCTTCAGACCTAATGGTTGAGACACATGCATACCATTCTCTTGTTCCCAGAATAGGAAGACTGTACGGAGCCTGATACTCTTAGGGAGCAGTAGCTGAGCATGCCAGGGATCTCACAAATCACAGAAAGCTTGGCTCTGGCCCCCATGCACAGCTGAATTGCAGGGTGTACCAAAAGTGATCCCACTGATCTTACTGGAAAAGCAAATCCAAGTGGACAAGTGGCATCTTCCTTGAAGTATTAAATTGAAATATATCATGGTGTTTGAGCAACTGTTGGGACATCTGAAGCCAAGGATGACTTTAAAAGATGCAAGAATAGCTCCTGTAAAGCAGAAGAATCGGTGAGGCCAATGTTGTCAAGTACTTCCTGGAATGGATTCTCACTGCCAAAACAGGGACCACCTTGGAGGAAGTAGGCTGAGGTTTCAGATAACCACAAACTATCATCTGGTTCTAGGTAAATCCCAGATTTGTTTGTGTAAAGGGGCAAAGATGAACACAGAAAGGACAATAGGAAGAAACAAAGCCACCCTAGAATATATTAACACCAAGGACCTGGGAAAAAAAGAAAGAAAAAGAAAAGGAAAAAGAAAAGTAGTATTGTGGGCAGAAAAGTTTAGAACTGTGAGCACCAGAGATGTTCAGGGAAATAGTATGTTGAGTGCTTTGGAAAAAAACCCAGCCCAAAATATGAATGCATAAATAATGTGTGATTCACCATCATTTTTCTTCTTAAGGGTTCAGCCCATGTGCCCTGAAATGTGAACTGCTTGAATACAGAATAATATTCTCAGTTCTCTTGACGCAAGGCCTTGACAGAACGTGGTTCCTTCTGTTCCTGGCATGATCAAAAGGAGAACTGAATTAAATGATGTGGCAACTGATAATTATAATTAATGATATACCAGGTCTTGGCAATCTTTTTTTTTTTTTTTTTTTAATGGTCAGGCTTAGGGAACGTATTTCCTAAAATTCATGTCTTTCATCACCTTAGAAATTATGCACTCTCTAAACACTTCCCAAAATTTTATGTGATGTGACAACATCCTGTTCTCACCAAACAGACCATCTGAGCTTTACCAAGCAGTGGATGCTGGGTATGCAAGGAGAGGCAAAAATTTCTGTCTTTACAGCATATACCCCCACTGGTCACAGGGTTAAGTGTTTTGCAGACTTAGTCAGTGGAGAGATGCACCAAAGGAGAAGAGAGGAGGTGACACATGCCGTAGGAGCATATACCTGGCAAGTCAGGGCTGCTAAAAGTTAAATCCATGTCTTTTTAATTTTGTATGATGCAATAAATCTGCACCTTTTGGCAAATGGAAGATTGAGCCTCAGTACTGCATGTTGTAATGTAGATTTAGTAATAATAATGAAAGAAAAATTGATCCACTTGTGTTGCGAGATTTGGTGGTTTATGTAGGTGCAGAGATTTAAGGATATAAATGCTGAACATTGTTGTTATTTAACAATGAATTGCAACAGATTTAATAAAACATTTGCTTGTCAGTTTATGACAAAACTTCTTTTAATAATGTGTGGTGAAAAGCCTTGCATTTCAGGGATATATAATATTTTAGTGTTGTCACATTTGGAAAACTTAGCATAAACTTGTCTTTAAAATAACTGCATTTCCAGTCTGGCCTCGGTTCTCAGTGAGGACAAATGCCTCTGTCAATTTTGAAGAAATTATGAGAGAAGGAATCATGAGAAATTGAGGAAGCTCCTAACAAGCTGTGTATGATGAACTGACTGGATACTTTACTTAGCCTTTGCTTTCTCTGAGCACAGGTATATAAGGAAATATGTTCACTCTTAGCTACATTCAGTATGTAATAAAAAAGAATTTGTTTTTGAGTTGCCTGAATGAAAAATGCATCTTTCACTGTTAAAGGACAAACATATTTTCCTAGTGTAGTCTAACTCAAATACAATTCATCTACCTGCCTGCCCTGCAATGATTCACCCTTGTGCTCAGTCAAAGCAGTGAAAAAATGAAGCCCAATAGGAATGGGATTTTTTAAAAGTTATGAAGGATAAAATAGAGATCGGCAGAGCATTAACTTTGTGCTTAAGACATTGGTGTGAGATTTGGGAAATTTCTCTTCAGTTCTAAGCCTGGTTACCTCAGGCAAGTGAATTATTCTTTCTTTATCTCAGTTTCCCATCCCCAGCATCCCTCTTTGCCCACTCTTCAGATATTTTCTACATTTAGGCTGAGGTCAGGTTATTTCTTTTTGTTAAACATTTGTATACTGAGGAGTTATATCTGTCTTCTCAGTGCTATTTTAATATGTCTCAAATAATTGTGATAAGAGTAAGAAAAGTGTAATTCTACTGCAAACATTCATTCAGAGCTGCTGTTCATGCTGTTGTTTCCTTGGGAGTGAAACCCCCTCCTGAGGGTACCTGGGATTTCAGTTTTGTTGCCTTGTCAGGGAAGTTTATTGCAATCTTCTGAAAAACAGGGCTTAAAACTTTTTTACACCAGGTGCTTTCCATTTCTGCAGACTCGTGCTTTTGCAGGTGTCACAAGCCTTGCAGCTCTTTGCAGACTGCGGTGGGATTGGATGTGCTCTGCATTATTGGATGTGCTCTGCATTGAGCTCCACACCTGCTTAAAAACACTGAGAAACAGCAAGATCCTTCTGACAGTTTTATTCTGGGAAGAACTCCAAGAATGGATAGCATGACTTTTGGGATGTATTTTTCCTCTGGCTCCCCAAGTGTTTTAAGGAACAAAGATGACCAAGGAGAAGAGTTACATTCTGTGTGCACCACCTTCAATAAGTGCCACAGGTTTTACCTCAAGAGTTCAATGCTGCAAAATGATTTGACTTTAGAATGGAAATAGCACATTTGGGAAAAGATCGCCAAAAGCGGTTATGATCCTATAGTAAACCTCAGTAGTTTGGGGGCAAAAAAATAACTCCTTACCTTTTCTATGGCTCATCATCCTTTGTAAAATTAAATCAATAAAAATCTGACTAATTTATTGAATTAAAAAAATTCAAGTATTCTTTAATAAAGCACAAGTCTAGTTCTGAAATGAATGAAGACAATTTCCTTGACTTCAGTGATATTAAACTTAATTATAAGAGAATTTTTCATGTGTCTAAAAGGTATATTAATTTCAGCACTAAAAATGAAGTTGTAAGAAGAGATCTTATATGAGCCCTAACTTTATTTACTGTAAAAGCTGCATGTTCACTTCTGAATTAACATATGAAAGGAGTGCTGTATTTTAGAGGCTTTACACTAGAACCCCTTTGTCAAATCTGCTAGAAACTAGCTGCCTGTGTTGCTCATTTTCATCTTTATCCCATCTCTGGTCTTTTTACTACCACTGGTGTTTCTGAAATCATTTTGTATTGGCCCTTCATGTCATTCTTCATCCTCTAAATGGTAAATTCTGAATTATACTTAAGCTTTTTCCAATTCATGGTATTGTAACAGAAATATACCCTAAATTGTCACATCACCTGCTTTTAAATGCCCTTTTAAAAAAAAGAGTTTTTCTATGGCACTGTCACAAAAGGGGGTGAAAGTTTGCCTTTATTTTCACTAACTCCATCTTCGTTCATAATGAGCAACTTCAGCCTTATCATTTTCCTGTGTCCTTCCATCAGAGAACACCCATCTGCTATGTCCTGTTTTATATTCTGATTATAACTTCTTTAAAACAGGAACTATTACTTTCTCACTTCTTTTAAACTATCTGGTACAATTTTCTTCTTGTCTGCAACTAAGACTCAAGCATTATGGAAAGAAAATATAGTTATTAAGATGGTTTAAACTTAAAAATAAAATCATAGTTAGGTAGGTGTCTATTTTGAGTGTATTTCAAATTTGACTTTGGATCAAACAGGTTATTATTATGTGTGGGCTCACTGAGAGGATATTGAAAAAAGTCTCTAAACCCCTTTTATTTAGAAGACTTGCAGTCTGATAGAAATTTCCAGGTAATTAAGGTGGATTTGCAAGTACTGGGCTGAGTCATCAACATTCCTAAAATAGTTGCCATTGCTTCTGTCTTTTTTCTTCAAGATTTCTTTAATTCCACTCCTTGAGTGGCTATTCAGAGAGTTTTCATTATAGCTTTTTTCCTCCTCCCCCACCCCCGCAATCGGTGTTTTGTTCACAGGGAAGAAATTGCATAAATAGAATTACCTAATGCCATATGAGGTGCCCAGGATATCAGTATTCGCCTCCAGCTGATGGTCTGGAAGGGGACAGGTCTCCCACAGGTCATAGTCAACCTGAAGTGCCTCATCCAGCTCTGTGTGTCTCAGTTGAGACAACTGAGCCTTGCTCTCAGTGCCCAGTGGCTCTGTTCATGATCTGTGGTTTAATTCACGTTCATGTAGGCTTACCAAACATCAACCTTTGTGTCTTGTGACAGGGTCTGCACTTTACGCTGCAAAGTGAAACCATGAAAATATCTCTTTCATAATTCATAGAATCACAGAAATGTTAGGGTTGGAAAGATCAACAAGTCCAACTGTCAGCCACCTTGAATGGTGGTTCACCACTAAATGTTCACCACTAAACCATGTCCTCAAGTGCCATAGCCACAAATTTTTGAACACTTCCATGGATGGTGACTCCACTACTCCCATTGGCAGCCTGTTCCAGTAACTGACGATCCTTTCCATGAAGAAATTTTCAGTGTTCAAGAAGTGCTTGAACAACACCTCCTGGCTTTTGGATGCATGGTTTAACTTTTAGGCTGCCCTCAAGGAGCTAGGAGTTGGACTCAATGATCCATGTGGGTCCCTTCCAACTCAGAATGTTCCACACCTCTGTGTTTCTTGTTTACTAGCTGAGATATCTGTTCCCACTATTTGTGTTCTGCCAGGACAAAATCTACTGGCCACTCAGGTCCCACCTGGTTACACCTGCTTTTGTGTGCTCTTGGTGCCAGCAACAAACATCCATCCACTGATGAAGTACTTTGGAGTTTCTACAAATGTTTTATATCTTATACTCCTTTATGATTTCAATTTTTCAAAAAATTGTATCCTCCTAGCCAAGCTCTGAGAGAGGTTTCTTTCTGAGCAGCTGTGGTGGGGCTCTCAGCTGGCTGCCCCAAGCCAGTTGTTTCCTGCCACTTGGGGGAAATGCCATCAGACTTCTAAGGAAATTCTGCTTATTTTCCATATAAGAATTCTGCCTCTCATCTTGAAAATGTGTGTGTGTTTTTTCCTCATATCTTCTAAAACAGGTGGTTTATTTCCTTTGAAATGTTTAGTCAGCTGGTTTATTTACTTTGAAATGTTTAGTCAGGGGATGTTGTTTCCTAAACGTAAGACCTTCAGTGCTTTTCTACTCCCTTCTTTTCTGTGTCAGCCTAGCAGCATCTGCTCCTTCAAGCAGACCTCAGGGTACAGGGAGCTGCTTCCTCACCAGCCTGTCTTGTTTCTTACAGAGCATAAGAAATGTCCTTGGCATCGGAAATGGAAACCAGGATGAAGGTAGTATTTTTATTAACTCATCTGGAGGGGTTATTTACATAACGTTGGGATTTAGCAAATAGGGAAGGCCAAATAAGCCCCAAACTTCTTGAAAAGTTGGTTTCCTGTTCATTTTTTCATGTTACTCTTAATAAAGTCTGGTATTCCTGTAACATCAGTGATTGATTGGGCTACTATTTTATGAGTGCTAAACCTCTCAGAAACCAGATGGGATTGTGTTGTGGTTTATTTACTGGAAATTTGTGGTAAAAATATAGGCAATGAAAGGCCTATGGGAAATAAGTGGTAGAACTGAGACATTATTTGAAATCCCCTGTAGTCTTTTCTGATTTAAGGTGTTTTCCCACCCCCTTCCTTGCTTAATAGATATTTCTTGCTCTGCAGCACTTCAGGATGTGGCTCTAATAGGTGGAGTTTGAGAGAGCATTTAAAATTTAACCTTCAGTGAAATCTGTTAATTTTCAATTTCAAATATATTTGATTCATGATTCTTATTGGATGAACACGCAATCAGACAAACTATATTTAGAAAAGGAAGAAGAGGAGTACATGGTCTGTACATAGTCTGAGTACCCAATACCTTAAAAAAAAAGGAGAAAGTTTTTATCTGGAGGGCTTGGGATTTTATGCTCCTTGACGTCGAGTGTGTGATCTAAGCAACTGTCTCATGGTGTCCCTCTGAGAGAACTAGCAAAGTTCAGCTATTTATAGTCTGAAATAAAACACACCTTTACTAACTGTCCTTTACAATAAATGGACTTTCATAAGCACAGGGATATGAAAGAAGAACCATTTTGAAACACTTTTAGTTATTATTTTCAACACAATAAATATCCTTTTAGAGATCTATGTGAATTTCATTTGCATACTTAACAGGAATAAACCTCAGGGCTAAACTCTGTTCTTTTCTTTGCTTGCTTTTAATGTAATTTTTAAAATAATGGCCATGAGCTACTAAAGCAACATAAAACATCCTGTGAATAACCCTCAAAACACTTTCGTATTTCATGATTTTTTCTAATTTTCCTTTGCCAAGTCAGGACTTGATAAAACACCTGAGAAACTTGAACGGTGAATCTTTATTTGTCCAGGCTCATTTCTCCCCTGCCGAGTCCTCTGATAATTTACAGCCTTTTGAAGGGATGTCAAAGTGGGTGTGAAACAGTGACATTTGGTTTAATCATCTTTTTGATCCAATTTGGTTTCCTTTTATCTGGCTGCAGATGCACAGGCAGGGTGCCTGACAAAAGAGAATGATTATCACATTGGGAAAAAAGAAAGGGGGAGGGATTTGCATACTCCAGATTTGGCAACACCACGGCAGAAAAAAAATGTTGAGTGACTGACCTGAGCATTATCTTGGAAGAAGACCTGGGAATCAGGCTGCATTAGAGCAATATAATTGAGAGCTTTCCAGAGGGGATCTATGGCTGGGAGCTGCTTGGGTCTGTCTGGGTCCAGACAGCAAACACTCGACAGTGTGACCTTTTGTTACAGGTCTACCTGACAATTTACAACACTGAAATCAAAATGAGGTGCAGGAAGACTCAGTGGACCAGCTTTTAAACTGACTAGGCTAAAAAAGAGGCTTGGAGTGCAGAAAGAATAGTACATTGGCACAAAATTCTCTGGTTTTGAACAGGAGGAGGTGACAGGTACAGGAGTCTCTCTCCCTGTGTGTGTGTGTGTGGGCTCAGGTTTGAGGTATTATCATTTTGAGGATAGGGACAATATTTTTGTAAACTTTAGTCCTTCTGGCATTTAGATCAATCTGAAACTGCCTCAGACACTTTTTGCCTGAGAACTGAAATTTCCAATTTACCTTATTTAGTTTATGTAAATTATGAACATTACTTTTAAGACACATACACGGATGTTTATGAGAATGCCAAGATTTTTCTCTCATAAACCAGCCAAAAATGTCTTATATAAATTCTGTGCTGTAAATTGGCTATTACAATTGCAAGATCAAAATTATTCTTGGAGGTGATAGCTAACACAGCAGCCAAAGACCTTTTGTTCTGTTCTGTTTCGTTTTCTCTACCAATTATAATACTTAATAGAGGAAGTCAACATGTTCCTACCACTGCAGAAAATGGATTACTGAAACATTCACAGCTTTGGTGTATTTAGAGACTTAAGCTTAAAAGCATGAGTTTTTATACTTTTTCTTTGATTTTTCTTTCTTTTTTTTTTTTTAATTTAGATAAAACACTTCAAATTCCTACAATGCCATGTAATTGTAAAATAGAGTCTAATCCTGCAGAACATTTCAGATGGAATTCATTTCAGCTGAGTTTAGCTGTCCAGTGAGTCATCTACAGTCAACTGAAATATAGGTGGGTGGTTCAGTTTGTAGGATAGGTGTCTAGGATAAACAAGATGGATTAGATTCTGGAGGTGCTCTGGAGTGTGTCTAACCTGCAGAGGTATCTCTCCAGGAGTCAGAGGATGGAGGGGAAATTCCCAAGTTTTAGGGAGGATATGACTGTGGCCAGTGCTCAGCCCTGAGACTGCACAGAACCTGCTGGTCCCAGGCTTTAGGTACAGATGCTGTCTCTTTGTTAACCATAGAGCATAAATATAGTCCACCAAGAGACTGAATGCTGAAGTAGGCTGTGATGGCCACGTTTTGTTACTGAATGAAGTCATGATTCATTTCAATCACTTCCCTACGCCTGTGGTTCTTATCTTGCAGCCCATCCATGTCCTAGTCCAACGCAGAAAAGCTCCACATGAAGTGCTCTGGGGTCTTCTCACTGAATGGCCATGGTTTCTTGGCCTCATCATAGATGGGGATAAGGAGCATCCTCCCTCACATGGGAACAAGTTTACATTTTTGTCTGCACATTCTGTGTGCTGTACTTTTGTGTGTGTGGGGGCGGAGGGAGTAGATGTACCCTTGGCAGAAGACAGGTGTATCAGGCAATGATTTGACTGATTCCAAACATACATTTAGGGAAAGAGTAACACAAAGGCTTCACAAGTCTGCATATGGGTCTGAGTGATTTTTAGGTTTAAGTATGGGAAAGGCAAAAAATATCCACGTAGAGGGGCCCAAATATTTACAGCTTTGACAGCATTGCTCAAGAATCTCTAAATAATATAAGTCGAATGGCCAAGAGCTTTGGGTATGTCTGCAGGGAAGTAGAAGTTAATTGGCAGGAATCTAGACTTATTTTTATTATTCCCGCTTCCATGAAGAAGATTTTCCCTTATAGGTGCCTTCCAGTACATGAAGGAAGCCTACAAGAAAGATGGAGTGAGACTGTTTACAAGGACATTCAGTGATAGTGATATAAAATGACTGGAGTCCCTCAAGATGTAAATCAAACTTTGCAATTGTTTTCAGGTGTTAATCAGTAGCTATTGCTGAGCAGTTATGATTAAGCAATTGCATTTTGAATGTTGTTTTAAGGTAAAAAAAGGCAATCCCAAGATAAATGGGCTGTCTGGACAACAGCCATCAAGAGCTGAGCCATAACTGAGGGAAAGGTAATTCTGGCTGTGGGAGATTGCAACCATCAACTCATTGACCGCCTACTCAGAATGGCCTCCCCACTCAAACTGAGGGAAGAACTGCACCTGTGGGCTAATTAACAGGAGAAACAAGAGATAGAACCAGCAAATAGGGGCTTGGGGTACTAACTAATATAAAAGTTATGTGGTTTGTAACCAATGAATGATTATGCCTTTATTAGAATGTATAATTAGTGCAAAGTTTTGATAATCAGGGACCCAGCTGGGTTAGCACCAAGCTCCCTACTATGTACAAACTGGAATAAAAACTAGAAATACCTTGCCTTGGTGTATGAATCGATGCTTCATAGCAGGTAAATGGTTTAAACTAAAAGAGAGTAGGTTTAGATTGGATATTAGGACCAAATTATTTACTCTGAGGGTGGTGAAGTGCTGGAACAGATTGCTCAGAGAAGTTGTGCCTACCCAATACCTGGAAGTGTTCAAGACCTGGTTGGATGGCAAGCCCCATAATATGGTCTAGTGCAAGGTGCTTCTGCCCATGGCAGGGGGTAGGAATGAGGTGATCTTTAAGGTTCTTTTCAACACAAATAATTCAGTTATTGTATGATGATTTTAATTTGACAGCCACAGAGCAGCTGGAGATTGGACTGGCTGTTGGAGAGAGGTGTAGATGCCAGAGTTCTGGTAATAAAACTGTATTAACCTCCTAGCTGTGTGTTGTGCCTGGATTTACTAGTACAAGAAAATACACCTATTATACTATTAAGGTCTTCTTTGGTTCTACCTTCATGGCAGCCCAGACAAGACAAGGTTTACCTGTACTTCAGCCTGCTCCATGCTCATTGTTTCTCCTGATGAAAGCAAAAAGGCTTCAGATTTTTCTTTGCAAAAGAGAAGGTCTCAGCATGTCTCTAGCTGCAGCTCTCAGAGTTTGTTCAAACTGCTGTGCGGCCTTTCACAACATATGTTTGGAAAAAAATTAAATAGCCCCAGGAGTTGTTTTTTTCTTTCTCCTTCAAGTAGGAAGAGGGCTAAACTTGCTTTGTGTCAATGACATTGCGAAGCAGTTAGTACTTCATAAAACTAATAGGTAATGAAGATGCTGGTGGTGGGAGGCTGCTTTCACAAACACAGCTTTCAAACAAAGCATCCTGCCAAACAGAGTCTTTAATAATGGAGTGCTCAGATGGCCAGCTGTCTGTCAAACCTCTCCCTCTGCCTGCTCTAATAAACTCTTTCTCTTTGGTGAGAGGCCAGGGAAGTTAGGCTGTGCTCTGCCCCAGTATCTGGCTTGAGTTCCAGTGGGACTGTTTCTTAAAAGCAGTACTTTTCCTAAGTCTCAAGCTGTGTTAGAAGGAGAGAAGGGTTCTTAAAATTCTTATGAAATTGAAAATGGTGCCCTACCTTTTTCTGTAGGGATTAGAGCTGTAGCTTTACACAGTCTTCTTGCAATTTTATTTTTAGCTTTGGTCATGGCCCACTGGTCTGATTTCACTTGAATGTCCCAGTCTGTAAACAGGATGATTGCAAAATTATGGCATCAGTGTGCAAGCTGGATTTTTTTTTCCAGGAGTTCTTACTTTTAACAGCTCGCCTGGACCAGTCATTTGGACTCTCCCTGGTTTCCAGCTCTGGGGGAAAAAAACTACCTAGAAATATCTGCTTTTATTTGCAAATGCAGGATTGTATAATATGAAATTAACAGCAGTCCAAAGAAGCAGCTTTATATAGTACACAAATAAAACCTAGCTTCCTTTTAAGCAGTTACAGGCCATTTTAGGGGGAAAAAAAAAAAGGGATTTTTAAATGCACACCTATAATTATCAAAACACACATGTAATTGTTAACCAAAATCATTGGTGAGTATGGAGGGAGTAGAGGACTAAGGAAACCCAGAATGAACCCACTGGGATACAGGAATGTTTTCAGGCTCCCCGTTGTTCTCTCTTCCTACAGGGGCAAGAGGGGAGCAGAAGCGGACAGTAACCCTGGTCTGGCATTTCTCAAACAGATGCTTTGCCCCTGGGCTAATACAAAAGGTGCTATGATTTCCACCTGGGATATGGTCACATCAGTGGGCTTGCCAATAAGCTGACATTAAATCTGTTTTGCTCTCCTGGAGTTTCACAATGCAGGTTTAACAGACTGAACATTCAAAACCTTCCACCTTTAATGCTGTGGGCTGGCACTTGGTGACATTAGCACGGGCAGGACGCTGCTCTAATAACCTCTGCTCAGGGGAGGTACAACAGAAAAGGCTGCAGCACATCCACTGCCTGATCGTCAGCCCCAGCCCTGTCTGGGAAAGGCTCATGCATCTGTCAAGGTGACATGGTTGTACCCCGCTGGTGCATTGTATGTTCAGCGCTGTAATGATACACAGTCATTGCATCAGTCATATATTTTATACCAATGACCTTAGTAAACAAATGGTGTACATATTGAGTCTCCCATAAATACATTTCTATAATTTTAGTGGAGACCTTCACACTTAAATGGTATAACATTTTTTACAGTTAATCAGAGAGCATAAACAACCAATGCAGTGGTAAGTACGTGTGGTGAATACACAGCTCAGTCTCACTTGTGGAAAGAAAAATCCACCCCCCTCCCCATATCTAGTAATTCAAAACTCTCCAGATATAATAATCAAAATGCCAGTTCTGTTCCTACCTGCCACATCCTCAAGTGCTTCCCTTGCTATATTTCCTCAGTATGTTGCATAGACATGACAGAAAATTGATCTAGGCAACCATTTATCGATTTACCTTCTGGTATGAAAAATTGTGTATTAACCTGAACTGAACTGGTTCATCTTTCCTTCCCTTCTCTCACTGACATTCCAGAGAGAGGGAAGACCTTGCCTGGGAAAAGAGATCCCTAAATTTCCATGATACGTCATCTATTTGTCATTCTTTATCCTGATTTTCTATTTGCATGAAAATGCTGACCAATATCAAGCCTGGTTACAGATCAGTGGGAATTTCAAGAGATAAGACTCAGTTGCAGTCTGAATTAGGGGAAGGCTCCAGAGTGGCTACAGTCCACACAGGAGAAGCCACATGGAAGATTACCTTCTATGCTCCAAAACAGAACAAAGATCTTGGTTGGAACATGCAATTTGTTACACATCAGGAGGTACAACCACAAGACATTATTCCTTAAGGAATAAGGCTTTATTAGTTTTAGTGTTCATAATATTAATAACTGACATTAAAGATTATTGTTAATTATTTAATTAGATTATTAAATAATAAATAATACCATGATATGGTGCTTCTTGGAAGATGTAGATACTGTAGCCTGAGGGAACTATGTGTCACAGTGACACATGTGGATAAAAAAGTGATATTAAATTGAGTTTTGAACATTTTTTCAGATGACCCTTTGATTGAAAATAACATATGAGCAATTAACCTTAGGAGCAAGAAAGATTTAATTGATGTGGAACCCACATAGCATCAATTTTTTTTATACATTTTTGTCTGCTCTTTATGTTCTGACTACAATCAACCTATATTAAAGATGTCCATGACAGACTTTAAAAGTTCTGAGAATAGCTCAGACCTTGGCCATTTTAAGAAGACTCGAAGCAGCCAGGGAGGTTTGTTGAGAGACAGGATACTCCTTGGGTGGTGCAGGTGGGATCACTAACCCTAGGCCACCCTGCAATCTTGATGGAGAGATGTGTTGTAAGACATGGTGAGGAAGTAACTTTGCTGCTTTGGACCTAAAAGAGCTTCCAGGTTGTTTTAATTGTGCATCTGGTGCCCATTCAGTAGAACTGTGTCACCCAGAATTTTCTTAGCCTTCTGATGTTTCATATTGGAGTCAGAGTTTCTCACTTTCCCATGCCTTTTAACATAAACAAAGAATTGTTTTTTTGTAAATATGGCCAATGTTTGCATTCCTTCAAATGGGAGGAGAATGTGATTGATAGTCTGATTGACCAATGTGGTTGAGAGGTGAGAATTGCACCTTCCAATCCATTGTCACCTTGATAAAAGTATATATTTGGAAATTAATAAACAAAGGTCGCTTTTTGGCCTCAGCGCTGCATCTCAAAAGATTCCAGGTCTCTGTATGATCATTTCGTGTCTGACTGCATCAGAACTGGGTTTGGGGGAGGAGGAAAATACATGAGTTGCTTCTCATTTTCGTCCTCAGTTGTGTGGACCATAGACAACAGCATCATGCTCAAACCCACCACCTCACTCTTCATTACTGGATTGGTAGGACTCCAGAACAGACCTTGGTCTCTGTAGTTCTCCCTGAAGAATAATGATTTTCACAGATATGAAACCACAGTGGATAAGTCATTCTGTTTTATCACTGTGGGTGCTTAAAATAAATCAGTATCTAAAAGGTAGAGGAAAACAAAAGCTTGATTCTCATCTGATGTAAATTGACTCAATCCCATGGAAATAAATGGAGCTCTGCCAAGCTTCACAAAAGGACAATATTGTCTGAGCCCTGTGCATATTCCAATCTTTTGTGAATGTACAAAGAAAAAGAAAACTTATGTGTCCTTTAAAAGAAAACACTATTTAAAATGGTTAAAGGAACCGCATGAAACCTGGGGAATTGTAAATCTAGGTTAGTTTATAACCACAAAATGTTAATTTCCTCGAAGTATTGAGGTTTTCTTACTATAACTACTATTCTCTACATGGCACATAATATAATTATGTATATTACAGTAATTATTATTAGCTATTATGCTGTACATAGTATTATAATAACTTCCAAATTGAAAAGATTTGCAAGCAATGGATCTGGAAACAGAGGCACTGAGCTGGCACAACCAGCCCAAGAACACAGAGCAGATCGTTGACAGAGTTGGGAGTAGAAAAATGTCCCCTGGCTGCTGGGCTAGTGCTGCTTCATACAGAAGTGTTACTGTAATAATAATAAATAGGGGTGGGATATATGCCTTTGGCTCTGGGAGATGATTATTTTCCTTGGAAAGGTGAACATCACCTTTAGTACAGCAACTTTTCAGGAGGCAAATGTATCTAATTAAGTAAAGTGATTGTCAAGTGTATTTTAAGTTTAACAAAGCTCACATCATACTTTATTTCCCTTTTACATTCTGTACAGTAATTGTGTAAAGTGCATGATTTACTGTGGCAGCATTACTCAAACTTAATTACAGTGTTAAGAAGCAACCATATCTTGAAAGAAAATAGCTCCACTACTGTGGGGATCCACATGGCAGCTCTATTTTTGAAGAAAAAATTTTCTTTTGTAAAGAAAATAGATCATTTAGAAAAATTTTTGATTCCTAAAATTACATTTAAGATCAACTTTCAGTAGCCTTCTTAAAGGACTGAAACAGGTACTATGTCAAGGGATTTCAAATTTTTTTTTCTTTTTATCCATCTTGTGATTCATCCCTATATATGCACCAGATGTTGCCCAGTCCAGAGGGGTATATTCTCTTATATGTGGGGCTGAATCCTAAGAAGGAAATAAAAGGATTTAAAATATTATTATATAGCAATAGCAAGATGTCTCTGGTGGATCAGTATGTCTGCTCCCTAGAAAACATAGCAGACACCTTTCAAAATACCACTTTTATACTGACAAGGGAGATAGATAAAGAGGTTTTACCCACTAGGTTTTTTTTTTCCTTTTAATAAATGAATTTTTTATTTATGAAATTTAAGGCCTCCTTTCCTTTAACCTTCTAAGGTCTGTGCTCTGTAACAAATAACAGATTCTCTTATTTGTACTTTGCAGGGTAGATGTTAAAGGGGAGACCAGAACATCATCTTTGCCCCAGATACAGAGCTAAATTTTCATTCTTTAACATTTTTGGTGTTTGAAATCAATTGGATTTTTATGAGATTGAGACATTCCTTGTAATTTCAAAAGACCATTTGTTTTCCAAATATCCTGAGTAGTGCAATGAGGTGCTTATGGCTGAGGTAATGTATAGGCTGCAGAGCCATCTGCAGCTCACAGGCACTGACCCTGTGAAATTCAGGACTTTTGTTGAACCTTCCAGCTTACTATCTTCAGGTGTCATATTTATTAAATCTTTAATGACACAGAGCTGTAGATGACTTCCTTAATGAGGCCTGTGTGGATGATTATTGGCAATGAGATCTTGGTAGTAGTATACAGTTACTAATGCTTTCTCCATTTCATTTTGTTGTGATTGAGGGTGCTGGCAAACTGTTCTGGGGTGAATATCCTTTTTGTCCCTTATGATGTCATAGGAAGGGAGGGAATGGGTTCAGCAAAACCAAAACTCAGAAAAGTGTGCTTTAATTTGGGCTGTTGCATTTAAGAAAATGTGAAGTTCTACATCTTAAATAAACATATCTAATATTAAGGCTTAACTGCATCCATAAAATGTCTCGTTCCATGATCAGGTTTCACTGTTGAGCTGTCCCTGTTCCATCTGATAAGGGATCTTTTTCTGCTATGGATTCTGCTTATAAGTTATAGCTACTCTCATCTTCTTTGGAGAATGATGACAATGTGGAAATTGATCAAACCCCGGTTTAGGTCAAAGTCATATATCTGCAAAAGGCCATAAAATTCGCTTTTTGAGTTGGGCTGTGCTCATCTCCCATAGTTTTCTACCTGCCTGTTTCTGTGAACAGACAAAAAATCTATACTAGTGCATATACAGTGCATTACATGCACTTTCTTGATATAATTAGTTGATTCTTTTTTGGCTTGAGAGAACTTTTTCCCTTGAAGAAAATTGATTTTTGAGTTATCTGATTTGTATTTAATAGTGTATTCAAATCTCTTCCTCTAGAATCTATAGACCATCTTGCCTAACCTACATCAACAATGAACTCCTCAGAATACATTAATCAAAAACAGTTTCCTTGAATTAAATGCATTTTTCTTATTTCTTTCTAAAACGAGTGACATTTGGTCTGTTTTTCCATTCAGCTGAAAGTCAAGTTCTCAATTTCTCTGTTAGTTTAGAAACTGAAAGGGCGACATTATCACATTATATAGGGAGCAGTTCAATATGCATATTCTGATATATATCTTTTATGTGCACGTCATCCCTCCTTTTGTCTAAGAATGGGGGCCAGATAAACATTAAAGTGAAATGCACAGGTGTTTTCTTGCAGAACCAAAGGTCATTTGTACACATGGCAAAGACACTTATATTCCCAAATTCACAAGGGAGTCTCCACTGCCAGGATTCAGGAACCATAGCCTCCTGCTGCCACTTGAAAATATTTCATTTAAAATAAAGGTTGTTACTTTTTTTTCCTCCCCAAGTAATATTTTTTCCCCCCATCAATGCTCATGTAAAATGCATAGGATACTGCTCCTGGAAAACGATGCTGCTGCCTGGAAAAGTGGCAGAGGGACTGGGTGTGTCTGCACCATTTGGAAATCAGTTTTCACAGTGGAGACTGTGGTGTCTCAGTGTCACATGCAGTGCCTCATGCTCCTGCCACATAAACATCACAGAAAGGCTTTGGTTCCAGACCATTCCAAACCTCTATTTTTAATGACTCTTTCCCATGGTGTTCCTAAGGTGTGGTTGGCACTTCAGTTTACTTATGTTTAGCTGCCTAAAGCTTAGGAGTTAAGGCGAAATTGTTTTTCTAGTTTACTCTTGCAGTCACTAAGGAAAAGCAGGGACATTCAGAGAGTGAACAAGTGGTCTTTTGACAGAGGTGAGGTGAACTGACTTCTGGCACTGTCAGTCCCTCTTCTTTGGCTATTGAAGAAAGAGATAAGTAGTCTGAACAGGATCTCCAGCTCTTTAGGTAACTTAGATGAATTCCATTACCTATATCACCATTTATCTTCTAGCATTTACACATAAAATATTGCATGTAAAAAGCATTTTCATGTAAACACAAGTCAATTGGAATTAAAATCCATTTGTTGTCCTCACAGATTAAGCTCTTTATCCTCCTAGTTTTTCCCTATATGCTTAAGTTCCAGTTCCTCTGATACCTGCAGGATATTTGATCCAACAATGCACTAGTTTTAGGTGGGATATAGTTGAACTTCTTCACTGTCGCTTTTAAGGTGCAGTGGTTTGAAATTGTGACTAAGACAGCATTGACAAAGAGATGTTTTTGTTCCAAGGACTTGGGAAGGGACACAGGCAGGACTGCTGACCCTAACTGACCCAAGGGACATTCCTTACTATATAATGATGTGGTCAGCAATAAAACTCTGCTTGTGTTTGTGTGTGTGTGTGTGTGTGGAGTGGTTGGGACCGACATATTTTGGGGACTGCCTGGGCCTTGGTTGGTTGCTGCTGAGCACTTTGGAGCTTTTTTGCATCACTTGGTTTTGTTTTTTTCTTCTCTATTTGTTAATTTGTTTTTATTTATTAAATTGATTTTATCTCAAATTGTGAGGTTTCTCACTTTTACCTTTCTGATTCTCTCCCCCATCCTACTGTGGGAGAACTGAGCCTACCAAGGTTAAACCCTGACAAGCAACAAACCCACCTCCTTCTTCCTTGTATTTCTTCAGTGGAACAAAAGACTCCCTGATGTCCTTGCCCATGGCAGAGGGAATGGAACTAGATTAACTTTAAGGTCACTTCCAACCCAAACCATTCTGTGATTCTATGATTCTGTGGTTCCAGAGCTAGAGTCTTAGTAAAGCATTTTGAAAATCAGCCTCTGAAAGTATGATAAACCAACAGACACTGTACATACACTCATATAAGCCTTCAAACAACTCTGAATTTCAGGAGCACTGAGTAGTTGGTACTACCATGTTGTGTGGTTAGCCGAGGTGTACTGGCTGCACGGCTCCTTGGAGGAGATGTGGACCTCTGTGGAAGCAACACAGGAGAGGCAAGCCCAAAAAGGCTGAAGATTGCTTTCCATTAACTACAGACATGTTCTTTGAAGTGGCTTAGAGGAAAGTAACTGTCTGAGAAGTGCAGAGAGGGAACATTGTTTAACCTTCTTCAAGCAGAGAGATTGCAGTGCCTCCTCTATTTATCCTTGAAGTCTAGAGAAGGCACCAAAACCCCTGCATCCACATTGTGCTCCTGTAAAAGGGGACAGACAAAATGCCCTAGATCATCTGCAGGGAAAAGCTAAAGGCAAATGAAAATGACAACCTTGTTCACTTAATATGCAAAGTAATTCAGTGGGTGTTGAATTCATTTGAATAGATATGATGCAGTGTAGACATCTGCTGCAATTGCACCTTGCATCCTTGTTACATGACTGATTTCTCCTAGTGAGAGCCAAGAACATGCTTCAAAAACCTCTGCTTTGAAGTAGTGGTGATATGAGGCTCCAATACGCAAGAGTTGCTTGTTGAGGAAATATCTTAACATATTTAAAATGCTGTGATGAGGAAAAGAGAATCTTAGAGTGCTGTCACTGTTGTCTGCAGGGCTGCCATTTACATCCAAGGTAATGGGTTTCCATTCCTTGTCATGAGGTGCATGTGCAGCATTCGTGATTAAACTGGTTTACACCTGAATTTCTTTGTGCCTAACCAGGTTATCAAGCTGGCTTCTCTTCCCTTTTGATTGTTGTCTCTATTCATTATCAGGTGGCTCTGGAGAGAGCAGTTAACTTTTAGGTGCCATTTGTGCCGCTTCTTTGTCGCTCATTCTTTTTGAGGGGGAGTTATGGCGCTCCTATTTTGCAGTGGTTCAGAGGAATCAGTCTGATCACCTGAGAACATCCATCACCTGTTCGATTAGACAATGCAGACAGTGAGCAGGGAAGAGCATTTTGTGGCACATATCTCCTTTTCATAACTCTCCAAGAAAAGAGGAGCAAGCTGGAAAGCAGAATGTGTCAGATATAATTGGTTCACTTTTCTTGGAAATGATACTGCATAAAACACTTCCATTTTTAGAGCATAAGTCAGAGAATCTGAAAAATTTGGTTATCAGTGTAGGCTTTCTCTCAAAAAGGAAAATTTCACCTACATTGTAGCATCTATCAAGTTTTGCTGCCAGAATGAAGTCTATTTATATTTAGATTCATGAAGAAATCTTTTTTAAAAGGATTTGGATGATTTTTTTCAAGAACCCAGTTCTTGCTCTGTGTTTAGAACTCTGATATTTAAATCAATTTAAAAAATAATTTTGACATAGTTGTCTGAGAAGGTGACAGTGAAGACACCTGTCTAATTAACTATATAGAAAGGATGGAAAATTAGCTATTCAGCTATTTGAATGATGATTCTGACATTTGAGTTCAGAAATTTTAATTCCCATTGAAAGCCAAATTCAAATGTGCACACAGTAAACCATAGAAGTCTCTTTTCTGTGTATATGAAATTTTTCAGCAATATGAGACTGAAAGGGTGGTGCAGGTATATTTTATTGCTGGTTGTTGCTGGTAAATTCACTTAGCATTAGATAAAATACTTTTCTTGCTAGTGTTTGTGGAAGAGACTGTGGCTTTATATCTATTTCAGACATACAGTGCGGGGAAGTATTCAACAATTATCAAAGATTTACTGGCTATTGTTTCTCCTACGGTTCACAAGGAACATATTTTAAGAAGCCATGGAGGAGGCGAGAAACACTTATCCACACAGTTTCTGGCTGTCAGGTTTATGTTTTTGTAGTCCCTGTTACAAATAGGTAATAACAGGGAAATTTAGGGAGGGATTCGGTTTCGTTTCCTGATCCTTACACAGGCAACTTTTCTGCCAAAACAGGAGTGTCAGCTGGCAGAGGATTGGGAGGATGAGAAACAAAATAGTAATGGACAGTTGAGGATAATGAGGAGAACACATCTCTTCAGCTGGCTTCTGCTTTATGTTCCTCTTTCTCAGGCTGGGATAAGATAATGAGAAACGCTTCCTTTGAATTATGGACCCTTCACTGAATTAAAAAAGGTGCAATGGGAGGAAATATGACTAATGAAACCACTGAAAGATGTGCTTTTCCTTGAGTCACTTGGTTCTTTGAACTTTGAAATACTTCAAGATTTTTCCTCAGCGGATGGTGGCTTGTGGGATTTACTGTGTTCAGCAAAGTATGGCTGAGCCAGCCAATGGAGCTGCAGAAAAATGAAATGGTTTTGTATATTCATCCAACTTTTCATATGCAGCCTTGCTGTAATTGAAGGGAGAGGCAGTGCAGTCTGACAGACGCAGTGTGCCATGGGGTCTGATTAGAACTTCGGGCATTCAGCATCTGGAAAACTACTGTCCTGTGGGTTTTTTTCCCTGTCCTTGGATTTCCCATTGTTTTTGTTTTTCATAATTTATAATATGGGTGAATCAAAGGTCTTGGTGAGAACTGGAATCCCACTGTGCCTAGCAGTAATTAGATGTGCCTGCTTGTGTGTTTGTGTTTGTGTGTGTGGGCACCTGCACATATGGAAGCACCCCTGAGTGGAGTCTGGGTCTAAAAGACACAGGAATAACTGAACAGTAGGGAAGCAGGGAAATGACGTGGGAATTAATCATCTGGCACTGATTAATACACTTACTTAGTTGTATCATGTTTGGTTGTTTGTATTGATATATCTACAACCAGATGGTGAAGTTTAAACATTTGTTTGGTATTTAAAAATGTACCACAATGTTTTGCACAGACAAATGTTGATACCACTCATTCTGGGTGCATTCAGTAAACAGGGAGACTATGGTGAATGACTGAGACGTAAAAGACAAATTTTCAGTACCTAATTCCAGTGAAATGGATTTTGACCTGAACAAAAAGCTGTGCTGGTTGTGGCTGAGATAGAGGCAATTTTCTTCACAGTAGCTGGGGTTGTATTTTGGAATTTTGCAGAAAACAGGGATGTTTTCATTACTGCTGATCAGTGCTTATGCAGCATTGAGGCCTTTTCTGCTCCTCATCCCACCAGTGAGGAGGTTGGGTGTGCACAAGGATTTGGGAGGGGACACAGCTGCAGCAGCTGGCCCCAGGTGACCTATCGCGGCTCCCGAGGTGATCTGGTCAGCCCAGGAACCAGAGCCTCTCACCCCAGCGGGGCTGCTAACTGCAGAGCCGCTATACGAGGTTTTCCTGGGAAAGCTAGACGCTGTGGACCCGCGAACAATGCCGCCCGATAGAAGAGTGGAGTCGAGTCTCGGGAGTAAAGGAAAGGAAGTTTATTCGGAAGAGGGTACTGCCCAAGACTGGACCGCAGACCCCTGTGTGCACCGCCTTTTATAGGGAGGTGGAGACACGGGGAACGGCCAGCCGTTGACCAATTGCGGGAGAGCATGGGAGGGGACAGGGCCCTGCCTGTCACAGCAGGACCCAATAGGAATAGGTCCGGGGAGTGGTCGGGGGAGCCCAGCCAACCACTCGACGCCTTGCCTGGAACTTTCCAGAAGGCAGGGATCGCCTCATGAGTGATTGACAGGGCCAAGGGAAGGGTTTACAAAGATTGACGTGGCGGGAAAACGAGGGAGGAACCAACCGGGGGGAATAACAGGGGGATTGGGGCAAACCAACGTAGGGTACAAAGAACTTGATACAGAGGTTACAATGAACTAATGAACAAACCGTAACAGTGACCCAAGGGTTGTCTCACACCATGCAGCACCATGCTCAGCAGATAAAGCTGAGGGGAAGAGGAAGGAAGGGGCATGTTCAGAATTATGGGATTTGTCCTGCCAAGTCACTGTGGCAGGTGAAGGGTCCCTGCACTCCTGAGGGTGGCTGAACACCAGCTTGTCCATGGGACGGAGTGAATGAATTACTTGTTTTGCTTTGCTTATGTGTGTGGCTTTTGCTTACCTATTAATGTCTTTATCTCAACCCCTGAGTTTTCTCACTTTTACCCTTCCTGTTCTTTCCCCCATCTCACTGTTGAGGAGTGAGCAGCTGTGAGGGCTGGGTTACCATCTGGGTTTGAACTGTGACAAGAGCCCTGTTCCAGTTCCTGGGTTGCCTAGAATTTGCTCTGGTGGGGTCACACTCTCATTTCAACCTCCTTTGCTGCTGCCAACTGTTGATGTTTTGAAGAGCTGCCTTGGAGCCTCTGATCTAGGCGGGAGCTTATCCTGAGAGACTTACCAAGGTTTCCACAGCGATTCTATGGAATATCAAGGATTTAAGTACAATCAATTCAAAAGTATTTAAGTCCCTAACTAGTGCTCTAAGAACTAGAACTGGCTCCTTTGTGCATTCAGTAGATATGGTCCTGTTACCCATTACACAGACTAAATCAGACTTCTTTCCTGCACTGAATGGTGTCATCCCGGCACCATCTATACTTTGAAGGGCATTGCTAACTCCTGCTTGCCTCAGGGAAGAAGCAGTTGAGAAATAGAAAGGGTTTTTTTTTCTTAGTCTGCCTTTGGATATTGCACTGAGCAAGTTAAAGGTTGATACAGGTTGTTCTTACAGCTCTAGAAGGGATATAATCTGCTGAGACATGTCTTTAGTACAAATGTGCACTGTTCCTTGTAAGAACAACAAAGCAAGATAAGTCACAGAGGATGGGCCTAGACTGTCTTAAAGAGTTGAAGTGCCGGAGTGTCTGCAAACTTGAAATTGGGGACTTAAAATAGAACTAATATGCTAAAGGCTTTATTGCAATATATGGTAAAATAAAAGGTCAGAACATGCTTCAGAAACACATGCAGAGCATCATGTATGTGCAGAGAAGTACTTCAGAAAGGCTAGCAGGTTATCGAGATATTACTGGTGGAATAACAGCATCCTTCCCCCCCTCTTTGGAGTTTGTACTCCAGTTTCTGTTTCCCGGGGCAGAAGACCACGGGGTCAGCCTGAGATGCCCCAGAGTAATGTTTTGCACCATCATATTAAATCACGTCTCATTGTCATTCGTCTATGAATTACCACGTGAAGAGTTGAATGTGAGTTCATTTGTCTTAGGTTAAGGACAGTTCCAACTCTGGAGATTTATAGGGCTTTCTCCAAATTTATTGCAACTTTTTTTTCCTGCAGTGCTACTATGCTGGGATTCAATAACATGAACATAGTAATCTTTCATAGACCCAAACAGTTGCAAAGCTGAATATTCAGTTTCCCTCTACTTTTCAGCTTTGTTTACTATACCTGGATAACACAGGCTCTCCACAGACCATACATCAAGTAACTTTCAAATACTGTTGTGTTCCACACTGACTGCAGTGTGGCATATGACATACATCCTCATCCCTTCATGATATTAAGATCATGCTCAAGCTGTGTGCAAAGATCAGGCTACTTAAAGCAGTGCTTCTGCAGTAAAGATTTTCTGTGGATGCCCACTGATGTTATAGTACTGAGGCGTTTTTAATGCATAATGGCTGTATAAGTGTCTGGTGGAACTATGTCTTTATGGAAGGTGAAAACTTGGGGATTGTAATCATGACAATGCATAGGAGCCACCATGTGGGGCAGTGCCATGTCAGATGCTGTGGACATGGGATAAACCTATGGTTGCTACTCTGAAACAGGGCTAAAAGCTGGATAAAATAATCTTGTCTCAAATGGGTTGGAAACATGTTAGGAACAAATGTCAGGAAGTGGATCTGGGTTAAGATTTGGAAACTGCATACATGTCTGGAGGGTGGTTTAAACAGTTCTATTTTTGCATTGAAGGGGAACAGAAGCACTTTCTCTGTCCATTCTCAGCTGACAGGATCACAACTCCTGGAGAGGAGAGGCACAGGAAATGAATGGTAAGGCTTAGTAGATTACTAAATTGTTCCAGTTATGTCACTGTTTGGACACAGCAGAAAGCTGAATTGAAGTAATTTAGACGCCTTTGAAAACATTTTTTTCCCCCCTCCTTTTGTTTTCCTGGTGTCAAGTTTTAGGGCAGATTTCTGGGCTGATTTACCCTTCAGAGAGGACAGATATTTCCGATAGATTCTGATATACAGTTTCCCATAAGTAGGCTGTTCTTGCTTAATTACACCTTTCCTAATGACCTTGTTGGGTACAAATTGGGACGTTTGCTGGTAGTCACCTATCAGCTGTGGATTACAGGAGGATTAGATGCCAGCTATCAGTCTTTGCACCTAAATTCTGCAGAATTTACAAAGATGGTGCTGTTGGATGAGGACATAGGTAGGACTCTGTCTTATATTTATGTGTTCTACTTTGCTCTCCTTGCAAAAAATTCATGCATGAAAATTGTGTTGAGATTACAGAGACAACTGGGTGTTTCACGTGGGCAGAAAACAGAGCTGCTCTGCTCCATCTGGATAAACGTCAAAACTCATGGGTCAGCACTGGGTGTGAGCAGGGATGAGCAAAGGCAGCACCTCACTGAGTCAGAGACATCCATTCCTTGCCTAACTGAACAAAGTGATTTTTCTACCTACAAGCTGATGGCTTTGGAACCACTTAGTTTTCTTTGAAAACAGTAATTCTGGTGCAAATGCAGCAGGTGGACTTCTATCATAGCTATATCATAGATGTATCACTTTTCTAATCTTTGCTCATGCACAATATCTTTCATGTGGCTGGACTTCACTATATGATGAACTCTGTTTCTAACTGCTTTTCTCACTGTCTCATTTGTAGTGACTGAGGTATTACAAAGCAAGGAGTTGACAAACTTTTTAGGTGAGCAGTCAATTGGGGTGAAGAGTGTCTTTCTAATTAATTCTCTTGCATTCGTATTAGGCACAAGCTGTTGACTTTACTCCTCAGCTCTAAAGGTAAGATACTTGAATGGGTCTCTGAAATCTATTTTTAATCATATGAGCACAAAGCACCTGATTTAGCTCTTGATGACATTGGTTTAAATTGAAAGGATATCTGTTAAAGTCATTAAAACCTATGATGATTTGGGTTAAAACCTAAAATATAATGAAACTAGGCTAAAGTCAAAATAGCACAGACATGTAATTGCAGACATAATTGTTCCACTGAATTTCCTAAGTCATAAAATGTGCTACTGTCTGAAGTTTTTCTATAGAAAGGTATTAACATCATCTATTATCTACAGCACATTTATTTTTAGAAGGCCATAGCCTTTTTAATTTTTTTGACATAGTGGAAAATCTGGAAGTCTGGGTCAATTTATCTTAAAATAAGGGCACTGAGCCCTAAACTCTGTCTCTTTTTACTTACCCAAATTTCATCCATGTATCCATCCATATGCTAATAAACCTCTCATCAGTGCACGATTTCAGGGCTCCAGTGGACATTTCTACTAGTCTTCAAAAGGAAAGAGCCCATTTGCTGTAATTTCAGTGCTTAACTGAACTAGATTCAGCTCTGTGTTTTCTGAAGAAATTTGATCACATCTGGATAAGGGTAATTTAAAAGGTACTTTCTCCCCCCTTGCTTCCCCTACTTATCTGATGCTGTTAAACACTCAGATTTGTTCTCTCTTACTACTTCGTGACTTTGTGGCTGTAGTGACAAATCACATATTTCACCTTCTCCTTTGGTGTGGCTTTCTGAAGGTTTGCATTCTTCAGAGCTCCTTGTTTTGATCTTTCATAATGCCATATGACTGAAGGGGAAAATGATAAGCAAGAGACTCTTTAAACTGTCCCACTGGTGAATTTCCACCCATCTGCTTTGACATATATGAATACCTCTTTGCCTAAAACTTCTGTACCTGGGGGCTTTGTACTACTTTTTNCAAGATAACATTGGATAACATAAAGTAAAATAGTAAAATAACATATTACTATGTTATGTCCACAATAGATAGAACAATAGATGTGGAGAAAATATTAATTATTATTTATTTTTAATGTTATATAAAACCACAGAAAGGAAACGCAGGGCTTTCTCACCATATAAAAATGTCCCTTTATTTGGTGACTTACTTTGTAAGAAGTTTCAGATTTTGACCAATATTTTTGGAGCTGTATGGACATCTAATGGAGCAGCAAAGGATTGGTGAGTGTGTTTTTCAGCAATATTCCCTTCTCTCTTAGAAAACATCCATAGGTTCTTAAATCCATTTTTAGTAGACTACCTCCTACTCTAAATAAAACCATGGGCACCTAATCCAGTGAAGAAATCAGTGCAAAGATTGACCACTCTAGATGGGACTGAGGTGTGTTTTTACAAGAAAGCATATCTGACCTCTGTTCCAGTTGTTTCTCCACTGGGTTGCCCTGTTTGGTCATAAAAGCCTTTTGATTTAAAAGCCTTTGGTCCTGTGGCATTTCTGTTACACTGCCAGAATCCCCCAGACTCCCTGAGGCACCTTTGCTTAGGCAACTGAATTACTTACAGAATTTGCTCTGAATTGCCCTGTGGCAATTTCTCAAAGCCAGGATCATATTTGAGGGACCTTGGGGAATTTTTAACATCAGCTTTCATGGAGGAAGACATCCACAGTTAGGGTGAAAAGCACAGTTATAGAGCTTTCAGTGACGTTGGAGGTGCATGCCTTTGTGGTCACAGTGACTATAGACTGGGTGAAAATCCCATGCAAAGAGCTGCTGACATTTTAATTGTAAATATGTGGTGATATAAAGAAGAATTAAATTCTGCTCTTTGGACTGACGAAAATACTGGTCTTTATGTACACAGACCTGAGGAGAGAAATTGGCTCTGATGTGCCATCCTGCCTGGCTGAGTAGAAAGAGAAAGCAGCCATCTGACTCATAATTTCACTCATCTGCTACTAACCAGATCTCCCTCTAACATCACAGTGGAGAACAGCTTTTTAAATGGAAAGGAAATCCCTCCTCTGGAATGAATGGTCTCTGCCATTTAGGTCCTTTATTTCAATGCCTTTCTCTGTAGGTTACTCTATATATAGGGCACAAAGGAATGTTTTAAAGCTGTCTACGATCTGAGGAGCCATATAGGGTTTGGTTCCAGGTGCCAGGAGACTTTTCCAGCCTCAAATCTCTCATGACACTGCTGCCTGCTCTATGAGAGAAGGTAAAGCTGCCATGGTGGGACACAGCAAATGTCACCAGTGTCCGTGCCCCTCTCCCTTGGACAATCCAGTTTTGGATTGCCTGAAATGCTCACATGTAAGGGTGAAGCATGTCCTGCTGTGGGGCTGTTTTTTTTCACATGCATAGTGACACCATTCTTAGGTGTCACTATGAAAATGAAATTAAGTCCTTCAAAAGCAACTGTTCCAGGAAAACAACTCTTTAGATATAGCACAGAGCTCAGAGTTTGTTTCTGCTAGGCACAAGCATTCTGCTTGAGTTTTCAGGACAAAGCTGATTTCCTTGTTTCTTGAGCATCATCAAAAGCAATAACAGCTCTGGTAGACACCTTATATAATAACAACACAACGTGCTCAGCACAGCCTTAGTGCTATGCAGTCGTTTATACCTGTGTGAAAAGTGGCTGCAAACTGGCTGTAAAACTCTCCTCTGACCTATGCATTCCTGCGGGGAATTCTGCCTCGGGAGCTTTTTATACGGTTCTCATGGAGTGGAGGAAAAGTTCAAGGCAGTTGCGTGTCTGGCTCCTCTTCCTCCGCAGCGTTACTTTGCATTTAATCATGCAACTCTGTTGTCTTGAAAGCACAAGGGACTCTGTAAACAAATGTATTTATGATGCACAAGTACTAATAGATTCATTCCCATTCTTTTTACTGTGCTGCCTGTGCAAAGCTGAAGGGAGTGAAGAGCAGCGACTTATTCTCGCCGACAAGTAGATGCATAATCCCTGAATGCACTAGGAAAGCTACCCATTGAGGAAGAAAGCAACATGTTTGCAGACTCCACACCCCATTATCAGGTGATTTGTTAAAGCTGTCACTGCATACAAATCTGCTGCCATCCTCCTCGAGGATAGGAAGTTTTGAAATAGTTGGCTGTAGACTTTATTCTCTCTGAACGGAGATTTTTTTTTTTTTTTCTTAAAATATGCTAAAAGCCAAAATACAGGGAGGTAAAATTGTGGTAGCAAAGAGCCCTAAGACTCCATTTATTTGCTTCTGTAAATAATTACCTATCTAATTTTTAGTAGCATGACTCTATTATTGATTAGACTGTGATATACAACCCTTACCTTAATGAAGAAAATGCAGATCATTCATCATTACTTCTGTTAATGCTTGCAGCTGCTGGAATTTGGATTTTGTAATGCTATACACAGAAAAATATCTATATTCATCTGTCTATGCTGCATTCTGTTTGTTAGCATCAGTAGCCTAAATAAGATTGGAAATAATTTACATATACATTCCTTTTCAGCTAATCACCTTACAACAACTCACTGATCATAAGTTAATTTTCATAAGTTTCTGGTGAGTGGAGGAGAGACTTATTCTGACTTCACTCGTGGTATAACTGAGGAATATAGAAAACGTGATGCTTGCTAAGTCCACAAAGAAAGTCTTGTGGAAATGGGGATAGAATGCAAATGATTGGGCTTTCTGTCCACTTCTTTAAACATAAAACATCACTTCTGCCTAGAAGCATGACTGTTAATAAATACACTGAGGTTAATGGCCAACTGACTGTGAATCAGTTATATTGTGAAAAATATGGATATCACTAAAATAATTGTCAACAGTTGCTTCATTTCTCAAAAGGAAAAAAATAAAACACCCAGCAATTCATCAAGGACTTGTGGCTTCTTTATGTAGTTATGTGACATTAATTTTGTTGTTATTGTCTTTAGGGTGTTTCTAAGTGCCTTTGACAGCATAGGTTGTGCTCCCTTCTGATCTATGTTGACATGACAAATCTAGGGAGGATTTTCTGTTGGTGTAAGTCAAAATAGCTCCTGTTGGAATAGCTTGAATACACAGATGTGCATGATATTTGGATATTTTCAACATGTTTTCTCATCTCACTTTTTGTTTCCAGATGCCAACAATTGATGCTAGATTTATAGACAATCCTTTAGAAAGCAGTTTCATTGCTGTATTTTCCTTGAGATTATTTTAAAAGAAGGTTGGCAGTCTGAAATTTCATTAAAATAGGAGAAAAGGGAATGTGTTCTTTTAACAAGTTAGAGAGCAAAGAATCTCCAGACTGATACAGAACTATTGGTTTCTCTGATATAATTGATTGGACCACCTGGTGCCCAAGGGGCATCTGCTAAACTATAGAGTTGAACTAACTTTGATCATGAAAAAGAGAGATTGGACTGTGCTTTTTCCTCCAGTGACTGGAAAATGGTTACCAAGAAGGGAGGAATTGGCATATGTGATCTGTTTCCACTGTGCTGCTTGACTAGTTACTGATAATTCAGCAATCTGACAGGCTGTGGCTTGGGAGAACCACATAGTCATCTTAGATTACCTCTTTTAGCCTAAAATGTAACAAGATGAAATGTAAGAAGTTGTGACTGAAGTGAAAATAAAATAAAATAATAAATGAAAGTGTAAACGATATCACCCTCCTGAAATGAAAAGCTCTTGTCTTTTCATTGTATTTAATTTGTGAAGCATGAGATAAGAAACCTGGGACTGCCAAGTTAGCTCAGGAAAGAAGTGGAAAAATGGATTGAAAATTTCAGAAATCTTTTTTCCCCATGCTGTAGAAAATGACATTTTAAAGAACGACAGCAACAACAACAACGAAAAAGTAATTTTATGTGATGTGCAGCCATGGCTGTGTCTGGAACTGGGACCTGAATGATTTTGATTCATTGCTCTCCAGATTTTGGGGAGTCCTATAGGAACACTTTGGAGGACAGTGCAAAAGCTAAGGCAGTATTGTCCTCACTGACAAATCAAACTTCAAAAAGACAAACTGTTCTCTATAGCACAAGGGTCACTGGTTTGTACTGAGTCATCATTGCAGAGGCAGGAGACAGCTGGTGGCACTGGGAAATAACCAATTCCTTTAACAACTGGCTGCTGTGTGTTTACTTCGGCGTGCATATATATACACATAAGTATACACTGCAGTATTTTAAAATCTATGTATGTCTCTGTTGTCTGTGCTTATTACTGTCATCTTGTGAAACCAGTCCTTTCATGAAATAATTAAAGGTTTCAGGCATTTTTGCCAACTGACTGGCATTACAGGTGTTCTGGATCATATGCCTGTTTCACTTGGTTTCATAAAATGACAGAAGGTGAAACCTGGCATTATCCATGTGCTTTCACACTATGGTTATGTGGGAAATAACGTCTCTAGCCACTTCTTGCTATCCAGGGAATTAATAAACAACAGTAGTGATATGGAGGGAACAAAAGAGCAGTCATGCATTTTTCAGTCCTTTGGAAATTCCCTAGCTATGGGACCAAATGCCCTTTTGTTGACTCTCCTTCTGGGAACTTTTTATACTGAAAATATCTCCAAGTAGGTTGTCTCCTTTTAATATCTGAATTCTGCATAGGTTATTTTTTTTTCAATTTATTCAGTGGAGTGTGAAGGAGAAACTGTTCTTCAGGTGGAAGTCTCTTCTTTTTGGTTCCCACACAGCACCAAAATCCTGCTTATATCCAGGGGTGCTTCAGGGCAGTAGTGGGTTCATTTTCAGTTCAGGACATATTAGGATTCAAAAATTCTGGAAAAGGATGGAACACAAGTGACTCTGAGCTACTGAGGTGCTGGGGAGTGTCCGGCAATGAAGGTGATGAAGGTTCTGGATCACAAATCTGATGAGGAACAGCTGAGGGATCTGGGTGGACTCAGTATGGAGGAAATCAGGATTAGGGGGGATCTTCTTGCTCTCTACCACTCCTTGAAATGAGGTTGCAGCCAGGTGGGATCAATCTCTTCTCCAGGGAACAAAGGACAGCATGAAAAGAAATAGCCTCAAATAGCACCAGGGGAGGTTAAATTGAATATTAGGGAAAATTTCTTAGCTGAAAGTCTTGTCAAGCACTGGAACAGTCTGCCCAGGGAAGTGGTGGGATCATTTTCCCTGAGGGTATTTTAAAGGACCTTTAGGTGTGGCTCTTAGGGACACGTTTATTGATGGACTTGGCAGTGATGGGTTAATGGTTGGACTTGGTGATATTAGACATTTTTCCCAACCTTAATGATTCTATGATTCTACAAATTTGTGAGATGATGAGATTGACCTGATTAAAGCCAACTCACTTCCTCTTTTCCAGGTGTGCAGCAGGGTCTCAGGCCACATCTGAAGTTCCGTTTTTTGTCTGTAATAAATTAATAAAAAATAATAAGAAGAAAGGAATCATAAGGCCTGAAGTCTCATCAATATGCATTGTTGTTGAAGGACCTGTCACTGGATCCACATCTGTTTTCCTTCCACTCTTGTTGCAAACAGATCTTCCCTCATTCTGACAGGTGGTGAGTACTCTGCCATAACAGCAGCCCTCTTCAGAGGTTTTGCAGCTGGGATGGACCATGGTGCCCACCTGATTCAGGCGCTCATTGATGGAGTCCAGCACATCATCTGCTGCTCTCATGGGTTGCTCATTCATGTGCTGCTGACAGGAAGCCTTTCCTTAGCAGGTAAGTGTGGGCTGCAAGTCCCAGCACCAGGAAGGGTTAAACTGTCTGAAGGCAGTTTAACTGTATCACTGAAGGCAGAATGCCTTCAGCAAACTTCCTTCCCCTGTTATCTCTTACAGGGTGTTTTTTTTGAAAGCATTTATTTTTTAAAATGGACTGAAAGAAATCACTTTCTGGAATAATCTCAAGTTTGAAAATAAATATTGCCTCTGTGATGTGTATTGTTATGTAGCTTTAGGCACAAATATGAGTATATAGCTTTAAAAATAAACATAATAGAAGTATGGTTTCACTTGTTACATGGTCCAAGAGAAACTAGATTTTGGCATGTTCCACAGTGTATGTCTATGATATTTGGTAATTTTCTGAAATAATTGAAAACTTTAGTCATATCTGGGATTGAAACAGGCATTTCATGAAATGACTGAGTATTTTAGATATTTTTAAAAATGACTACTTTACTATATGGCTACAAAATACACACATGCAGATTTATTGAGGAAAGAAGGGGAATCAGTGGTTTCAGTCCTCTGATTACTCCATTTTCTTCTCTCCATCTGCCCCAGCCAGACCTACTCTTCAGTGCTGTGCTTCACAGGAGTTTTCTTTGGCTTCAGAACAACAAAATGCTGCCACTCTTTGTGGGTCTTGTGATAAGTTCTGCCTTCATTCATACAGAGCCTGGGGCCCCCATGTTTTTGCAGCTTGCTATTTCTGTGGAGCACCCGCCTGTACCTCACTTTTACTTATTTATGTCAGACCTGCCTCTGCCTCCTCACTGCAGCTGTTTCAGCAGGATGTGCTACCCTGATTATTGGTGCGTAAAAGTATAGAGATTATTATATTGAAACAAACAAAAAAATTGTGGGATTTGGATCTGGCCCATAAGAATTATTTCAAAATAGTCTGTTCTAAGAGGTAGTGTGCCCATAGACAAACAGGGCTTGACAACTTGGGTGCATTTCACTGCAAAGCTGATCCATCATAGCCCATGGAGAGGTATGATCATGGCCACACCTTTATTTGACAGACTTTAAATCTGTAGGTTAGGGAAATTAATATTTTTACCAAATCTGTGTGTCTTTTTGGATTCTAGTTTACTTCAAATATTCTCTCATGGATTCTGGGATGTAGGGGGAATTCAGTTAATTTATCAATTATTATTTTCCAGACTGAAGTTCTTTTGCCTTAGTCTTGTTCTATTTCTGGATATTGCTCTATTTCAAACTACAGCCAGATTATATAAATTTGAGATCTGGACTTAGTAAGTGTCTTGATTGTATAGATTTTTGCATGAATTTGAAACGCAAATTCAATGTCTTTTTGGTCCAAGCATGAGAAGTCATGATTCTACTTAACTGAAGAAGGAGCCATATTTGGCAGCATCTAGGAAAGGCAATGTATTCCAGGTAATCAATTCATGCCTCATTGGCTCTTTCCAGTAAGATAATGAATAAAAGTGCAAGCTTTTTTTTTCCTGAAGCTGATTAATTATCTCCACAAAATTTACTTTATTCATGTAGTGATATCTGAGGTTAAACAAATCCCTAAGTATTCAATGCACTTGTAGTCCATTAAAACAGATCTATTAAGCATCCATCCGCCCTTTTATAAAAAAAAGTTATGGTATTGTTGTTGGCAACATTTTGGCTAGAAGCAATTAATCTTGCGTTACAAGGCAAGATGAACCTGAGGAAAACAAAACAAAACAAACTTCATTAAGATAGGGTAAGACAAGATCAGTTAGATAGGAACTAATAATCTCTGTACGTTTTTACATTAGTGTCTGACTCCTGATACAATACTGTAAATACCTGAGACCAGATCTACAAGGTCATGTAAGTTTGTAATTGGTATTGATTTCAATGGAAGCAGGAAAATCTAAATAAATTTCTGGATGGGAACTTTGGACCTTAAATTATTTTGAGTAGGGACAATCCTTCCTGTGACTGATATAAAAGTGAAGTCCAGGTCCAGTCACTCATTGCAAGTTGTTGATGTTGCCTGATCTGATGATCACCCTTGTCTTTTTTATTTTTCAGGATAATGAGCGCTGTCTGAATATCTTGGAGAGATGATTAGTACAAAAAGATTATAATCAGATTAAAACACCTTTCCCCCCACCAAAAAAAAATTTAAAAGCTGCTCCATTTGATACAAAAAAAATCTATCTGATATACACTCATAAAAAAAGAGATTACTGTTCATTGTGGCCAAAGAAGTGTATTGGTATTATGACTAGATAAGTCTTATATACAATATATTCTTTTAAGTCATAATGCATGCAGAAAATTGAAAGGACAAACTGTGGAAAAGGACTTGCAGTCCTAAAAATTCTTAGGCTTTTCTGAAGAGTTATACCAGTTATTAATTTGGCTGCCAAAATTTTTGCTATGGTTTTTATATCTGGATTGTCATTATAACATACATCTCCGATAGACCTTTCTTGTGTAAATTATCAGCTAAAGTTTCAGCATCTTTTGAAGTCTGAAAGAATCTTGCAGATAGGGTGTGTGAGCTTAAATGGACATAGTTGAGTGAAAATCCAGAGGAAGAACCCCTGAGTCTTAGGGGGCTTTTTAATTCAGTTGATGCAGACATTAAGGAACACACATTTTGGCTAGAGCTGCAAAGATGCTCAGGCTGAACTTTTAAATCTCACAGCACTTCTGGGAATACAAATCTAAAATCCTGCATTAGTTCCTTCATCTGAGGAAATGGCCTCTAGTTGTGCCAGGGAAGGTTTAGATGGGACATTAGGGAAAATTTATTCACAGAAAGGGTTGAAAAGCATTGGAATTGTCTGCTTAGAGGAGTATGGAGCCACCAAACCTGGAAGTTTTCAAAATCCTGTGTATATGGTACTTAAGGATATGTTTAATGGTGAACATGGTGGTGGTGCTGGGTTGATGATTGAACTTCTTGCTCTTAAAGGTCTTTTCCAGTCTTAATTACTCAATGACTCTGTGAAGGATGAACAGAAGGCTGTTTGTATCAGTGTCTCTGTGTCTCCACAGAGAGAGTCAGGGAATACACCTGGGTCAGTAAAAATTTCCTGGTGGAAATGTTCCTCTGTTGGCTGTAATGCTGCTGTGTTAGCACTGATACCTAATGTTAAATTAAGCAAGAGGCATCTGTGCTCCTTTCAGAGACATCTGTTATACAGAGATCCAGATTCCTCCAATCCAAACTTTGGTGACTCTTTACAAATCGAACTGGACTATCCTAAGTTTTGGTTATGACCAATGGAAATGATACCAGGCTGACCAGCCCCTGCAGAGGTTCAAACTACACTTTTAAGTTGTTGTGGACTGTTGTATGAACATATTATGAATTTCCCTGCAGAAAAATATTCTCATGGGAAAGTCAAATCTGCAGAGCACAAAGTTCTGTAAACAATGTCTGTCCTGTGTCTCTGTCTCAGGAGATGTGGATTTGTTTCTCTTTCTTAGCCAACGTGTGAAGTTTTGTTATCTCTCTGATATGGTAAGCATTTTCGGGGATTCTTCGGTACAGAGCATGGAAGAAGCAACAGCTTGCTCTGTATCTGGGCAGAAATAGCCCAAGCTTTGAACAATGGAGTCAATTTTAATAAATCATATTAAGCCTTCTAACATGGAGTCATTGAGTCCTGTTTCACCGGTGACCCCGAGACCACAGTGGACCAAAGAGGGATATCCTGAGAGACATGCCTCATCTGAGTGTCAGAAGTTTGGAAGGATGAATCTGGCCTGAATTGTGGTGTTTATAATAAGCAGATAATGGCTAACAATTCTGTCTAGAGAGATAGTTAAATCCCCTCAAAATCCAACAACAGTGTAAAATTATGACCAGCTTCCCACAATAAAGTGGTCCTTATTATAAATTTATTAAATTGGTTTTTTGATGCCTTATTTCTTTGCTGACATGTCTTACATGGATGGCCTGCATGTGTGTGGTAGAAAGAGAGTGTCTGAGGATGTGACTCTCCAATGGACTCAGCATCCACCAATATATTTCGATTAAAAGTCACAATCTGTACTGTGGAAATGGTGAATTTCTGTCAGGTAAGGGAATGGAGGTGGTTGGGACACACACTCTGATCCTCATACAACGGTATAAAAAGACAATGGCATAATCATAATTTAAAATATTTTAGGATTTAAGTATTTTTGGCATATGTTATCTAGATATTATTACATCAGTACAAACCACCACCGAGTTCTTAAATCTCCAGATAAAATCCAAAGATGACATTTCGACCTCATTGAAATTACCAATAATATTCTCAGAGAACTAAGATTTTGTACTGTGGGTTTTCCAAATGCTCAGCACCACTCAGATTATAGCCTTTGTATTGAGTCGTCATCAGACTAAGGCATTCTCTCCCAAATATATTCATGCTGTATTTTAAGTGAAATGAGTTTTTAATTTAAAGTATTTTCCTTTGAATTTGAAATAAGGGCCATTGATTTTTCTTCTTTTGGGCTTTGATAGAGAAAAATCAGTAGACAAAGGTTGTGTACCATTAACTACAAGTGAAGGGCTAGTTGACCTCAGCTGAGCCATTGATGAGGGTGAGGCTAATGGGAAAAAAACCTGATATCTTCATAATTTGTCAAGTGTGAAGGGTGGTGAAGGGTTGTTAGCTAAAAAATCTCATTATCAACACTGTTCTTAGGAATAATAAAAAATATCTGTTAAGTCAATTTTATTAAGCTCTTCGTAGCAATAGAAGGAGTCTCTGTTGTCAGTCACTATATAATCCAATGTTGCTCACATGTAGGTGCCACACAAAGTGATTGCTGATGTCATTCTCAAGTTTCTAGCAAAGGAATAAGTAAATCCATTTTCTCAAATAAAGAGATGCAATTCAATAGAGAGCATTAAGGATTGCTCTTCAAAGGAGACCTATGAATTAATTTGGGAACTCACATGTTCTTCGGCCTCTCACAAAGTACAACGGGTTTTACTTTCTTTTTTGGCCATAAAACATTTATCATAGGACTCATTAAAAAATCTTATTAAATTATGTTTCTGTAAGTTGTGTCCCTCATGCACTTGGGAAAACTGTGAAATGTCTTTTCAACTGAAGGCACTCTTCGTTTATATCTGTAATACTTTCTTGCCCAGGGAAACAAATGATGTGTCTCTGTAGGGTGCCTAGCTCAGCATGGAGGCACGGCCTCTATGTAACCCTGATATGTAGGACACCACTGGAGAGTGTGCCTTGGATATCAAATGCAAACCTCTTGATTGAGAGAAAGGACTGACTTACCCTCCCGAAGGCAGCTACAGCAAAAATATTCTCTGTGTATCAAATGAAAGCAAACAGGAAGTCTTGGGTGGAGGTAACACTTGTGTGTGGCAGAACAGGATGGTTGGGGATGAGTTGAAGGCTGTCCATGCTGTTAAATGGTCCCTGGCTGCCACTTTTGTCCTGACCAACTCTTGTTATGGCTAACAATTATATGGTCAGAGCTTTTAGAACATTCTCCTCATGGTATGGGTTTCGCTGTCATGTTTTGGAAAGTAAGAGAATTTAATGACAAGGGGATGGCCAGCCCTGATTAGGTGCCCTGCAGGAACAGTTTTATGCTAACAATGGGAGTAACACCTGCAGCCTTTTCAATAGAAAAGAGATATTGTTGTCCATACTGTTCTGGTTTAGGACTTCACTTATCACATCTCAATTCCCATCCTAACTCAGCTGCTGCTTTTTGGCTTTGGTCAGATCCCTTCAGCACCCTTTATCAGTTGACTTCCTCTGCATATTTTTGTTAACTGAAACTAATGTATTTCACAGGTATATGAGAAATACATATTTTATATTTATATCTATTTATATATACATGCACATATGTATGAAGGTATATCTAAGGTATGATTAGGTATGATAATTGGAATAGTCTGCAATATCCATTGTAATTGTTATTTTCTCGAACTATTTATTACAGGCAATAACTTTTCTTTATTACGTACAGGCGTGCCCATGGAACAGATACAAACACCATTCATTCTTAAAAGTCTTGAATTGTTCTTATGAAGCAATGCACTGTACAGGTTTAGGCTTTTAATACCTTCGAAGAGGCCAAAGTAAATAATTTTTTTATTAATTGAAAATATTTAGTGAAGCTTTCATGTGAACATATGTGAACCTATAGGTTTACCTCTGATCTGTTCAAATCACAGCTAGCTTTATATATTTGACTTCTTTAACTTGGATAAGCCTGATCACTTTTGTTACATGGCTTTCTTTCTAGATTGTATCTGTAGAATTAACTAAAAACGAAGGGACAGGTGTCATTTGTGTCACAGGGTGGTTTGCATTAAATTATGTCCTATATGTATTTCATAACTATTCATGTTACTCTCACTATGCCAATATTATTTTAAATAACATCTGTTAAGTTAAATCAGGGATTATCTAAAAGAACTTTCACAGACGCTGTTTTTTCACTTCTCTAATGAGTGGGGTGAAATAATGAGAATTCCTGCAGAAAGGATGGCAAAGCTTCTTGTTCTGTTCACAAAGTGTCCACCAATACTCCCTAAGGGGACTGGTAAAGTTGCTTAAACTCTCTCAAAAGGCAATAAAGGGGATCTCACTTTTAAAACATAGCCTAGGGAAATACAGCAGCACATAAATTCCTTTGGAAATTGCTTGTCAGGTTCATTTGGAATGGTAAAAGCCAGAATGAGCTTCCAGCTAATAATTATTTCTGAGTGGGAGGGTTGTTGGAGCTCTGGGGAAAAACAAAAGATTTGAGTGCTAGTAGTGAATTTGTTTCTGAAATGCTTTGCAAAACAGAAAATGTGTGATTTTTTTTTTTTACCCCCACCCACACTTTTAAGGTCTGCTGCAGCACTGGCTGGCAGCCATAGAGGATATTATCATTGAGTTGGCAGGGGCCTGGATCAGGCCTGTAGACTCCTCATAGTCAAGGAAAAAAAAGATCTGATTTTTCGGTTGAAAAGGTGTATGACCTCTTGTTTAAGTATTGCATCTGTGCAAATGCCATTAAGAAGCAATGCAATGTAATTGTCATTATGCAAGACTTAGTGACCTGGTATAAAAACAAAATAAATGCACTTATGACTTAGGAGTAATAAATGCAGCTAAATGCTTCCTTAATGAGCACTGATTCCCTTTTGGTGCCCAGTGAGCTCAGTAGACAGTCCCAGTGATTTCACTGGGCTTTGATGGGTGGGATTCATCAGCCTAAATGTAGACATGTGCATCTGACCTGTAGCTTACTCTCACTTTGTAGTCAGGGATGGTAAAGCAGCTTTTTTTATGGTTGGGGTAGAAAGCAGCTTCGTTTAAGATGCGTTTCTTCTCATCCTAATTTAGATGTTTAAAAGAGATTTTGTGAATTCTGTCCTAAAACTACTAATTTATCTCCATTGGCTCTAAATGGAGCCCGTGACCAATTGAGATGGAGATGAATCCCCCTCTCACTGAGTGAAAAGGTCAGCATCTGCTGTTTATACAAGCTGCTCTTTACTTGAGTTGTGCTATAACTCCACTAGCATGAAATTCTTCTCCTTGCACAAAGTGCCTCTTAGTGCCCCAAAAGCATATACAAGGCAAACTAATGCAAATGGACGATTTTCTCCTGTCAAACTTGTGCCATTCTGTGATAAATGATTCTTAGAGCACACAGAGGTATTTGAAACTTTAAGCTCCACTGAAAAACTAAAGCAATTTTTTGAAGTGTAAAAATAATAAAACACTGAAAAAAAAATGTGATTTTCAATTTCAAAGTGTCATTTCAGTTGGTAAAATAGCAAACGTTGGTCATTTGAGTTCACTTCAAATCAATGAGTAAAGCACCAACATAAAATTTATTCCTCATCTGAAATATCTTTAAATTTTTTTAAAATGTATTTTTATGACATTGCATTTTGTATTTTTTTTTCTCCACAAATAAACAAAAAAATGCCCCCCAAAATCAGATCTTCTTTTTCCTCAGTGCACAGTAATGTGTGTTACACCCCGACAGGACTCTTTGTCTAAAGTTCATGTATTTGTAAAACCTGTGATGTGTTTGCTTTATCTCCGTATTTCAGCACTTGTGTAGTCTTTGCCTAGAGGCAGGTTTTCATCAAAATATCTTGAAGTGCTGTAGCAAGGGACTACAGACACAAAGGCTTTTAATGTTACTGTCCTCAGCAGGCTGCTGTAGAGCTGGGGCCAACCCACACAAGTCAATGAGTTACCTGAACTCAAAACTTGTGTAGCAGTTTGGGACATTAAATATGGAGATTTGCAGATACCCACTTGGTTCAGGAGGGGACAGTAAATAGCAGCGCATCCACTGCAGTTAACAGAGCCACACTCTGGTAACACTTTCTACTTCTCACTTAGTGGCAGCACAGTTCAGCCTTTTCCTCTCCTTATGGCAGGGCCTCCCCTGATCACACTGTTGGCAGTCGGGGGAAGCTCCTTGTTCTGGAGAGAGGAGGAGATCTCCCCTGCTCGCCTTCTGTTCAGCATTGCTCTGTGGTGCATGCAATGACTCTAATGCATTCACTCAAGCAAACTTCCCAGGGAAGCCTATATACCCTTGAAGTCAGGGATTCTTGGTGGTGTGGTGTTTTTGGTTTTTTTTTTTTTTTTCTTCCCTTCTCTTTTCCTTTCTAGAAATAGATTCATTCTCTGGTAGGCTGAGAGCAGCCATTGACTGTGTTCCTGTGCTGTTGAAAAATTACTGTCAGAAGTGTTTGCTGACATCTAATCAAGGCAGGGATGAGGGATTTCTTAAAAGCAGTACTTCTGATGCATGTCAGCTTGCTTTGCTTGGTCAGTTGTTGTCACCTCAGCTTTTAAGAATTTTAATTACAGTAGCTGTTATGTACACATTCCCTTAGGGAAATATCATTTTCTTATATTTGAATTAATTTATGTGAGCACAGTTTACCTTCTCCTTAGAGCAACTTGTCTCATGGTTTGAAATCTGAGCTATCCAAACTTTCCAAATTCGTGAGCAGATGCTACTGATGGGACTCCCCTGTGTGCCAGTCATTTTTTTTCCCCAGAAGGATTTGTGCATGCAGGCAGGCTGTGGGCACACAGCTGTGCGTGAGGAGGCTGAATCCAGCCTCAGGAGCAGGCAGCTGGGCAGCTCCAATGCAGCCAGAAGGGAAAAATCTCTTACTGAGTTGTCATCACTGCTCTTAGACAAACCCCAGTGACCTCAGGGCATCTGCTTCATGCTAGAAATTTTGGAATGGAAGTTTTTATGTAAAAATGCATAAAATGCAATCTCCTGTTTGCCCGAATTCCTACCGAAAACAGGAATTTCATCTCCAAGCTCTCTTTGGCACTTCTGAACTGTTTTTGAAAGTTATTATAATCACTGATTTATTTGCAACATGCCAGAGCTGTGTTCCCGTGGAAGTTAGGTCAAGTTGTGTTGGTGGAAAGTTAATGTAAGGATGCCTTAATTTAAACATTTGGATATTTTCCCTATACTTCAAGATATTTGGCAATAATGTTTACTTGGATCCAGAAAGAATGAAAACTTGCTTGATATGGGAATGTGATTTTTCATTTTAAATGCCTTTCTCTCTTCACATCTCTCTCGGATCTCAGTTGCAGATAACTGCCCTCAAAGGATGCTTTTCCAACAGCTTCATATTCTTTATCTGTAGAAGTTGCAGTAGCTCTTTGGTTAAGCCAATGACAATAACAGACTGATTAATTTCTCTTCTGCCATCCTCTACTTTGCACCTTCTATAATGCTCCTATTACCACGATCAGTACTTTTATCTCAGGGGACAGATGGATTTCTTGTATTTATGACTGTTTACTCTGCATGGCTTTTTTTTTTTTTTTTTCAGAGAGCAGAGAATTGCATTTCCAGTTTATTCACCTTCTCATACCTTCAAAGCTGTAAGCCATGTTCTATCAACCATAAATACACTTGATTCCTTGGAGTACATGCTCTGAATTTACAGCAGTTTGGTACAGAAAAGTCTTTTGAGACATTAATTTTGTAATTCAGTTTATTCTACTTGAATTATGAGCCAAGTAATAAATCTACATTATTTATCTGCACTGGTGAGTCCCAGCCAATTGTGTAGGCTACTCATTGAGGCAGCTGTCTTCAATGCTGTATCTATTAAAAGATATTACAAAGTTTTTCCTTTCCCTGATTGCAGAGCTTATGATGTTTGAGAGGATTTGTTCAGACTTTCAATTGTATGTATTCCTATAGTGACTTTAAAATTGTCTAAGCAACTTCTCCATATCCAAGCAGTGTGCACCTTCTCAAGACAGATTGAAATCTCATTAGAAGTTTGGCTTTTTGAGACCTGAATCTTCTTCAGGAGGGAGAAACACCATATTCATGGGATTGCAAGTGGCTAGGCACAGATTGTAGCAGATCTTAATATAAAGACTTAGGATTTTGGGCAGTTGATCAGTGTCCATCAAGAAGATTGGACATGAAGAAACAACTGGCAAATTAACAGCAGCTAAGGGTGTGTGGGAATGGAAAAGGACAGTTTAGAGGCCATTCTAGTTAGATCAGTTGTTCCTGATTAAATCTCCCACATAAGACCTAAGAAGTGGCTGTAGTTCTTTGAGCTCTAGGGAGGGTCACTGGGGGATGGGTAAATTATGGGCCAGTCAGGTGATCATCCATCACCAGGAAGATACTGGTGGAACTCACAGAGCTAGGAATCTAACAGTATGAAAAACACTGTGTCAGTATAACTTGAGAAGATCAAATTGTCACACAAGAATAATTTGCATGTATAATTAGGAAAAAAACAGTGACCAGGAGAGGAGATGTTATGTAACCTGACTCTAATGAAAATTGATCTTGTCTAACAGGACACTCTTAGTAGCAAATGGGGTGTATAAATCTGCCATGAAGTGAGAGCAAAACTACTGGGAATAAAAAATAAATGAAGGGATTAAGGGCCCACTCTCAAAGTGAAAGAAAGACTGCTTGCTCTAGGGAGTCTCCTGGCTTGGAGTGTATGAAATAGTTTCATTAATCACCTTGCAAGGTGGAAGAGGGAGGAGAGCTGTAATATCTGCAGACTCTACTGACATAGAAGGGGATTGCAAGCTCTTAGAAGGAAAAATCCGAGAGACTGAAAGCAAGATTCAAAAAGATTCTTGTGTGTCTTGACATGCTGAAGAAAAAGTCTCAGGGAAAAACAGGACACAACTCCTCAGTGATGAAAGAACATTATCCTGAGGAATAATTAATTGCATACATATAAGAAAGAGAGCGCTCTTGGCAAAGCAGAAGTTAAACAGACGCCACTGAATCCCTAACTGAATAGGAGTGAAGAAACTCACGCTGTGAAAAGTAAGCCACATACTAGAGTATATGGCAAACGTGCTCTAAGTTTTACTCCTTCTGCTTTACTCAGCATTCATAAGACCTTGTTCTGTTCCCAGTTTTGAGCAGTGCACAGTAACAGATGGGCCAACTGGAGGGAGTCCAGCAGAGAGAGTGCTGGTTATCCACAGATGTAGAAAACATGACCTTTAAGGTGAGATTGGAGGAATTTGTTTTGCTTAGCCTAAAGATGAGAATATTGAGTAGGAAGTGGTAACAGTGCTCTCTAGGACTGCCAGCAAAAGGAAAGAAACAATCAGTTTCCTGTGTCCACAGACATGACAGGAAATAATAGCTTAAAATGTAGCATTGGTTATTGAGGTAAGACAGTAGATAAAAGCATGTCACTCTAAAGATAGAACAAGTCTCTGTCTGTAATGATTTAGATATAGCAGATCCTGACTTTGGACCAGGGCTGGATAAGACAAAATTCTCAGCTAGAGATATGTTCCTTTGTGGTGAAAGTGTTACTGCAGCAAATGAGGCGTGAAGCACCTTGTTGTCCCAGAAGTCACACACTTGAAATGAGGCACAAAATAAAAAGTTGAAAGGCACTGGAACAGTTGATGGCAAGGTTGCTTTCAAAGCCCTCTTTATCTGACTTTAGAGCATGTCTTTACGTAACTTGACTAGGAATGCTTATCAAACCTGATTTTGTTTTATAACAAGGTAACCCACCTGATTGGACAAGGAAAGCCAGTTGATGGAATCTTTCTGTATTTCAGTAAAGCTTTCTATACATCTCTCATAGGATCCTTCTGGACAAAATGACCAGCATTCAGGTGGATAAACACATCATGCCATGGGTGAGGAACTGCTTCATGGATTGGGCACAAAGGGTGACACCAGCCTGGTGACCTGTCAGAAGTGGGGTTCTCAGGGCTCCATCCTCAGCCCTGTGCTCCACAACACCTCCATTAATGACCTGGATGCAGGAATGGAAGGGACACTGATCTAGTTTGCAGAAAATACAAAACTGAGAGGAGCTGTTGACTCCCTGAAGGGCAGAGAGGCCCTGCAGAGCAACCTTGACAAATTAGGGGGCTGGGCAATCACCAACGATATGAAGTTCAAAAATGGAAAATGCCAGATTTTGCACCTGGGATGGGGCAACCCTGGATGGACAGACATAGGGATGAGATGTTGGGAAGAAGTGCCACAGAAAGGGACCTGGGAGTCTTGGCTGCTGTGAGTTGAACACGAGCCAGCAGTGCCCTGGCAGCCAGGAGGGACATCCCTGTCCTGGGGGGGTCAGGCGCAGCATTACCAGCCAGGCAAGGGAGGGGATTGTCCTGCTCTGGGACAGCATCACCTTTAGTCCTGGAGGCTGTTTTGGGTGCCACAAGGTAAGAAAGGCATTAAACTGTAAGAGGGCATCCAGAGGAAGGCTAAAAAGATGGTGAAGGGCCTTGAGGTGGAGTCATATGAGGAGTGGCTGAGATCACTTGATCGGTTCAACCCGGAGGAGACTGAGGGGAAACCTCACTGCTTCCGCATGTGAGGAAGAGGAGGAGCAGACATGGATCTCTGCTCTGTGGTGACCAATGACAAGACCTGAAGCAATGGCCTGAAGTTGTGCCAGGGGAGGTTTAGGTTGGCCATTAGGAAAAGATCCTTCCCACAGAGGGTGGTTGGGCACTGGAACAGCTCCCCAGGGCACTGGTCACAGCACCAGCCTGACAGAATTGAATAAGTGTTTGGACAAAGCTCTCAGGCACATGGTGGAATCCTTGGGGTGTCCTGTGCAAGGCCAGGAGCTGGATTGGATGATCCTTGTGGATACCTTCCAACAGCATATTCTGTGATTCTGCGGTTCTATAAAAAGCGCCGCATAAAAGAAGCAAAACCATTGTGACCACAGACTATACAGACAGAGTTTGTTTACTGGCTGTACATTCCCTTTTACTCAGAAAGAGACCCGGACTTGAATATTTCTTGCTTCTCTAACCTTTAAGTTGTGCTAATTAGGCTCTTTTATGCATTTTAGAAACTTTAATTTTGCTAAGCAGATTCAAACCCCAATGATTAGACTCTGACAGTTTTGATATTTTTCTTTTCAGAATATGATTGCAGACACAGTGTTCTTCAGAATCATATTTTTCAGAAAACATAGTGTGTCGCCTCTTAGAAAACACTCCTACTTTGCACACTACTAAATTTTGCCCATTTGAGCCCAAGGATGAGAAATGTAATCCCCTGAATTTTTTAAGAAAGGCTAACATAGAAACAATATTTTAGAGAGAACATCAACTAAAATAATGTTCTTGTTATGCAATGGCTATTATGATGATAAAAAGCTTCTGTCCTTAATGCAAATTTTATTAATTTTCTCAACTTTTGTTTAAAGAATATTACTCATTTAGACTTCTAAATATGCTGATTTCTGTAGGGTTGTGCTGGATGACTACCTAAATTACAGCAAATACTTTAAAGTTGCACGTAGCAAAGAAACAGTAACCCACCATATCCTGTTTGCCAAAATATTGTTTTATCCTAGGCAGGAAAAATGAGCACAGTGAGTGATGGATAATTGTCCCTTATAAAATTAGAATGTATTTTAATAGATTTATTGTTTTGCATAGGGGGAGAATGGTACATGCATAAGCAAAGTGTAATAGAACTGCTCTTGGAAATGCTTGGAAATCCAAAGATAGTTCTATTAATGAGCGAGAATCCAGCAGAAGAAGAGATCAGATAACAGTGACTCATTAGCAAGTCAAATATTTTCTTTAAGTTCATGATTTTTTCTGTTGCATGTGTTTTTTCATATGCCCATGTCTCTCCTGTTTCCCAGACATGGCCTAGGTTATATAAGGTTCATATAAAAAACCCATTCAGTCCTATATTCATATAAATCAAACTAAATAGCTTTTCTAATGCTTTAAATGAGTTGCTGGTAATCTGTTTCTAGTCATTCATATGGGTTTAACATGGATCTGTAACTGTTCAACTTGTTCCTGCATCTGTTTCTGCAATTTAGGGAGAACATCTTCTTGTGCTGTATGTGAAAGTCATTTCCTATAAACAGAATGAGCCATGAGCTCTCTATTATGAGGCATTCATTTGAAGAAGGAAGGAAAAAAGACATAATGGCTCTTAGGTAGTTTCATGCTGTATTCATGAGGAGTAAGTCTCTCCTTTCCAAAGTTGTAACTCAGAACAGCATCAACACACCTAAGACAACTCAGATTTTACTCACTATATTGCTCACTTTCTGACACTTGAAATCAAGTTGCTTTGTCCCACAATCTCGTAGGGCAGTATTTATACAATTAAGGGTTGGTTTATGAGAAAATATCACTGCTCTTAGGCTATTTTACTTTCATAATGGGTTCTTCAAAACGCAATGTTCCATGTTGTCTCTGTAAACTATAAGCTGTAACTCCACTATATACTTACTTGCTACTTAGAAATTGAATTTTTCAGAGCATTTCCACTGTGATGTAGATGTTACTTTTATTCAGCCAGCAGGCTGAATGAACAAGTAAAATGAGCTTCTACCAATATGAACAGCTTTAATTGAAAAAGCTGTACCTATTAGAGCAGATTATTTTATATTTCTTTCTGCAGAAAGATGTCTTTTTCATTTTCTCTTTCTCTAGAAGCACAAAAAAAATTCTGTCCAGCAGGCAAGTGATTATTAACTCAGTTTTAAAGAACTCTCCTAATAAATAATGTATTTACACTCGGCAAATATAAAGTCCCAAATCTTTTTTATTCTATACAATTTTTGAATACTGCACAGTGGAGTGGTAGCACATGTAATGGTCCAGAGTCCAACTTCTGACTGTTTCTGTGTGCTGTTTTGCCATTGGTGCCAACATATTGCATCAATTTTGAAACAGCAGAATTAATTCTCCCCAAAATTAGATGTCAGTGCAAATCCTGGGGATGCAAACTGAGAAAGGAGTGGTAGCTGTTATCAGTGCTGGTATGGGATCATCTCCTTGCATGCTCTCTGACCAACTAAACCCAAAGATTGTGGTAGGACACCTGAGTTTTGTTATGCTGGTAAAAAATCTGAGCTGATTTAACAGGATCTGAATTTAAGTTCAAGTTGCAGTATCTTACATAAGAGGAATAATACTTGGAGGTGCATGTCGATAATATCATCTGTTTTCTTGAAGAACTTTATTTATTTTGTGCTCGGCCCATTTCCCATTTTTTTTCATGCCAAGAATATAATGCAGACTCCCATAGCTTGATAGTTTTCCCTAAACAGCCATCTCAGGGCACAGATGACTTTGAACATCTCTGGAATTTTAGCACACAAGTTAGATGGATTTGTTACGATATTCAGCAGTAAAATAGCTAACAATGCCCCCATTGAAATAGAGGTAGTTAGGTTTCAGACTTAACATTTTTTTGGACAGTAAGGGAAAAGCCATATCCTCAGAGCTGTAATTTCAGGTGTTTATCTTTGCAATGTCCCATATTTCACTCTCATGTTTTCACAGTCATGGTGATTACTGGTTTCATAATAATACAAAAGTAAGCTGAAACTCCTCTATAGGAATGTATAGCAGAGCATGGCTAATTTTGTGGATGGGGCTCTGCAGAGCGTAGCTCAGGCTGGGAACAGATGTACTTTACTCAGCCCAGCTCTGCTTGTGAGGAGATTACTGTGCATCAGGGCTGACTTGCTCTTATTTTCTAGCAGGACTGATCGTGTGAGTGCTTCTTCACCCATTTCAGTTACACAAAGTCATATTAGCTTAAGTAATGGGAATAGGTCATGGTTAACCCAGTTCGCACTTTTTTTTTTTTTTTTTTTTTTTTTTTTTTTTAATCTCAAAATGGGTTAAGGAATGACAAGAACTGACTTTTGGAATCTGTGAATTTTGCTACAGAAGAGAGGAAGAAGACAGGTAGCAGACAAACCTGATTTACAGGGTGTGCATTGGTATAAAACTTTTGAACAATTTTGCATGTGACAATGGGAGAGCTCCCTATCTGCTTCCTTAGATGCTCTGTCTGCAGCAGGGACAAGAGGTGAAATTTCAGCAAAATGTAGCTCCTGCTTGAAACCTCACGACAGACAAGGAGCATTCACCTTTTTCATCACAGACATGCTGAGCACAGTGCTGAGAACTGAACCATTTCATTCATTTGAATGCTTCAGGCCAAATATTGAGATTTTAACTGGTAAATTAAGATAATGAAAATCTTTAAATGAAAAGAACATAAAATTTTTAACAAATGAAGTGATAAAAAAAAATAATATACCACAAGTGAAAATGTACTTTAAGTATAAACAAAATATACAGTTGCTCAAGCCAAAAAACAGACATAGTATTTGTATGGAGCTTTAGTAGAGTCAGAATCCTAATAGCAATGGTAGACTATCCTCAATATCCTGAAGTATAAATACATAGAAAAGTTTGGCTATATGCTTTAGATATTCCTTTGGTGCAGTGAAATGATATGGTTAGGAAAACAGTCCACATAATAAATTCTTGAAATAGACAATGACAGCTGAATATTTAAAGCACTATACTTCCTGACACTTGAAAAACAGACAAACAGCACATGATCTACTTCACAAGCAGTTTGGATAATAAGACAAAGCAAAGTAATTCCAGACTAGAGTTTTTCAATGAGTAGTAAATCTGCTAAAAAATGGTATTTGTGAGAGACTGAAAAATCATCTACTCAGATAGACTTCCCTTTCAGCCTTTAGCTGAAAAGAATGGAGAAAATTAAACCTGGGGAAATGCTTCACCCTGATGTTTTGAAATAGAATATCTCCTTGAGGAAAAGGTGAATATTTTTTCCTCCCTTTTTAAAAAGAATTTTGTGACAGTTATAAATATGAAACTCAAATTCATTGTGCAACCATGGTGCAGCTTAGGCCTGTCACTGTGCAAACCCAGTGCACTTTAGACATGAGTTCCCTGGGTGTCCCAGGAACTCCTCATCCAGCTGCACAGATTAGATAAAAGACTGACCTGAATCAGTGGAGACTGAAGACAATGTGAACTTAACCCCCAGCCTGGTTCACCACAAAGTATCTGATTATCTGGCAGAGGAAGTCTCCAGGTGGGAATTTGAGCCTGTCTTTTCCTGGCAGCTCCAACTATGCTTGGACCAATCTCTGTGCTCAAATGTGATGATTAGCATTGAGAGTGGAGGATCTGACCATTCCTGAAGCTCCTTGAGGTGATTCCTGGTGCAGAATTGATCAAATTGGACATCAATAAGACACTTCAAACAACCATTGAAAACTCCTTCAGATGCAGAAATGGTCAGGTGGGAAAGTCTCTTGTGTATGGTAAAGATAGATAAGAGATGTTTTTATGTAGTATGACCACAGATTGAGTGGGTGTAAGAACTGAGTATCAGAACAGAGGTTTGGAGAGTTTCACTCTCCAAATAGCTGAAGGTGACATTACAAGGACCCTCAAAATTCCCTCATCACCATCCAGGCATGGACCAACCATCCTGTTTGAGGTGTTTGGTTCCCTTTGTGAACATTACCTTGTTCCAAGAGATTCAATAGTTTCACATTCCTTTAAAGATTCTGTCTGTAAGTGTTCATTAAGTCCATTAAATAATAGAGGGGAAAAGAAACAAAAAAGCTAAGCAACAGTAGACAAAATATCTTTGTGTTAGTCAAATCTATTTTCTTCCATTTTGTTAGTTTTCTCTCCTTTCCCAAAAACAATCGTAGAACCCCAAATAAAATGAAATCCCAATCATATAGGAATTTTAAAAATTAGGCTCTAATTCCCCATCTCCTATTTCTGTTTCTGCAGTTTGTGCTCTCAATTAACACACCTCCCGTCAAACTTTTAGATCATTCTATTAAATAGCTGAGCTTAAATAGAATAAATTCTACATGCAAAGCTGGGCATTTTATCACAGGTTTTGTGCTTTTATGTCCAGTGTCATTCTGTTCACTAAAGGGTGAATAACTGTATCCATATGACACTTTTGAAGGTCAGGAGGAAGGTCAAGGGCTTCTTCCAGGAACCCATATATTCACAAACCAGGTATTCATAAATATTGCTGTCTTCTGGCACTTTTGCTTCACCATAACCCATCCTAATCATGGTAATTGCAGCACTTGAGAAAATATCCCGCAGATGTGACCCATTCTATTGTGGGTTTATTCTACTCATACAGCATATTACATTTAATAAAGTTTATAATATAATTCCACCAGCTGTTGATTATATTTGGTTATATTGAGCACTGGAGAAAAAGAATCTGTTTCATGGGATGCCACGGAGGAAATGAGAGAAGGAAGCAGCTAAATTTTGTACATACCTTCCAAAAACTGGACAGGCCCAACTCAGCTTCTCTGGGGTCTAGCACCTTGGCTTCTCAGGGGTACAAATGCCAGACAAGGTAACAGCTTGGGATGTGCTGACTACTGCTTTTTACTGACTACAAATACAGCTCTGGCTTCCTGCAGGATCTCTTTCACTAGCTCTTGTTGCCAACATCTCCTATTTAGGGAGACAGGGAACTGACAGCAGGATACTGGGCAAATGTTTGACCTAGTTGAATTACTCCTGGGGGTTCAAGAATTGTTTAGAGAAAAAACACATTATCAAGTACAGCAAACCATTTCAGTCCTACAGAGTCAGCAGACAGAAAAAAAGCCATATGGACTTTTCAGCTCATGGTGATCTGGAAGGACCTCAGGTACTTTTATTTATAAAACATTCTGGGTTTTGTCTCAACCTAAATTACTGAAAAACCATTTGGGCATAGGAGATGACTACTTCAGTAAGACAGTAAATACAGACAAAAACCTCTTCAGCTTTTAAAATAATCCTCCAAAATAGCAATATACTGAGGCAGCAAAAGAACCCCAGCTTCTAGGCTACAATTCACTCTGCTCTTACTCTACAGTAACTAAGGCAAAAACCAAAGTCAGATCACATGTAACTACTTTTTTCTTCCCATGTGCTTTGGTTTTATTTGGTTCTTACTCAGAAAGCTGTTGTGAAGAAAGTGAGGAAACAACTTGTGATTTACACCAGGTAATTATAGCTGCTGCCCAACTGTTCTCTGCACAGTATTCCTCATGCCCTGTGTCGGTGGGGAGGAATTCCTTTCTTCCTTGCATTCCTATCCCAGACCTGGCTGTATATCAATGACTGATATTATCTGTGCATAGCTTTCTATTTACATTTATACCCTCTAAAACCAATGAAAAGCTTGAACAATACCAAGTGTACACTGTAATCAGCATGTAAAGTTTGTTGTGTGTCTCAGGATCTTTGGATGAAAAGCTTTCTATATGCATCATTGCTATTAGTTTTTCCTGCATCATTGTCAAGATAAATACATAGTGTTGTTTAGCACAATGTACTGGAAACTTCTGACTTGCAAATTAATCTGAAATGTAGAACCATATAAAAACATTTTATGCATCTAGCACTGATGATTTAATTTTTGCTCTTGAGAAACAGTCAAAAAGGAAAGTTAGCAATACATATACACAAGTTAAAAGAACACATGTAATGAATTAAAAATCATTGCCTTCAGTTAGATGTTGATTGTCACTATGGAGCAGTGACTATGATGGGAATTAAATTAGATTAACACAGCCAACACAAAAGCCTCTATTACTGATAAAAATAAAAGAACAGGACCTTTCTGAATGCAAAGGCAGATTCAGCCATAAAAATATTGTAGAAATCTAATTCTAGTACTTTTCATGGAGCTGAGCATGTAATGTCTGCTCACATGTAAAGATACCCTTGAGGAGGAAAAGCAGGAGGAGGTGCTTTATGTTTATGCTTTGGGTTGTCTCTGTGGAAGGAAACGGTAGAAGTTATGAGGTTGATTAAACTTAAGTTGTGGTTGGCAGTTATGCAGAGATCAGGAATGAAGGTGGATGCTTCAAGGTCTTTCTGGTAGCAGAGATGATATTTTAAATAATTTTTATATATTCCATTTTACTCAGAAGTGTCACACTGTAATATGTTACACTCTCTCATGCTGTGTTAAGACATTTTCTGGAGGTCCACATGAGATAATATGGAAAGAAATCTGAGACACATTATTGTGAGGAATGGTCCTTTAGGCTCTGTGAAATAAACTGATTTTGCTTTCTGGGAATTTCTGTAAACTGTTTGCTGTGTTCTTTACTTGATCCCTGTGAGTAAGCTGGAAAACAGCTCTTTTCCCCTTAAGTGCTGCCACTTTCAACTGTCTGAGATTCTCCACCCTTTTTCTAGCCTTGGCTCCTGGATGAGAGCCCTCATCCAGGTGAGCCCCTTGGGCCACTCCAGTCCAGTGTAAACTGATTGTGGACCCTAACTATAGCTAGGGAAGAAAAAAAGAGCAGAATCATTGTGCATTGCCAGTCACTGCCACTGACTCTGGCCAGGTGGTCTCTTGATGGGCTGCTCTCTGCACTGCATGAGAAGCACCTGCTCTCCCTGTAAGGGGGTATTTGTTCTCAATATAGACCTTAAAATAAAGCAGAAACAATGCCCCAGGGAGACTCCTAGAACTACACCCAGTGAAAATGAGCTGAAGAGCTGCTGTTTGTGCCTGCTTAGCGTTTTCTGGTCAAGCTCTTTGGGAAGATTCAGAGGACATCTGCTGAGTCTGTGCTGGGTGGTCTAAGTGTGGGAACACTTACCCTCTCAGTCCCCACGGCTGAACATGCCCATTAGCACAGCAAGCCCACACAAAGACTGCACCTGGCCTCAGGAGCCATTGTTTAATTTCTCCTTTTTCCTTCCTCTCTCAGTTTATTTTCTCATAAATGCTCTGACTGCTGGGGTCAGCAATAGTCTTGCAATTACACAGACTTTGTTCTTTGCTTTAAACAATTGCTAGCCCTTTAGGAGCCAGATTTGTCAATATAAATCGTTGGAGTTAAAAGTTCATGAAATGGTGGGAAGATCTTTTGTGTGTGTGTTTTTCTAAGATAAGGATTTTGCCTCTAAAGTGGAACAAGTAAGAGAATGTGAAAGCTGGAGAAGAGACACCTGTGCTGTTGGCAAGTCTCCTGCCAAGCTCACAGCAAACCTGGCAAATCCCGTTCCCTAAGACAGCGGCTCAGTAGTTAACCTCAGCAAGGTACCCCTGATGTAAACAGCCATTTCACTGATTCTGTTCTTGTGCTCCCATAACTTTAATATTAGCAGGATGTAGTAGTTGTTTGTATCTCCATAAATCCATAGAATGAGTAGTAAAATTTTCAATTGACTACTTTGATATTAACTTTAATTATTTGAAACCAGTTTATATTGAAACATAGAGGTCTAGCCCGCTCCCTGTATAAGATGACTCCATCTTAAAATAGATGCCTCAAGCCAGGAAAGATGATTCTTGAGTTGGCCTTCAGTGAACATACAACTTGGGTAGATAGTTTTGATCAGATCCCTTATTTTTAGATTAATAAAGTTAAGATCTATATTTCATACAGCAGTTATTTCCTATAATTATCCATTCAACCTCCTTCCTTGTTGATGTGGAAAGAGCATAAAATGATGGTAGGATGTTTATTCCTCCATTCTAATTTTTTTTTTCCATGGAGTGCTAATGAGGAATATGATCCAGTGGCAGTGGTAACATTTGAATACAGTGGTTGCCAGAGTGAGATAAGCAAACTCACTTTTCAAAGCCAGCCAGATACATCAGCTGGGAGGAATAGAAGCAATTTATATTCCTTAGATAAAAAATATTCTGTTAAAAACACTTCTGAAAGATATTTATATGAAACTTCTCACTGACAGAATCCTAGTCAAAAGTCTATTCATCTTTCCCTAAGAGAGGTATCTAAGATAGGGCAGATGAATCACCTTTTGGAGGTGCCTGTCTCTGAAGACTTCTATTCAGACATTTTTCTTTGTCTGTGTTGGGTGAGGTAAGCTCTGGCAACTGCTGACTTTAACCCCAGTAATGAAAGTGACTGGTGACCAGCTAGAAAGAAGAGAGAAAGTAAAAGATGCTTTGTTGCAGGTGACATGAAAATGCCAGAATAAACTTAGAAATAATTAAAAATTAAATGCTACCACCTGGGAAATTATTCAAGAAGAGGTCATAGGTTTTCAGCTTCCTGAAGAGAAAAAGCTCTCTATCCTGGGAAATTTAATATTAGTAAGAGTTTTAAATGCCAGAAGAAGCATGTCCTTGAAGAACTCCAGGAAAAAAAAACAAAAACCCAAACCAAACCAAAACCCAACAAAACTAAAACCCAAAAAACCTGCAAAAGCCCACTTCAAATTAGATTCTCATTTACACTAAAATTTTTTAGCATGTTTGCCGTATGGATTAACCTTGCAGTATGTGCAATTCCACCTACTTCCCACTAATTACTAAAATGTTGTCAATTATGTTTTTTGAGGTTGGGCTTTCCTACTTCCCCAAAAAGACGCTGAAACTATGAGTTGACTCTATGAATGAGCAAGCATCTATGAAGACTCACAAGAATTCAAATATATTCAGAAATTATAGTTGTCTTTTGTTATAAAATACAAACAAAACCTTTATCAAGCTACAATGTCGTATAGTCTGTTCAACCTAAGCTGCCATCATGCAAACGTTTCTCATATGGCAATAAATGATTGCAGGTTCTAAATATTTTCATAATTATTTTTAAATGATATAACATTCAACAATATCCAGGATAATGTTTCACTTCTGTGAATTTCTAGCCCAAGCAGACTCAGAGACCATAAAGAAATAATGGGTCACAGGATAAGAAATGAGCACAGTTCAGCACTGATTTATTGCCTCCTATTTTTAACCTGGCTTCCTAAGAAATCAATGCTTACCCGTTCATGCTGTGTATGTGTGCAGGTATTAAATTGGGTTTACTGGACAATTTCAAGTACACCTGTGTAGAAAGAAATCTCAGCGATAGTAAGGCTGAGAGTAATCTCATGTAACTTTGGATGGCTGAAAGTGTGGATATGTCCCCTTGAACTAAATATCCCAGGCTCCCCTCATAGGCAGTGGAAGTGAATCATCACAGTATATGGTGATTTATGTTATCAATTCTAGACGTTTATTCTAGGAAGGGATAAATTTTGCTATAGAAAGAAGGGTGCTCTAGATGTAGCAAAATAGAAGCACTGAGGCTTCCTCCTAACATCTGTTTTCTGTGAGGGTTCTCCAATGTGTAATAAGAGCTGAGCTCATACTACATCGCTTCAACTGGCATTTTGTGGTTAAATACAAAACCACTTTGATGTGGTTTGGATACAAAGCCACTTTAATCATAGAGATAAGCAATTTTAACAATTGCAGAACTCCCCTGTGATATGGAAGAGGTGGTGTGGTCCAGGTGAAACCCCAGAGAGGTTCCAACTCTGCTTTGCAACATTCTGGAGCAGAGTTGCAGGTCCTTTATGGCCTTTTCAGATCCCTGTCTCCTCCTGGAGCTGCAAAAATAGTCCCAAATCCCCACTCCATGGACAGAGAGCCACTCATAGTCTCTCTGGCTCCTAAGTCCTCCTCCAGTATTCTTTATGAGGGTGGAGTATATATTTCTGTTGATATCCACTGAGGTTTTCCAATTTGCTGTCAGAAAATGGCTATTTCACTGTTTTTAGTGCTCATGACCTGCTTATTCTGAACATGGTTGCCTTTCTTGACTATCAACAAGTTGTTGCAAAGTTTGCCTGTTTCCTTGAATGCACTAAAGTTATTCAAATTCCCTTCTGTTCTGAGGTATGGGAAGTTGTTAGGCCCATTATATTATTTCATATACTTCTGCCTAAATAAAAGCTTGGTTAAAATTTGTCCATTCCAGCGAAAACACAAATTTGGTTAAAGTTCTATCTTCACAGTTCTGCTAACTAGGTTTTACTCTTACTAACTGCTACATGATGTCATGCTGATTTTTTCTCCTGCTCCTGTACTCACCTGACCACCTTGCTCTCTTGCAACCCTGCTTCTCATCAGGCTTCATTACCCCAGGTGATCAGGGGACTATTTGCCCAAGCAGGACAGATTTAAAAGTAAAACCAAACAGTTTTATGTAGAATACTGGAAGAAAGAGAAAAAGAGCTATCCCCTTTATAAACATTTCTTGCATAAAAAGCTGCCAATGTGACTCTAAAGGAAGATACAGAGAGACTCTTGTTAATGCTTTTAAATGGTCTTCCATCATACCTGAAATATCTTTTCTCAAAGGCACTTGAATAAAGCTCATGACATTTTGACTCAAAAGCTTACATTATGAACTAGTAATAAGGGTGCACAGGAGCTCAGTTAAAATCTGTCTCACTCAAATCTAACAGTGCAGTAGCTCTTAGGAAGATATTTATGAGAGGAGTTGTTTTCTGGGAACTGCCCCAAAATACCACCTTTTCCTAAAGAGCTATTTAACATCATTTATTCATTATCTAGACTATGACAGGAAATGTCTGATAGATTGGTAGAAGAGAAGAAACCTTAGGTGTTTCTATGGAAAAGCTAAATAGCTTTCTGAAAAATGTTTTGCTCAGGCTGTTTGAAGAAGTTCTTTGGCCTGGGTGAATGACAGCTGGGAGAAGGATTTGCATTCCCTGATCATGCTTTTGCTCTATGCCTGTGCAGAATTGTATTAAGCCATTGATTACAATAAAAGCTAATGGTTTTTGGACTTCACGTGATTATCTGTAAGAGCCAAGAAGGATTTTTTCCTCTGCTGCCAAGTTTTTTGTCTTTTTTTAATTTTGATTTTTCTTCTCCCCTCAGAAGTAACAGAAATAAGTAGCAGCTGGGTATTGGATAGGTCACTGATTTGGTACAGAGAATTCTCACAGGTGTCTGAGTGGTTTCTTTTCTCACACACTCAGAGTCATATTTGTTTTGAGACGTGTAGTTGAGAGGGAAATTTGTCCTAGATTATTCTGAAAGGGCCTTTTTGCTTTTCACTTTCTTCTTCACCTGCAGATATATCTTTTTAGTTGACACACAATATGTTTTCTTCTTTCATGTGAACCTTGCCCACCTTGATCACTACACTGTCATATTCCTCAGGTTTTTGAGGACTGAAACTTTCATTGCAATTAAATACGTAGGCTATTGACATAAAGTATAAATTTGTCAGAGGGACCTGAAATCAGATGAGGTGGCCTAGTTGTTCCCTTTCGCTTTGTTTTCTGTGGAACCATAGACTCTACAGAATGTCTGTAGGTTGGGAGTGGGTAAATTTAATCAATGCTCGGATTTAGTGGGGAACAATGATTAATCAGATCTACTGATCTCTAGGAAAGCAATCTAAGTACTTCAGAATCTTGCTATTAAAACAGGCACTGAATGATATCAAGTGTTGTAAATGAAGACATTTCTTTTGACCCAGTGAATTTTGGATGAGCTCCCAGGTCTTAAAACCCCACAGTGCTATTGCATTATCCTGATCTTTGTAATAGGTAAAGTTTTTTAATGATGCCATTTTTGTTCCACATGGCAATTTCTGCTAGAGAACTAGTCTGGAAGAGAAAAATGATTAGAAAAGCTTCTTATTGATGTTACCTCTAGGCCTTGTTTATTTCTACTGAGTCAAAATCCAACAATAGTGTGCTCTTAGTAGTGTAGCGGCTTCTTGTATTTGGTGTTCCATTTCATTGAAGAGACACTAAAATCACTCAATTTGTTTTTTTAAAATGAAAATATTTTAACTACACATACTCAAAACGTTACTGGAATAATTTTCCAAATGAATAAATTGTATCTTCTTCCTTGTTGAACTTCAAATTTGAATTTGTATGTTTCTGCAATTTCCTGCCCTTTGTTTCAGTGACCCTCTTTCAACCTTACTCACCATAATTATTTGCCTTATCTGCCAGTGAGAACTCATCTTCTTATTCTCAACTGTAATTACTTCATTGAGCATTAAAGTGAAAAGGCCATTTTCCTCTTGTTGTTAATCTTTTTCAGATGTCAAGTTATTTACAAAGCCTTTGAATTAGTAATGTTGTGATGAGAATTTTGGTAAATTATATGTGAGAGAATTAGGCCCATTATAATCTTGAATTCTCATTTTTCCTGAAACATTTTCTCTCTTCTCAGTTTTCTAGTCTGTGCAGGAGAGGTTTATTACCGTTTCAAAGTGTTCTGCCTATGACATTCTGCTTAATGATAGCAGGAGATGTGACCCAGCCAATGGTACATTTTTCTGACAAGCTACTAGGGTTTCAAGTGTTTTTATCTCTTTCTTTTTTAAAGACATGAAACCAAATCATTATGAATGTGGCTGTAAGTTCCATCACTCTTAACAGGACTTAAATCTTTGATTCCATCCAATAATAAACAAAAAATGGTTTCTTTGAAGATACTCTTCTGAGAAGTGTCTGAAATTTACTGAGTTGTATAATTTTATAAATTTACATTTACTCAGTGAAAAAAGCTTGAATTTTGGTCTCATATTTATTAATTTTGGATGCTCATTTCTGTCAGTCAGAAAGCTAAAACATTATTGAAAAATCTAATTTATGTTATTTTAGAGACTGTGATTTTAGTCACTAGATTTATCCCACTTAATTTTAAGCATGTTGTAGATGTCTGTCAGCTCTCTGACTGCTAAGGAAGAGCAGCTGACACCTCAGGTGTGAGTCTGATCTCAGGTGAGACAAATTGCTCTCTGGAGGAATTGCTTTATGCTGACCACAAAGGGAATCTACAGCAAGAAGTGTCCCACCTTCTGAATTCTGCTGTGTGCTTGCATCTAGATGGGATGAGTTTGTGTACAACATACAAAAAATCCTTACTTGCCCTTTTATTTACTGTTTATCTAGGATTATGAGAAAGATCCTAAGAATTTTCTCTGGAAAACTTAATTGACTTGTAGGAACAGTCATGTCCAGAGCATTGAAGAAGGTCCAAAAAGACAAATTTCATAAAAAAAATCCTCTTTTATTTAGCGTATATATATATGTATATATATATGAAATTAAGCTACAGGCAACTAAATGAAAATTACATGGTTCTGGTAATTTCAGTTATTGTCCCAGTTCCACAAGAGATTTTTAATAGAGTCTTTACTCATAAGTTGAACCTTAAATTATGGATCTTAGAGTATTAAAAGACACATGGTATAGAATAAAAGACACCAGAAAGAATTAGGTACACTCACTGAATTTTGTGAAATCGAATGTGGTAATATTGTGTTTTGGTGCTTGAGATAAATCCTATCTGCTCTTGGCATTTCTTTGATGATCAAAAAAGTTCTTGCCATCATCAGATTTTCTAACCTGGCAGTGGAAGGCTCCCAGCTACATCTCAAGAAAAATGTAATTTTGACAGTAAAAGATACAAAATAATACAAATAATTGTGCCCAAAGATCTTGGTAGTCAAGAAGCAGTGCTGTAGCTCTGGTCTGGAGTGAGCTTTGGAAGTGTCCTGCAGCAGTTCCTTTTTCCATTCTTCATTTCTACAGGACTGGGAAAGCCCAGTCCCTTAAAAAGGCACAGTCCCTCAGAAAAGGGGCTTTTTCTTTCTTTAATGATACTATAGTGTTCATTTATTATGTTCTGTAATGGCATAACTGCATTTTACATTTTGAGTCAACAGCATAGAATCACTTAGATTAAGTAAAGGCAATGATTTTGAAAGCTCTTTGTAATTCTCTAAAGACAAAAGAATGTGGACATTAAGGGTGAGACCTATCTTTACCAAAGTTCAGTGGAATTACCAATACTCCAGGGTCTGAGTTTTCATACCACACCTTGTGACGGAAGGTCAGACTAAACTGTACCTCAACAAACATATACGTGAATTATGATGTAGCACCTGCCCCTTGATGCTCTGATCTTCAGAGGAATGTGCTAAGCTGCTGCCACTTTTTAACATTTTCACGATTTTCATTCCATCTGTTCCCCCGCTGTTTTTTTCACTGCAGTATCCACTCAGCAACATTTCCTGGAGCAATGTTCTTCTGACGTTCCAGTGTTCCATCACAGTCACAAGTGCACATCAGGATGTGTCGAACCAGCAAAAAAATCATCAGGCAGCACAGCTGCTGGGTTTTCCTGATACGTCTGGAATGTTGCAGAGCAACAAGAAACTTGGAAAGTTGCTTCCATAAATCAGCATTTGTTACTAAGGCACATGGATTTGGTATTCTTTTTTTCTTGATTCTTTACTTTGCAGCTCACTGTGCTGTGCAATCACTTGCTCCAAGGAAATCAATTAGTGCAATCAGCTTGGATTTTCTTTGTTCTGACGATGGATTTTTTTTGAATCTGAGAATTAAACATATGGAAAGAGGGTCCTGTTTTATATGAGAACTATGGTGAATCAAATCACAGAATGTTTTTCCATTGTAATTTAAACCTAAAATTTTGAAACAAAATGTAATCGTAATTCTTCTAGCTTTTGAACTAAAAAATATCCAACCATGGTGATTTGGACAAGCGACTGATAAAATAGATGTTCTTTTTTTTTTTTTTTGCAAAAGTCCATAGTATTTTCAAGTTCATAAAGAAAGATTATACAATGTTTCCTGATTGAAACAATTGGAGCTCCTAAAAATGTCCTTACAGTTGCATAAATGCATAGCCATGCTGAAAAAAGTTCCACATTTAATAATATACCTCAAATATAGAGTTTGAAAATCCAGTCCTAAATTAAAAAAAATTATTAGGAAATATTGCTCTTTTTCAATAGCTAACTTTTTGTGTTAAATTAACATAATTTGATCTTGAAGGCACTGTGTTCAAGTGAAAAGGTTTAACCTCTACATACTACTGATTTCATACCATGTAATAAAAGTTTAAGAGGACATAGTAAGCTTTTATGCCAGAAATAGAAAATTGGATGGTCTGTGGTGTTGGCTTGGAATTGACACTTGAGATTTTTAATCTACAGCTCACGTCTTGTTTAATTTATACATTAGTGTAATGTTTGAGTGACTTGCCACCACAAAGGATTGGTAACTTTATAGCTATATTCAGAAAGGGGTCAAAAAAAGAACATTCTCACACTTACAAACTGATTGCTTCCATCACGTTTAATTAGTTGCATTAGCACTTGTATAAGAATTATAGCTGGTGTTTAACTGGTTGGGTGGCTTACACCAACTGTGAGAAAGGACTGCAAAAAGGGAAGGTGCAGCAGCTGCTTGAAATGGAAATATTTAATTCTCTTGTGATAATAAAATAAAGCTCAGCATGTTATTAATTTTTTGAAAAAAGCAGAGTACACTCTTCTGGAATACTTGTGCCATCTGCTTGGGAGTCCCTGTGCTGCTTTCAGGCTGTATTCTGAAGAAGAGACTGAAAAGTTTAAGTGGTCAGATGTTTGCAGGGAGAGTTACTGTACAAAAATAATTTGTACCTTTTGAACATACAAGCTTTTATTTCGTACATCCGTGTCTGTTTATGTTATGGAGTGATGTGACATTTCCTCAATACCCTGAAGTCCATTTTATGTATGTGGATTGTGATTATGTACATGGACATACATACATACACAGACGTAGTCAAAAGCCTTACTGTTATTGAAAATAATAAAATCATTTTAAATTTTAAAATGTCATAATAGCCTAACCAAAATTATTTTTTTTTATATTTCTTGAAATCGTTCAAAAGAGTGAAGAATTCACTTCCTCATTTCCCCCATGGAGACAGAGTGAAACCCTCTTGAGCCATCAGTGAGAAAAGTGAGCTTTCCCAGGAATTTGAAATCCTCTTCTGGCCTCTCTTTGGCTGAACCTGAGCTACAAAACACAATGGGACATTAAGATGTGAGAACTGCCAGTCAGGCCGTCCTTGCCATATATTCCCTGGAGTGCAAAGGAATACTGGCTGCAAAGTTTTATTTTAAATCAGGTTAGCTAGACTGGCACTGAAACTTTTGAGTACAGAAGCTATCAATCTCATCTAGATGTGGCCTTAGCTGCAGATATTAATTCTGTTAAGTCAGAAGTAACCTAAGCTTGTTACAATCTGATATTTTCAGAAATGTTGAAATTAGCTTGATGATTGGCAGAAAGGCCTCATAACAGAAAACAAAAGTGTAATTGCAGCTGGTCTGGAGAACATATTATGCCTCTATCCATGTAAATTGTTCTTTTATGTCAATATTATACCATTTTGGTGGAGACCTTTATAGAATATTCCACTGCTGCTGCCTATGATTTACTTTTTTTTTACATGCATGAAAATAGAGTTGCTCAAGGGCAGAAAATTTGGCATCATTTTATAAACAAGCATTATAAACACAGAGAACAGGGATAGGTCATTTTATACCAAATTTAGCTGCTCATTTAGGGAGATAAAAAAAAAGAGTAAGTGCTTATCCATTAAAATCCTACTCTGTTGTCTCAATCATCTGGGAGAAAGAAGTACAAGAAAACCATTGACTTTGCTGTTTCCTTTGGGAGAAGCACAGATGTGGAAGAACAATTTTTAACACCTAAGTGAGGCAGCTTATGAACTGTGTCTAAGTTCTTTCAAAGCTTTTCAAAATACGGAGTACATTTCCACCCAATTCACATAATAACTCAGGCTATGATTCAACATAGCATTTAAAAATGCAAGTAGTTCCTCATCTGTTTAAAATTATATTTGTGCTATTCACCGTATTTCTCTGGGGTCTTATTTCAGATTTCACTTTCCCATAATTCTTATATATATATATATATATATATGTATATAAACTATCAGCTTTATTTCATCACATTACAACTTTCTGTGTGGAAGCTTTGTCTTTGAAAAATGTGATAGCAAAAAGGCAATGACAGCATAAGATTTTTCTTACCTTACTCTACTAGCTGGATTTGTCTGTGTTTTGGAAGGGCTGCCATTCATTCAGGAGACTGATGTGGTCTGATACAGTCTCAGGGCTTGTTGGATTTTGTCCTGTTTACTGAGGTTGTGGATAATGTTAGCAAACAATGCCATTTTTTCCATGGTTCTTTTGTGAGCTGCGTGTTCTCACTAGGAAAAGAAAACTCTGAAATGCAATAGGGTGTCAAAAAAGCCAACTTTGTTCCTGCTCTTGCATGTGGCCTTAACTTCAGAGTCTCTGGTAGTCTCAAGGATGTTAAATTTTTATGCACAGATTTTTAGCTGGCTTTCTACCTCTGCTGTAGGAATTGTAAGTGATGTAAATCATTATAGAGGAAGACTGTAAATCTGAAATATTCCCAAACTGTTGATACCATTCCCCCCTGCCCTTCAAACCAGGGCTGACTGCAATAAAATGTAGCAAAAAAAGTGATTCTGCCTAAAAAATAGAACCTCTGCATACTTCAGGATTAAAAAAAAAAACCAAAAAAACCCCTTAGACCCAGCCTTTTGCAGGCACAGGCTGGGCAGTCATTGTCCAGTTTTAGAGCTGCACCCTTCCCAAAAGTCTGAGAGCCAAGCACAAGCATAATGCAAAGAAAGCAGCCAAACCCATGGCCACCACCTCCATTTCAATACAAAAGTAGACAAAGAATTCAGATTTCAAACACTTCCCTCCATAAAACCAAGCTATTAGCACTTCATCCAACATGATAGGAAACCATCAAGAAGCTGGTAGATCACTGCAGTATACATTTGCTGCAGTGAGGGTTGAGGAAGGACATTTCACAGGGCTGGCATTATGGAAATCATTCCAGAGGCCGCTGGAATGTGTGTGGAGGCAAAACCATCTGACTTTCATAAAAACCCAAGCAATCAGGCAGCACTGAACTATTTTTGTGGAAATAAAATATTATCCATTTATGAATTCCAGATGGGAAGGGACAGCTGTCGAGCTTATGACATCATTCCCCTTGACACTAGAGGACAGAAAGGAAAAACTGGGAGTCACATGTAAAGAATGTCAACAGTGGTGACAGAGCTGGGCAAAAGATTGTGGGGATGTTGGGCAAAGCTATTGGCATAATGGCTAAGACAAATAAGGTCAAGTGCATACTAAAATGAAGAGGAAGCCACAGGAAAGAGTATAAGAAATTAGTTTGCAGAATATTATCTGTTCTACTTTGTGTGCTAAATACAGAAACCAAACATCATGGTTATTAGGACATTTTATGTAACAAGAAAATGGTTTGTGATTTTTTGTTATTTTCAAAAATGCAAAGGCACTATTCTACTGTTTCTATGAATTTTGAGAACCCGATCAAGCCTTTTTTAGATTTTCTTTTCTTTTAGCCTTTTTAGACTTTCTAATTCCTCAATATCTCATTAATGTCTTGATTTTTTGTGGTTGATTTTTGTTTGCAGGGGTTTTTTTTGTGTGTCTGTGTGTGTGGTTTCTTTCCTTTTTTAAAACTGTTAAACAAAATAAAGTCTTAGGACTGAAGAAAGTGATACATTTTTGCAGGCACAACGAGATTATGGAAACTTGTGTGCTCTTAACAGTAAGAGCTAAAAGACAGTCAAAAATTTGGTCTCTTAAACTACAAATGAAGTAGAATTTTATGTGTCATCCTTATCCAATGGTAAAATAGTCTGAAGATCCTGGGCATGGTGAAATGTAGGAAAGATTAATATTTCAATTCAATTATGAGAACCTTAATAATGTTCTAATTGCCAAGGATTTTCTCTGAATAGCAAGAACTCTTGGATAACTTGTCATTAGTTGTATTTCAATGTCTAATTCCCAAAGACAAGACTGGTGCAAACGATGATTCAATGGAAACTGCACTTCTATGGAATAATAAATGAAAGATAGGGAGAAAACTTGGAGAAGATTGCTTTGCTGAATGAATTTTGACTTTGTCACTAAACTTATGTGAGTGGCAGACCTTTAGAGATAAAACAGTGTATGAAGGTACCATCTGCAGGAACCGGGAGGTTGGCGGGTGTCTCTTATTGAGCTACAGGCATCAGAAGTGAGGCTGACAGCCCTAGATGCTGAATTTTAAGGAATACTTTTCTCCTGCAGGCACAGACAAATGGTCTCTTGCAAACGCTGTGTTGCAGGAAGGCACCTCAGAATGTCAGGCAAATCTTTGAATTTCTTTCTTTTCTCCTGTCTCACATCTTCCTATCAGCCTTTGGTTAACCCTCTCCACAGCTCACATGCTACTGTTTTTCAGCCTGGAATTGGCTGGGATTTCTTATGCTATTATAATGCTATTAGAGAAACTGTCAGAAAGGTGCTGTGACAGTTCAGTGTTTCATTTTCAGTTTAGGGCCAAGCACAAACAAGAATTTTTGTCTTTTTAAAAATATTTCAAGGAATAAACACTGTGTCTATTACATAAAAACCTGAATATAGGACACACATTTTTATGTATTTTCAGATAAATTAGTAAAGAATTTCTTGCTAAACATAAATAAGTTTTGTAGCATTATTTAAAAACACGAAGTAGTTCTTGCTTATGCCCACAGTAATTGTAAAGCTTACCAGAAGTCTTCTGTCTAACACATAAGACTTCCGTCAGCTGGGCTACTTGCAGGTTTCAGATCATATAATTTCTTACAGAGGCACTAGTTTTATCTAGTCATCAACCCCATCTCGTAAACTCTGTAAATCTGCTGGTGAAGCTCCTTTGTCAACTTGCCATAGACCTTTCTGCTCTGTCCATGACACTGAACCACAGTGTAGCTCTGCATGGAAGTTCTCACCAACTTTTTTGTTGCCTTAAACCTCCCTGCCACACACCACCATGTGCTGGGTCTCATCTCAGGGTGTTGATGGATGGTTCCAGGCACAACTATGCTGAATTGTTTATAATACACTGTCAAGATGGTTATACTGTTGGTGTTGTTGGTGCCCCAGCTCAGCTCATGGTATAGATGCTGCCTTCTGGAAGTAAATTGTGCCAAGCTCTCGTCAAGCCATAGCACAAGAGATATGCTGACAAGCCATGGTGGTGTCACAAGGTGCTGATGGCAAGTCATTGTAAGTAGTAGCATGATATGTAAATATGTTGGCTGGTAAATCCATGTTATTGCCAAATGAGGCATCTAGGACAGTACCACAACATTCAGGAGGGAAGAAATTACCATAGCCAGAGAGAAATGATTTCTTCCTCCTTTAGGAATGATTTAATATTGGTGGTGCTGTGCACTAATTATCCTCAGTTGCCAGGATGCTGTGGTCCTACTGTAATTACCATGTTTCTTCTACATGTGCCCCCAGCTGACTCAAGGTCATCTGACCCTGCCTGTTTGTCTGATTTGACACTGGTATGGAGAGCACTGCTGAGAGTTACCTGTTTTGCATTTCACAATTTGTTTGCAGTACAGTGAGGGATTCGGACATCTCTTCTTAAGACCCCTTTCACAAACTATCCAAGGATGCACACCAATTTCTTAGTCATATCCCGGCCCTGTGCTAGTAAAGAAAACATCATATGTAAATGTAAAACATTGTATGTAAATACAAAACAACATATGTAAATACAAAACATCATATGTAAATGTGAAACATCATATATAAATGCTAAACATCACACTTTTCTCTACATTTGCAGGTTCATGCTTCAACTACTACTTCTGCCCAAGGATGGGAGAACAGATTTTGGCACCCCTGAATTCAGAATAAGGGTGGAGTTGGGCTATTCACCTGTTCCCTTAGTCAACTACTGCAAGACTCCTCATACCCCAGAGGCAAATGTCTTCTCCAGCCTATATTCTCCTTATAGTATCTCCCACATATATGACACTTTCCTCTAAGAATCTGTTTTTCCTGGGATGTAAATGTTTTACCTGCCAGGACTACTGCAAAGGATAAAAAGGTCTGATATAGTTCTTCCTATCATACAGTGAACCCCTAAAAAAGATGCAAACTATTGGGCACATAAATACTTTTCTGTTGCTGTGTATGGAAACTATTTAGTAACAGCACCTGCAAGCAAAATATGTTGAGTATTGAGGCAGGTTATCCAGGTTATGGGTAAGCCCTGAAATCTCGGGGTGTGTATAAGAGCACCCCAGGGACTACTTGCTACATGAGGAGACTAATGACCAAGAAAGAGTCTGAACAGGAAGGGCAGCTACTCTAAGAGGACCCAGACCTCATTATTTGTGAATCACAGCTAACAAAACAGTTTCATAGAGTACCTCCTTCTTTCCTGGGACCATCTGGAATCCCTCAGAACCTGCTGAGATTAAACATATCCCCTTTAGACAGTGATGTGTGTCAGGTTTCCTACAGTAATTGATAGAGAACACAAATACAGTTCTGGTTTGGCTGTTAAAAGCATCCTGGCTAAAACATTCCTGTGAGGAAGGGACTGAGGATCTGCCTGTTCAGGCATCTGACCTGCTTAGCCATTGGGCACAGGGGGGAAAAGGAATTAGGTAGTGTTCTTGTCTGTCTGGTGCCATGGCCATGGTCACCCCTTAAGTGTTATTACCCTGCCATTGTCCTGTCATGATATGCCTAGATGCAGATATTAAAACAATTTTCCTTCCTTTTTCTTTCTTTCTCCCCCATCTTTTGAGAGATAAGGTGGTAACACCCCTTGAGACACCTAATTTCTGAGGCAGGAGTTTACCTCCTCCTCACCTTACTCAAATTGTTCTTGATGACTTTTTATAGGCCTCCTTCAGATTTTTTAACCAAAGTCTTGCACAGATTTCTAGTCTTCCTATAATTTGTCAGGCAGCAATCTACATCTGTGGGTGTAGATTTTGGAAATATTGCAGATATACTAGTTGCCTTTCTGTCTACAGAGATAACTATACAGGCATCCTCTGGGGACCAGGCCTTTGGTAGGGTGGTGCCATTGTATTGCAAATGTGAAATGCTATCAACGTGTAAATGTGAAAGATCTTTGTTCTGTTTGACTGTTGGAAATTTTGAGGGTCTCTGTGAATAAGGGGAAATTTGGCTTGTGCTGAAGGGTTGATTCACAGCTTTTTAGATAGAGAAGCTTCTGGGTGACAACTTGGCTGAATGAGGGAGGACTCTGGAGGGCACTGTGGGGGCTGGGTGCCTCAGAGATATTGTTCCCTGTCTGGAGAGAGCACTCCCTCTCAACCCACACTGACAGGCATTCCAAGGAAAATACAGCATGGGCAACAGAAAATAAAACAAGGAAATGTAGAATATTTTAACTGGTATCCGCATTGAAAGCTTTTTATCTGTGACTGCTTTGTGGCTACCATGAAGGTTGGCAGTAAGAGTTCCCTTGACACCTACAGCCCTGAAAAGCAATATCAGCTTTGGATTTGCAGAAGCCTGACCAGGAGCCACATTATATGAAAATAAAAACTGTCAACAGCTGTTTAAAGTGAATGTATCTCCCTGTTTTGCCTCTTGATTTTCTTGCTCTTGATTTCAGATAGCTGTTTAATCCTAGAAGACTTTTCATCTTGTTCCTGGACTGAAGCAGACATTGGTTTCTTTGTTCCTGACATTATATCTGACTCACACCAGGTCCCTTGCTTTTTTCTCCCTTTAGGACCATAACACTTGCTGTGAATGAGCAAAGAGTTTATATTGAGAAGAAAGGCCTTCTGATGGTTAAGAAAATATTTTTTTATTGCAAAAGTCATGTGAGTTCTGGGGTACAAATCTTCCAGGGCCCAGTGACCCTAATGGAGGCACCCAAGTTTTGCAGCTACCTCCCCTTACCCAGTCTGCTTAAAATGCTTCTATCAATTAAAATTTCCTATATAACTTCAATTAAAAAATTCCTAACAACCTGCTGCGTACATCTAATAAGTACTGCACTTTATATCTAGTTCTTTATAATTGAGTTGCACTGCACTCTGTAGATATATATTGGTAGGGTATTATTTGCAAAATACATGATTTCCTGCCAGTGCACAGTTTCCTCTTTTAGACTAATCAAAGTCAAATATATCAGAATAGATACGGAGGTTTTCACAAAAGAAGACCTGGTGAGATATGTACAGGCAGTTAAATACAAAGGGGGAAAAAAGATACAAATGTTCTTATATTATTTTTTTGAAAAACTTAATAATTTGAAATAGCTCTTTTTTTCTGCTGTTAATTTACTAAAGTTAGACTGTGGAAAGCAGTGAAAATAAAGTCATAGCTCCCTAAGCATTCTTATTTTGCTTTGGACTCATATCTCACACTAATATAACTTTCACAGAATCTGTGTCTCTTTGTGCACAACTTGCTCACTAAAATAATGAATTCTCCTTGAGTACAAGATTTGCGTAGCATTTTCATGGTCAATTGCTTTTGGTATTATTAGAACAAAGATGTCTTAGTGGTGTAGGGTACTAGTAGTCACTGAAAAATGCACTGCTTTTCCTTGTCATCATGCTTTTCCTACCCATTTTGTCTAGAGCTAAAGAGGAAAGAAGCAACTGAGTTATGTTCTTGTTCATTCTATCAGTTCCTCCTCTTTTGAGAAAGATAAGGAATAAATACATAAGGAAAGGGAGTGGTGAAAGGTGGTGTTAAACTGGTGACAGGAACCATTTGTAACACAGGGCTTCCAGTACAGTGGAAAATTCATCCTTAGCAATACTGGGTGGACTCAGCTGGGAATAAAGGTTAGGAGAAGGAAAAGGAAGGATGTTTACTCTTTAAGGTCTGCCCAGGAAAATACTTTATTTTTGTGGTTAGAGTCTTTCTGGTAATGTGCTCCAAAGTGCTTTGATCTTGATCAAACCCCCATAGAAAGGCTCTAGGATCATCACCCTGCCTGCATCATCATGCATTACTTTTATGATGAATACCATATGGCATATTAGAAAAACAGAAAAGCTTTTTAAAATGTGTATTATTAGGTAGCATGGGCTGAGATGAGTTGGGTGGAATTAGAATAAAAGCATTTCTTGCCAGAAATATGTGATATAAAAGGAAGAGTGGGAAACCCAGGGAGTCTTAATAACAAAGAGGGAAGTCACTCCAGACAAGCCATTGATTCTTCATTTGTTTTGCACTAGATGAAGATACTTATACTAGTGTATTAAAAGGAGAGAATTTTCTCTACAACCTGAGTCAGAGTTGCTATAAATGAGGGGTTCTGAGATTTTGTATTTCAGCTGAAATACTCCAGCACTGGCAGACAGCATACTGTTAATAGGATAGAATTCCTTTTTTATTTATATTTATATACATGTTTTAGCACTTGCAGTCTCTTGTATCTGCTGACTTCTACTACTACCCACATATATTTACTTTAAACCTAAAGTCTTACATCTTTCATTTATTTCCCTGTGAAATGTTTCAACCAGGGTCAAGGTGTAACAAAGGCTTTGGATCAGTATGGAATGCACATTCCCCTAAGGACATGCTTAAGCAGGCAGTCACCAGAATGAGGCTGCCTTCTGAACCCCAAAAGACAAAGATTGTCACCCTTGGACAATGAGGTATCAGACTGCACTTGAGGCTAGAGGCAGCAAACACAGGTCTATGAACTAGAGGTGAGATGTTTCCTGTGTGAGGTCCAGATGCTCAGGAAGCCAAGTTGGCTGACTGCAAGCTGCTGTACTTAGAGCGTCCACTGGTTTTATGCAATTGACCACATGGTAGTCCTTTGGTATCATCCTTTAATCATGTGGCTGTTCTGGATTCTGTGATTACTTAATTACTTCATTTAAAATCTAAAGCATTCAGCACTCAGAGTGAATAACTATTGACTGTCCCAGTTCTGGCCACATAACTTTGAATTTTGGATTTTTATGTTTCTCACTAATACTTCTCTGTGAGACATATTTTCTCTGTCTATGTCAGATCACAGTATCCCTTGCTGAATAGTTTGCTTAGTGATTTTTGCAACTAAGCATTTTTTCAGATTGTGTGAGTGCCTTTCACCTAGTTATTAGTTTTAGCACATTTATATCACATTGAAGGCAACTAGACTTCTTGCTTTTCCAACCTTCATAGTATTACCTTGCCTGCACACAAGGATATAGGCTGCCAAATCTATTAAAATGTGATGGGATTAAGAAGCATGACTTTTTTAGACCCTTTTGAAAATTCAGTCCATAACTAAGTCATAAGCTGTGTATAACTGGGAGCATTGCTTTTAGATGTAGCAACCTGAATTTTTTTGTCTGCACTGTTATAAAAGTGGGCATATCTTTCCAATGCATTGAGCCTCACGCAGAAGTTAATTAAAATCTTGGCCTATAACAACAACAACGACGACCATAATCATCATCATTGTTGTCATCATCATCTTCGCGTTTTTATTTCATACTGTTCTAACAATCATATAAACACACACAAAAGATAGATCTCTCCCCAAACATAACGCCAGTAGCTTCTGCAGATGTCAGTTTGCCTGTGTAAATCTGAAAATGTTACTTATGTATAAAGTTTAAAAATGTAATTTTGAGCATTGAAATAATTAACAATTTCTGCAGCTACTGAGAAAATGTCTTAAAGCAAGGTCTCCCCAAGAAAGAAACCTGAACCAAAACAGATTTGTATGCAGAGTATGATAGCCTCCTTGTTATTAATAATGCAAACTTCTTCAATATGAATATACTGCACATAGCTCATTTTCCTTGTCCATTACTCAGGTCAGTTATCACAAATGCATAAAATGTAAACATGATGTATTATATTTTGGTTTGGGTGAACAGAGAGAGTTTTTTGTCCTATGCAGTTTCTCTAATCCAGTACCTCTATTGAAGCTGATTAGGCAGCCTCCTCTGATCCTGCAAGATTGAATACAGGTGGATGTCTGGAGTAACAGCACAGGTGTTTATAACATGCTGCTACTGTGCTGTATTCGAGCCACAGAACCAAAGGATTAATTGCATCACAAAAATTTCCCAAGAGACCAAATTATTGGACTGGATTGGTGTAATCCATAGAAGTTAGGTTTCAAGGCACCTGAAGGTACAGAGTAGTTTCAGTGCTGGTTTCAACTTCACATCAGCTTCTTAAATCTCAGTTTTTGGTATAAGCCAGAATATGCACCCAAAGCCCTGGTTTTGGGCAGGACCCTCTCCACACTACAGGATACATGGCTGCATGTTTTTCCACCTGCCAAAATAATACCCTTGAATTTTAGGTCTGCCAAAGGGAGTCATCAGGGCTGTATGGCTACACTAAGTGCTCAGTTAGGAGAAGGGAAGATAATGTTTCACCTACTTACTTCTCAGTTCAGGAAATATTCCTGCCTTCTTGAGCACCCCTAAATATTGTGCAGCTTTCCACTATCCCAAAAATTTATGCTCGCTTTGCAGACTCACTTAACACGTCTACTAACTTTAAGAATGTTTTTCTCTTCCCACAACTGAAATACCAGATTTTGCCCTTTGCTTGCATCCCATCTCCAACTGAATGAGAGGCAGATTTATGGATTTAGAAAGCCAAATCTTCCAGGTGATGGCTTTTCCTGAAGATCTGGAGAATTGCAGATGCATACCAGTACTTATAGCAGGTGGGCGATGTAAGGAGAGCACTGTTGTAGGAAACTTTCTATGACATACATTTAATGTTATGCTCTAAAGGGCAGTGGAATATTTTGGATTTGGACATCAAGTAAATGTCTTCAGTTTGGTTCTCAATATTCATCTGTGACATCTTCCTGCCCAGAAAAGCTGCAAAGACTTTACAGACTATGATATTGTGAAGAAATATTGTGTGCAATGTCACTTTCTGTGTTTCAGTTATAGGGAAATGGGGGGATGAAGCTCAGATGTTCTCTCAGATATTGCCACTAATGCTAATTGTCCAACCAAATTTGTCTTATGCCACCAGAGGTTCTATATAAATCATTGTATATATTTAGAGAAAAAGATATGGATATGAGATAGCCGATAAGAACTTACCTGTTGGGAAAAAAGTAAAATTGCTAAGGCCTGTATAATTATTGAAATCATCACAAACTGCATGGTAATGGATAAGCATAATATGTATATATCTTTCTGTAGCTCTACCTCTGTGTATTCATTAGAAGATTAACTGCTGTAAGCAGAAGAGCAGATTTATTTGGTCTAATTGTTTAACACAGAATATCAAATCCTCTGTGTGCACTCTGCTGGAATTGAGACTACGGAGTCCATTGACTTGAACTGGGACAGAAATTCAACTATTATTCTTAGCACTTCTCACTTTTTTTTTTTTTTTTAATGGCTATAAGTTGGTCACTTCTGACACGAGTTGGCACAGAGGATCCTTCTTGGTTAAAATGTAAATTTTAGTGAGCGGAATAATAATAGAAATGAGACCTTTGTCTCTTGAAATTAAAGTGCTGGTAAAGCTAAAGCTGCCCGCTTTGTATATCACAGCCTGAAGCGATAAAATATTGAATCATTCATTTCCTTTTCCTATTCTTTTTGCTCTCTTCAAAAGCACGTTCTATTTCAAGTAATTTCAGTCCAATAATGAGTATAACACTGACTGACTCACCGTTATACAAGATCTGCTTTGGGGTATACTTTATCATGTTTTGTTTCTGTGCTCTCAGAGTACTTAGAAAAATGGAAAAAGTAACTTACCACGTGGTGAACTTATGCTGCTTCTTGATGCTTTTAAATCACTGGGCCTTTGTGTGATGAGAAGCCCACCTGTGTGTGCCTAAATGACTCTAATTTTGGCTTCTATCCCCTATTACCTGAAGAAAGCAGCTTTCTAAAGCTAAGCCTGAACAAGAAAAAATAGTTAGATTTAGTGTTCAAATTATATTTGCTGTGACAGAGAGCTGTCTTGGCTGTCAATACTTTATTTTCATTAGTAAGTCGTTAATAAGTGGTGAAGTAGAAAATATCTTTGTTAAATGTTTCAGATGGCATTGTACTGTTGGTATACTACAGAACAGGGTTGCAAATGAAAGTAATGCTGCCAAACCTGGACACAGCACAGAAAAATGGATCTTGTTGAAGAAATGAAAAGTGCTACAGCAGGAAGAAATTAGTTGCACAAAAGCAAGCGTTTTCTGACTGGGAAGAAGTGCTGCTTGGGAGATCTGTGTAACATGGAAAGGGATGGAAGGCTTAAGGTGCATTTTAATATTACTTTAATTCTACTGCATGTTCTGAAAAATGTGCAAGATGAAATACAGCCCAGAAACCTGATTCTTGGCTCTACTGGAGCCAATTAAACTTTAGACAAGACACTTTGCCCAGTTTGAACACTGCAGTTCAGAACAAGAATTGAGTCAACTGAGCATATTACAGGAGACATCGGAAGCCTGTGGAGATGACCCAGGAAGAAACAGGGGATGAATATATTGGGGTTTGTTTTAAAATGCTGTATTGTGTTTGAGTGTCAAGGTTTTGGTTGGAACGGGGGCAAAAGGGGTGGCTTCTGGGAGGAGCTTCAGTCCCCTGCTGAGGCACTTGCACAAGAGTGTTCTAAAGCTGGGGGAGGGATTGTGGCATTCAGGGGGATTTCCTGAGCTTGGGAAACTCCAGGTAATCCTCCAAGAACCCCCAGGAGCCGGCAGGTCTTGAGAGAGCAGCTGACAAATGTGTGCGGGGCCGGGAGTGGTGGTGGTCACCCCCCACTACCATGAAGGACAACCCTGAGGAGCATGTGGAGAGCTCCCAGGGCAGGAGATCTGTAAGGTCTGTTCCAACTGAAATCATTCTGTGAGTCTCTGATATTAAGACAAGTGTGAGCTAATGGGGATTATGAAGAAAACTTCATTGGTGAAGTCAGTGTAATTGGGAGTTTTCTTTAATGTGGATAAGGACCAGTTTATGGTATATTCTACAGCTGTACAAGATGTAATCCACTTTAGTGGATTGTGCTTGGCCAAGCAAAAGAAAGGACAATACTGGAAGCTGTCATTAATTTGCACATGTGTTAGATTTCCAGTGCTATCCCTCTGTATTTAGAAAAACAGATGTGCCATACTGACTTGATTACTAAATGGACTTAGGTTACTCTTAGAAACTGAGTGTCACTGATGAGGAGAACAGAGAAAACAATAACTTTCAAATTAAATTCTTATGTAATAATCATCATATCTTAACTTTAATAAATGTCTAATAGGTGCTGAACTACAGGAGATGTTGATAAGGCTGTGAGGGTCTGCATGTGTTTTGCATTATTAGATCTGCACAGAGTACATGACTATGTTTTTTAGAGCGAGGAAAATCTACAGGGGAACGTAGTTCACTTATCACAAGTAAGAGCATGAATTGGGAATGATACCTGCACTGATTTGGAAGAAAGCTTGACAGGCTCTGGATACAAATTTTCCTTAGATTTAAGAAAGGTGAATGCTATGGTTTGACTTGTGAGCATTTTTGTTCATTTCAGAGCGTGATTGCATACAAAAATGTATCCCATTTTGATTCATACTTGTCACATGATCTATTCCTATCAAAACATTTCCAATTTACGTGCCCAGCTGATGTGAAATAGCAGCCATGAGCAGATTTAGAAAGCAATCTCTGAAAATTCAGCCAACTAGGTTTGCCCTAGAGTGTTATTGAGAGTAATATGAGAACACCATGAAAAGTTACAGCCTTATAAAATATAGTGGACTTTACCTTATTCCATATTTATGAGCTGCAGTGTTGATACAGCACTGTTATGAAGTTGAAATGGTACAAACATTCTTAGGGTCTGACCCTGCCAACAGTGGCCCAATATTCTACTAGTGATTTTAATCATGTACTTGTGTATGTCCATGATTGGATCTTTAATCTGTATTTTATGTTGTTAGCCACTGGTTAAAAGGAAAGATGCATGTAAAAGGGAGAAATTTAGTAGGTATAGTGTTAGTCCAAAGGTGTACCGCACTGGAAAGTTTGAGGAAAATTGGTTCAGCTATTTTTGAGTTAGCCAAGTGTTTTTCAGCTGTTAAGAAAATTGTTTCAGCTATTTCATGCGTGGGTAACTCAGTCTTGTTTAAAAACATCAGACCTGGTGCTCATGTAGCCTTGAAGTAGAAATGGATATTTTGCATTGCAAGAAGGAAGATACCTTTGAAATATTAGAGGGAATAATCATAAAACATTCAGGGAGAAGGTATGATTCCCTCCTATCTTCCTCTAGAAGAACAGTGCAGCAGCATTTGCTCCCTCTAAGCTTTACCTATCTGAAGGTTGCCTATAGCTCCTGAGGAAACTATCAGTATTTCTTGTTAGTAAATGCAGACCAGGGGAGGAGGGATTTCAAAGTCTGGATGAATTTGTTTTGTTAGACCTGATTTAATATCCTATGAAGGTTAAGTGTTGCTGGACCTGGCCTATTCATGGTTTTGAGAGTTGCACCTGATACCACAATGTGTGTGTGACTGTCTTTTGGACATCAAGCCAATACTTAAAAGTCTCACACAGGTTTCAAATATTCACTACAGACTGAAGAACCAGAGTTCCTTATAGTTCAAGAAAGAAAGCTATCTTTTACTGATATTTTGTTTAAGAGTATATTTTTTAGATTATCCATTTTTATAAACAGCTTCTGTCATGTAAAACAATTATGTTGTGGGCTAAAAGTGTGCATGTTGTGCTGAGCCAGAGGTTAACTCTGCTCAGAATGTATGCAGGAGCTTTGATAGCATTCTTCTGCTTTCCTGAGCTATGCATGCAAATGAATCTTAGGTATTCTAGTGGTGGAATTATTTACTGAAATCCTCTTCTTAGAAGGGAAGTTAGAGAGAAACAATACACTGGTGCAAGAAGAAGGTCAGTTTTAATCCTCACTATTCAAGAAATAGGTTTAGGTTTATCACAGGAGTGTTTCCACACAGAAAAGAAAGGTACAGAAGAGGCCAAAATTATTTGTTATTTTTCTCCATTGTTCAACCAGCCTCTAGGTATTTTAAGTTCATGGAATTACTTGGGCCTGATATAATTTGTCCACTTAGAATTCATTAATGGAGATTTCACTTGAACCCGTGTATGTACAACTAACACATTTTTGGGAATTTCAGAGGAATCGCCTTCTTTGGGAACAACCATGACGATTTGCTGGTTTTAAAAATAATACCATCTGATTTATTTGGATGACTTCCAGATCTTTAAATGGCAGTTTCTTATTGTACACAGACTGTTCCAATCTGCCCTTCCATGACCAATCATGATATAGTGAACACATAAGAGAAAAAGCCTATTTTTCATAACTATATTGGGAATTAAAAAAGTGGTAAATAGGTTTTCTTCATGAGATCCCTTTTATAACTGTAGATGCACAAAAATAATGTTTGTATTTTGTACATGTGGTGAGGTTGTAATGCTATACACTCCCAAATGTGTCCAGACAAAGAAATGCTGTAGTAACTGTAGGAGGTGAAACTTTAATCTTTCAGTTTTGTGCACATAAACCTTTATTTAGGGCCATCTGTACAATTCATACTGAAATTCATATGGCAATTATTTGCACCATGTATAACTTCAGGGAAAATTTGTCTATGAGTAAGTGGCTATGGCCTTGGGTCTTTGTCTTTCTGTATTGCACGGCCCACTCTGTGAATCTTGTTAATTATTTTCCAACATCCCACATTTCCCAAAAGAATATAGAACAAAACCAAGGGTTTGGAAAATTTTTGTAGGTATTTGCACCATCTTTGTTGGCACTATGTGTCATCTGTCTCAGGCACCTAAGTGACCAATGTGGGTGTGGGATTTGCTCCCTTTCAAGTGGGTTTGTTGCATAGGCAGCCAAAGTACGTACTCTTATGTTGAGTTTCAGTTGACTGTTTTGGGAGGCAAGAGGGGATATCCATACATAAAATAAGTGGTGTGAAACCCTGCTGTTACTAAGGAAAATCTTGAGGACTATGTCTTGGGGTTAGAAGGCCTGTAGCCTCCTGTCCTGAGTAAGTACGGGTCTATGGCCACCACAGGGAGGATGTGCCCATAGTTTCATGGATTAGAAGAAACTCTTGAATCCTCACACTTGAGTCAAGGAGCTGACCCTTTACTTGCTCACAAGAGATGAAACATTTCATGTGGGTGCCCAAGGGAGGACAGATCTGACTCCCTTTTACAGAGACCAGATGAAGAGTGACATAGTTATCTGAACTGATCTGAACAGGTCATTCCCTTTCTGCTGCACAGGAAGACATCTGCATTTTGCTTCAAAATGCCTCAGAGACAAACTGAGCTGCTTTACTCAATCTGGAGAAGATGAGTGTCCTTGAGCAGCCTTGTAATTTAAATGGGAGTAATCATGAAGGGAGGTACTAATCAGTGGGATTATAAGGTATCAGACTGGCTTTAATCAGTATGGTGAGAGCTGGGAAAAGGAAAATAAAAACAAAACCATTCTGCCTGAGATTTAACAATGTATAGCCTGTTACAGCATTTTGAAATCAACCATGTGCACTCTTTAGTCAAAAATATATCAAAATGCACTCTCTGTGGGTTTTTTTCTTCTTCTCTGCCTACAGTGTAGTCCATATACAGTCAATCTGTGTGGTTACAGACAGCTGAGAAAATTTAGTGCAATTTCAGCTTCAATGCCCAAATTGTTTTTCTATAGGCCAAGTAGTTTAAAACAGCTTTACCTCTGGTCCCAGGTGTTGCTGAGGCAGCAAAGTCTCTGTGAGCCCCCACAAATCAGCAGGGAAAACTGCTGAAGCAAGAAAAATCTTTAATTGTGCAACCAAAAATACTAACAAAAAAATCAAACAAGCAGATTTTTTTTTTCCAATTAAATGTTTCTATGTTCCCATCAATGAACATATATGAGAGGCTTTGATATTTTTTCTGTGGTACCTGGCTTTTAGACTGGTTATCTTGGATCTGTGTTGCAATGATTCTTTACCTGCTTATTCGAAGTAGCATTGTGGGGAATCATGGGTAGAGTGTAAAATTCCATATGAAATACATTTAAAATGTCAATTAAATACTTCTGTTTTGTGTGACCACTCAATGGGACAGTAAACCAAAACCGTTTTCTGGCACAAGAGTGTTCAGATAATAATGTCTCATGGGTTGTAACAGGCATCAGTGAAGAGGCCTGGGATGAGTAAGAAACCTGAATGATGGTGGCAATTCACTAAAGGGTCGATACAGGGTAGAGACTGGGAGCAAAGGTGAGGTAGAGAGAAGGATATGTCACAGATACTGTCTCTTCGTTGCTCAGTTCAGAAAGAATGAGTAAAGTCCAGTTGCTTTGACTTTCATTTAGCAGTTTATATGAACAATGAATTAATTTCTCTCATCTCCAAGGATATATTACAGGGAAATCTATGCAATGTTGCCTTTTTTTAGCATGTCCCATAGTCTTTCCATACTGTTATGAAGTGAAGGAACGTCATGTCTGTTCTCTTTCTTTTTCCAGGGCAATAAGAATCCAGCAAAGTTGGCAGCAGCAATGATGAAAAATTCCATGTAGTACTGTTGGTCCATTTCTACAAGATAGCGCTTCATTTTATGACAAATATCAGCAGGATGTCATACTGGAGGTGGTCACTTGCACCAGAGACTCTAAGTCAGGACTGGAGACGAGGAACTGACTAGAAATCCCTTTCCTGGACTTGCAAAACTTGCCTCTAACCATGCATCAGGAAAAGAAATAAACATCCTCCCTCTTCCTCCTTGTCCTCCAGCCCTCAATCCTTCTGTCCAAGCAGAGTCACATGATAAAACTCTTCAACTAGCTTCAACTCCTCTGGTTTTCTTGGGATCATTCCTAATTTCCATAGTAGCTAGTAATGTATAGGTTTGAAGGATTCTGCCAGCAAAGCAGACCTTCAAGAAGACGTAACCCTGGTGTGAAAATATCACCCACTAAACCTGTGTCATATAAAATATAGCAATATATTAAAAATCAGGGTGAATAAAAATAATTGTAGTAAGGTCATATAGATGAATTAGTGCACTTTCTGATGGTGTAGAATCTCATGAAAGCCTACTAAAAGAAAATTAATTTGCAGTGTAATTTATTGAAGGTATTTTTTTGAATAAGAGTATGTTTCTGAAGGTGGTGAAAGTGCTTTTAAAATGCTTTGATATATTGATTGGTAATTTGTCACCTGCATATTGTTATTTAATGTTGCTGGCTCAGTTAATGTTTTTCCTGAATATGAATATTTAATGGTCCTGTGATCATTATGTTATTTTAAGCTTAACAAATTGTACAGACCCCTCAACCCTTTCACAGAGGTGTTTTTGCATGCAGTCATAACAAAAATAAAGTACTCTCTAGCTGCTACTCAGTCTTGGTATCACTGTAACTGGGTTTCTGATAGGCATTTCATAACAAATGGATAACTTTTCAGAGGAAGAAAGGTTCTGGGCAGCCATCAGCACCAAAAGATGTGAAAAGGGAGAAAGGTGATGGGGTGACACCAAGTCTCAGCTGTTCCAAGAAGATTTTGTCATTAAATCAGCTGATACACTTTCAGTATATGAGAATGAGGCAGGTTTTTAAAGGTAAAGTGAACTGTTGGCATATATTCAGATTGTTCTAAATGGGCCATGGATAACTTTGGGTTGGAAATTAGAGAACACTTTTATTATATGAGACATGGCTTAAGAGTTTTGGTGGGTTTCTAGCTAGATCTTGCTCATTTAGTTACTTTGGACAGCAAAGTGTGGATACCACATTTGATATTCCTGATTGTCCTCTCATTTCCATTTTGTGATTGAAAGATTTGCCTCTGAAGTACTTACATATAATCTCATGTACATGGCAAAAACAGTTTAAAAGTTAAGAGGTCTATAAAGAGAATAAATTTTGAATTCATTTACCAAAATAAAACACAGAAAGTGGGATTAAACTCTCACAGTTTTAGATGTCATGTGCCTACATATCCACATACACACATATATCCATATAGCTACTTTCCCAGTGATCCCTGAAGAGTCAGTGGTGGGAAATAAACAATTGCAAGGTCTCATTTTTCTAACTTATTTTGGTTTTCCCCTATAGAACAACAGTAACCATATCCTAGAAATAGAAAATCTGCTCCATTTTCTATAACTCTCCATTTGGATAACTCTGCAAGTTTGTTTTTGTAGAAATCTAAACTATGGTCCAAGAGAATTTACTTGTAATAATTTTGTCAATATGATCTGGTTTTATATTTTAATGTTATGATCTATGGTCCTGGAGGTCTTTTCCAATCCTAATGATTCTATAATTCTATGATCTCCCTTCCCTCCTACAGGAATACTTACTCCACGGCAGCTGCAATCACAACCATGCCGTGGTTTCCCCTCTTTGATCTTTGGAGCTCAGAGAGGTCTGTATCCCCTCAAACAACACTTCTAAACCTGCTATTTTGAAGCTGATTTTCCTTTTTTCAGGGTTGCTGTCTTGACATACTCTGTAAGAGTTTGGGATTTCCAGGAGGACAGAACTGGAAGTGATCTCCTACTATGGTAGGGACTGTACCTTGTCATTGTGGGGAACCATAGAAAATGGTCACTTTACAAGTCATTCAATTAACACCAGAAAATATCAGTGGAAATGAGTTGGAGGGGAGAACAGTAAGGCTGTGCCTGCAGAACAGTGTAGTCTCAGGTTTTTGACATTTGCACTTAATGTGACTATTTGAAATGATCTTGAGTATCTGTTCAATAAATTAAATTTTCCATAACACATGTACTAGAATTATTTGTAAGGATCAGAGACCTCATAAACAAGTAGATTTCCTTAACTGAAATCAGAGTCTTCTTTTTCCTTATGCTTCAGCAACATTGAATGAAACCATGAAAATCTGAAAGCTGCATGAAGGGAGCACATTCTTTTTCTGATTTTACAGGACTTTGCCCACTGATATATTGGTGTGTGACAGCAACACTCATACTTAACATTAATAATAATTTGTTGCCATTTTTATGGACAATGAATCTACTTTTTTGTGATCTCTTTTTAATGATGACTTAAATTGTAGCATTTGGTACTGTTGCCATCTCTGCGAAAAAAAAATATTTAACTCATGTTAAGAAATCAGTTTATTAAATTTTTTTGAAAAGTGCTGTCAAATCTGTTCTAGGCACAGACCCTTTGAAAGAGAAGTGGCTTCTTGAGAGGATATTCTGTTGCTAGGCGACTATAACCAAAAAGTTTCTGGATAAAGTATTTTCTTATTTGAAATAAGAAATGTTGATCAATGGACATGCTTAACAGGCAAAGAACAAAGTTATCACAGCTATCTCTATTATAATAAAGGCCACTAGAAGCATTCAATGGATATTTTAAGAACTATAAAGAGGAGGTCTTCAAGGGAAGTCTTGCCAAAGCTAGAGAACCAAGAAGTCCAGAGCACACTGGTGTAACAAAAGTGCCCAAGTATCTGTAGGGAATATTAAATCTCACACTTAAAGTCCTTAAATTAATCTCTGCCAGTAATAAAAATCAGATTCACCTTGTGAAAGAGAGATTATCTCATCTGTATTTTCCAAACAGAAAGGTTTGAATGAATGAAATGGTCTCTTGAGATTTCTTCTGGGCCTGCCCATCTGGATTTTGCAGATTTCTGAAACTTCTCATGCTACTCATCAGTCAAGAGTAAATATTGGCCTAGAGGGTGTTTGGTTTCTGTTCACTGTGGAAATTCCTAGGAGCGTCAGCAACAGCTACCTATGTACAAATTTAGAAATATTTAGGATATACATGAATAATTCCAGTCTCATAAAGTATTAGCTGATGATAACTGAGAGTCCAGTATTGATCATTTTGGTTTCATTGAGTAGCGCCTTAACCCACTAAAGTACTACTGAAGTCTCAGAAGGTTTCTTTTGGAAAAAAAAGCCCAAGTACAGACATTAAAATCCTGCCCCACTGGCTCAATATTGATCTAGTTGTTTAATCCCACAGGTCTTGATCTAGTTTACAACTGCTGAAAATTGACTCAATAGTAGACTAATTAATAAGTTCATAATAGTATCAAAGAGCAAGAAATCTTTAAAATGGCTATTTCTGCAAGAAAATAAAATTGCTTTCTGGGAACTAGCAACATGAAACAAAATACAGATCCCTTCAAAGAGAGTTACATCACTTTCAGCTGCAAAACTTTGTGTTTTCTGTAGAGGTCCACATTTTAGAAAAGAATTTTCTCAGCAGGTAAACTTTGGTTTCTTGATCTACTGAAAGTTCCTGGTTAGCTAGAGCATATCCCAGAACAGAGGCAGAGAAGATAGTTATTGTTAGGACTACTATATACTACAATACTATATATGGCCACCTTTACAAAAAGCAGCAACTCATCTAGGAATGCTCTGAAACACCAGAAAGAAAACGTTTCAACTGTCCTGCATTTTCAACAGCTTTTATTGAAAAGATTTTATTGGGAGGCATCTCCCTGGCCATTCACACCTGGTCATGCTCTGTCTGCTGAATCAATCAGGATACAAATGTACAAATTAAGATGTAAAAGGCAACTGTAGGACCTGAATGTCTCCATGACACAGGCTGGGATGTGCCTGTGAAGAGGGGCAGTGCTTGGGAGTGTTTTGCTGCAAGCTGAAGACTGATCTGCAAACCACAGACCTGCACCTTATTGCTTGATTGCAGTTAGGATAGGAAATCCAAGGAATGTTGCAATTCTTCTCAGACTTTCAGGGCAACAAGGGACACATGCTGCAGTTTCCTGTCACCTCTGGATCAGAAGGCAATATATGTATATTTCAACTAAAGTATAGGTATGGGTTGTTTGGAAGGCTTGCATTTGAACATACACAATAATAATGAAATGTAGAGTCTGTCATGGACAGATTTACTGTTTGATAGTGTTTGTTTAATGTACAGATACTGTTTACTGTGTTTCAGGCTGGTAACAAGATTTTAAGGAGGCTTTAAATTTTTGTTTTACTGAAGCTAATATGTTCTTTTCTGAGAATTATTAACATGTACTTATCAGAAATTTGCATGAATTAATCCTTTATAATGCTTTGAAAATTTCAGACCAAATGAAAGTCTGGCTTGTGATACTACAAAGAGTTAATCTCAAATGCCAGACTGTAGAGAGTAAAGCAGAATTTATGTATCTCTGAGTATATATAATGACTACATACTGTTATATTTGTAGTTCAAAAATTTAGGGTTTTTTTTGTTGTTGTTGTGTTTTTTTGTTTTGTTTTGTTTTTTTTCTTTTTAACCAATGATAATCCCCAACTCTTCATCATGCAAAAAACAAAAGAAAGTGCAGGATTTTATCTGTCCTTTGTGGGAAGAAAACAAAACAAACCCAAAAACGGTTCAAGAAGTATAATTCTTGCTCTGACACAGAGGCCTTGGTGCTTTACACAAGAACAGGATCATGTTGATCCGCGGAAGATTTTTCAAAGAAAACGACAGACATCCAAATGCTTATTAGCCTCACATAAAAGAAGCTTAACAACTTCAACCGATTGTTTCCCACAAGGTGTAAAACACCCAAGCAAGTTGGAATGAGAACTAAATCAGATTGCTGACTGATAAGGGTCCTTCCCAAGGCTAATTACAAAGGTTTACCGCAGGCAAGCAAACGGATTAAGGATTTTAAACCTCTCTATGGCTACCACTAAGGAATCTGGCGTGCTAATTCTGCAATCTGTGGCTCTTTGGGTTGCTATCAAAAATCATGATGAAGAAAACACTTTGACATGAAAGGTAAATGAGGTTTTGGTTCCTCTGGAAGCGGTCGCTGAGGCTGGAGAAGAAAAACCCATTGGTTAAGGTGTAGAGAAGAATACAACGAGCATGAAAGGAGGAGGAGGAGAGAGACAGCCTGGGAGGATGGGAAGAAGCGTTTCCCTTCAGGAATACTTTGCTGTGCAGCATGTTTAGCTCCTGTTTGGGGGATTAATGGGTCCTTACATAAACTACCTCTAAAAATGATATGGGGTGAGTGTTTGAAAGCTAATAATTTACTTTATAGCTGTGTGTTGCCTGATGCACAGTGGCTGCACAGCTCTGAGCTCTGTCAGGCAGCTGTTTCTGTAGTGAAGCCAAATGTGTGCTATAAAACTTGCTTTTCACAAAACATTCGAAGGAAATGGAGTTTTCAATGGACTTACGTGATACATCTTCATTTGGGCTTCATTATTTAAGAGATATTTTACATGACTTGTAGCTTCTATGTGATAGAGTTTTTCAAATCCAGTTACACTGATTAGACATAATTTACAGTGGAAGGGATGTAAAAATGGCTGATTGTGGCTGTTTTTTAAAAGAACCAAGTATTTTGATAGCTAATGAAAGAGGAAAAAAAGGCAGTTATTGGGCCTGTACTTTTCTATATGACCTCTGTCTGAAGACCATCACCTTTCTTCTAATAGTTTGATTTGTGTTTCAAATAAATTATTCAATAATTTCAAACAGAGAAAGCTCTCTGTCTCTTTTGGAGTGTGACTTTTTTTTTTTTACACCCAACTGAGTTGCAACTAAATGCTTCACTGTGCTCTGAACCAACTTTGCAATTTATTTCTGAATTTCTATTGCTCTCACCACACATAATGGTTTTCAGAGGCATCAGAGGTGGTCCAGCAACTCACACAGTCTTCTGCTTCATCTTTTAAGGTAGCAACAGATAAAAAGGAGGATAGTAAAAAATTATTCGGAGGTTAGAGAAGGGCAGCATAGATTAAGAAATAAAATGCTCACAAAGCAAATCCTACAGCCCCAGTTAATTGAACAGTTAAAATATCTCAGCTTCCATTTGTAAGTCCCAAAATATAGCCTTTTGTGATGGCTTTATTTTTTGCTTCTACAGACTTCTGCTAAGCTTGCAAGTCTGGCAAGCTGCTAGAAAGCTCTGGAAATAAGTGATTTCTGTTCGCCCAATGGATTTTTCCAAGATACCCGGAACTTGCAGTTTTATTCTGTATATAAACCTTAAGTGGAACGAGACTGAAAATAGTGTCTTAGACCTTTCAGATTTTCCTGTGTCAAGACACACAATAAAGAAGATACCTGTCTGTGCCCGTACCCTGATTTGTCTCCTGCCTGTCACTTTTAAAGTAGCAATGGTGGAATAGTGCCTTCCTCTTGAGAAATGCTCTGGGCTCCTTCCCTGTGGGAAATAGCACAGTATTGTGATGCAGATTTCCTGCCAAATCTCACAAATCCCTCACTGTGGGGATTTCTCTTTTCAGTCGTCTATCCTTCTGCCTGTAGAGCGCTCACATTCAATACAGAAGGCTTATCACTTCCTTTTTAGAACTGTAAGAACCAACATCACAGCCTGCAAAAACCCACCTGGTGAGCTAGATCTCATTTATTCAATTTTTGAATCTCACTGAGGACTGCTTGAGAGAGGAAGAGCCTCTGATAAGTTATTTGCAATTTCCTTTAAAATATGCCTGCCTCAACTGAGTTTCAAGAGACTCCTGCTTTCATGCACCAACAGATAGAGCATAATTATATTTGTTGCTAAATGGATAGCTGTGATGTCCGATATTTAATTAGTACCACCTGTCTAACAGGATACGTGCAAGACTGCGACCGTAAATTATGTCAGTGCCTCTCAGACATAAAGAAAGGAAAATCAGGCATAGCTGTTAGGGAAACAGATTCATGGGCTGATTCTGGATTGAAAGGCAGATTCTCACTGATCGTTCAAATTAGTACCCAACCAAAGCACATGGATGTTGACATCCACTGAATACACTCAAACTTCCCATCTGTGACTTGTGCTTTGTGCAGAGATGCTGTGAGGGTACATGCACACATTTGGGTGTTCAGAAGTGCTCCTGATCCACATTTCAGACAGAGGCAAAGCTGTCGTTGCAATACATTGGTCTTGCATCACTCTGTGGCTGTTAATAGGATCACATGTGCGCAAGACATATCTCATCATACGTCAAAATGTTCTTATGGAGAATATGCCACATACAGCAGACCAGAACTGAGAATTAGGCCACTGGGTCATTTTATTTTTTTCTTTTTAGTATTTGCCTTTTTTTATTTTTTAATGTTTTTTTTCCCCAGAACTTCAGGAAGAAAGTTGAATAGTTGTGAAAACAGAATGCAAGAGCCTGAATGTTATGAGGCATTGCAATAATATGACAGTGAACAATGGAAGCAGTTAAATTCTGCTAAAAATACACTAATACACAAATGCATTTACATCCTTTCATACCCAGGGAATAAATTAATACTTTTTGTTAGGATAAGCCCTAATTTTGACTGAGAGAAAAAATAGACAAAAACAAACTGAACATAAAATGGCTGATGGTTAATGAACATAGAAAATTTTATTAAAAGGCAACAACAAGATATACTTCATAATGTAATTATCCCAGTTGCAGTTTGACCTAGATGCTAAAGTTAGACATAAGAATGTCAATAACTTCTTTGCAGACCCCAAGCAACCAGGATTTAGACCTTAAAATTCACCAGGTGAGCAACAGGGATATGGAGGTCCCATAGTATGACAGACAGAGCTCTGATTCAGCAGAGACCTGGGATGTTTCCTGATAAATTACTGTCATTTGCTAATACCTGTGCAACACCCAGGCAGAGTCTACTGTTGGAATGATTCAGTTCCACCTGGTACATGCTGCAGTTAAAAAAGAAAAGTGATCTGCCAGCAGTAATAACACTGTCATAAATCTGGCAGTCCTAAAGCTTAGTGTTCTATCTTCTGTCTTCTTAAGTTTGCCAAATCATTACTTTTAACACTTAGAGGCATATTAATATAGCAGGTTTTTATAGGTGGGTCTCTGTTTAAGTGGGCCTAGATAATATGAGAGCAGTGTTTTAATTCTGATTAGGGTCTGAGTATATTTTAGAGGCATTTCAGGCACTTATACAGGGATCCTTATTTCAGAAACTATGTAATTTTTACTTCACTTCTGTTCCTCTCCTCTTTATAATCAGGCATGTTAATTTTTTTTTTGGTTGTTTTGTTTTGTTTTGTTTTGTTTGTTTGTTCATCACAGGTTTTTGTGTATGTGGTGGGAGGTGCAATGTTTTTAATTATTACTTTCTTTTTTTCTCCATGGTTCCTACAATTGTGTTAAAAACATTTTCAGAGAAGTTGTGACTGAATTTTGAATATGAGAGCTGAGAGTGGGGTGCTGAGGAAGACACTATAGTTTCATTTGTAAGGTCTTCAATCTATCATTATAATCTCACTTTATTTTTACATTGAAGACTGCGCAGAAACCTCCCTTTGATAGTTTGTACTATTTGTTGTGGTCCAGCCTTTTCTAACAGTGAGGGGAGATAACTGTTTAACTACTTGACCTTGCTGGCAATGGTCTGGTAGAAGATTATAATAATCTTTCAGCCTCCAACTGTGATAAGCTAGTATCCGGGCAGTGTTTTGCACTGTAATATTTATGAATGATCTGTGGCTAAAATTTCTCTAGGAGAGAAACCAACATATTTCCCATCTAAAGGATGTACTCAGATGACATGAATATGAAATAATAACTTATTTTCAATCCAAAGAAGCTCATTTTTGCTGTGCTTCTGCCAAGAAAGAATGGATTGGATGATCCTTGAGACACCTTTCCCACCTGATATTCTGTGGTTCTGTGATTCTGTTAGCTGGTTTAGTTTGGACCAATAGTTAATAAAGTATAATTTCACCAAAGGTAATTGTTCTATTGGGATCCCTAAACATTTCTTAAACTCAACATTTTTCTTGCAAGGAATTTTTTCCTTAGTGGAAAATATCCAGAAAGGTGATATCATAAAGTGAACTTCAGCATGATAAAACTAGGGAGTAATTTACACTGAAGGAGACTACCAGAGGTAAGGTACTGGGGCAGGTTAATTTCCTCTGACCGTGCTTTCAGCTTCAAACACAATATAACTTCAGATTACTTGTATTTACCAAACTTTTTTCTACCTATTTCTTAATTTACTTCTTCACAAGAGCTTCTAACAGCCAAAAGTCTATTTTATCTTTGTTTTTTTTAATGTGTTTAGATGTGTGTATGTTGTGAGATTAAGTGTGTTTATACACTGTAACTTTCTGATAGAATGAATAGAGTTTTGGAGGGAATAAAGAGCTACTTCCACTTAAAAATATCTTCATTTATTCTTAAATCCTTCTTAGCTGCAATACTTTTCTAGTGTGTCAACAGGTGCCCTTCTACTGAAATGTTAATTATGAATTTATTCCATGAAAATAAGAACCTCAGACTAAGAAAATTATGATGAATTTGAATATGTGCAAGACTCCATCATGAATAAAGCAGCCTTGTGAATAAGATTTTCTCCATGAATGACATGCTGGAATACTTGGTTTTAATTTGCTTGAGTTAAAATACAATTAAGGCAGTGCACACTGTTATGATCTCTTTCTCTTTTATGAACTTAAACATTGACTGAATTAATTTTCATGATTTTTAAATAAACACATTTATAGACAGATAGATCTACAGCCTGATTCAAAAATTTCTGAAATCTGAAAGACTTCAATGGATTGCAGAGAGGTGTGGATGAGTGTAATTGCAAGATCCTGCAGGGGGTGGGGGAACCTCTTGAAGACTGCCATAAAATTTCAGACCATGGTCCTTACTGACAGTTCAGCTTAGACAATTTGAACAATTTAGACAGTCTTTAGAAAGTGGGCTCTACTTTTCATACTGAATATCTCTCTGCTTTTTACATTTCTAAGTTAAAAAAATCATATGCAACAACTTATTCTTGACATTCTCATTCCTTTACAGGGAGTATTTTAATCCTTAGAAAGGGCTACATCTTGGAATCCTGAAAATACATACCTGGAAATGATTTCTTGTTCTTCCAATGCAAGCCTATGACATGATGGACAAAGTATCATATATTTACTTTTTTAAGCATTTCAAGTAGTGTAATAAGAGTAGCTACATGTTTTATCTCAGGCACTTTACCTGGAAACAGATTTCAGAATATCTTCTGTTTTGTCTCTTACTGCATTGCAATTCAGGTTATGGATATTTATTACTGTATAAAACACTCTCCTTGTGTATGAACAGCTCCTTAATCTCCCATATTTGTGCATTGCTTTCCATACAGGCACCAATCAAATCCCTTTGTGTTGCAAGGTGAACTTTTCTCTTGTCTGATTAGCTCCTGGTGCCACTCAATGGGTAATGACAAGGATCCTTCTCTATGCCTATTCCATTTCATATCTTCCTTGAAAATAAATGACCAGAACTGTACACACTATTACAATTTAAGTCTCATCAAGGCTCAATATAGTAGAATTTATTCTTTTCTATCTGAGCTGGAAACACCTTCACTGATGTATTGTAGCATGGTATTTGAGTTTTTCCATGACTGCCGTCCCTTGATACCTTTCAGTCATTCTGTGATCAGCTTGTACACCTGTGTCTTTCTCTTCCCAGTCACTTCTAACTGGCAAGTTTCTATTGAATAGCAGAAATTCTTATTCATAGTCCCTGATGACCTCTTTTTATTTTAAATTTAATTTAACTTAATTATGCTTACTCCTCCTCCGGGCCATGCAGTTCTTTCGGTGAAATACCCTAATCCTCTTCAGTATTGACAGTGCCTTTTAGCTTTTCATCTAAAGAATACTTTTTGTTTTTTAATCCACTGTTATTTAAACAAAAAAATCAACAAAATTGATCCAAGGCCAACCATTTGTTACCTCCTTTTTTCTTTTTTTTTTTTTTTTCCACTTTCAATACTTTAGATACTACTCTAGTAGCCAATTCTTTGCTTACATCACAGTTCAGTATTTCCCATCTTCCTAACCATAGAATCATAGAACATCCTGAGTTGAAAGGGCTCCGCAGGGATCATCAAAGTTCAACTTCTGGACATTGAAGACTCCAGCATTAATGCTTCTTCATATGTCATTTTATTTACTATATTTATCACATTTACATATGACATCAGTATTTTACTGAACTCTTAATAGATTGGAACTAATGTCTCTTCTTTTTTTAGGTGATTTAGCCAAAGCAGCATGGGTGACCTAGTCTAGTTAGATCTTTGTTGAAAACAGGTTACATCTTATTTTATTTTTTTTACAGGTTTAATTACAATAGCCTTGAAAATTCATATTGCACAATTTCATGGCTTTGAGATTGTTGGATACCTTGTTCTCTAAATTTTGGCATCCTAAATGCCATGTTGTATATTCAATAAATATCTTGGTTACACTACTTAAGCATCATATGTCAGCACTCTCAGACCTTTTGTGGGTTCCAAGTAATTCAGCACATAAAGCCCTGGTTTCTTCAGCGCCTCTTTTGAGATACAAAAGCAAAAACAAGGCCCTGAAAAGAAACATTTAGGCTAAAGTAATTCTTGAAGTAAAGGACAAACTTAAATTTTTGAAAAATGTTTTTTATACTACAACAGCATCAGGTAATTTCTCAGAGCACTGGTAATGAGGATTGTACCTAAATGTTTATTCTTTGGAAGCAATCTGTGTATGCTTTTTGAGAAGAGATGAGCATCCTTCATTACCAAACATTGAACAGGATTGCACCAACAGTGAATAAAATATAATTTCACCAAAGGTAATTGTCAGGCTCCTTAACCATTTCTTAAATTCAATATTTTTCTTGAGTAACTCAATTGTTTTGCTTTCAATTAAACTCAATTGTTTTCATAGCAGAAAATATCCAGAAAGGTGATATTATAAAGGAAAGCAGTGAACTTCGGCATGATAAAACTAGCTTAAAATTCTGTCTCTAATGTGTTTAATTTCAGACAGCTTTCCAAATTAAAGGTGAGCATACATTCCCGGGGTGTTATTATTCCTTAGTCTCCTGGAATACAGTGTCTCTTTGACAGTGGTACAGCTGAAATTCATTGTTATTGCCTCTCGTTTTTAATTTGCAAATGCAATTTTAAAACCTCTGAAAAATGATACAGCAAATTTCAATACCTGAAAAAACAATGGGATTTTCAATGGCAAATACTTTGCAATAAATCAGGGTGAATAGACAGAGGAAAACAATACTCTCATCAGCATGAACTCGTCTTTCTCTTTTCCCTTTCTTTTATTTAAATTTTTTACTTTTTCAAAAATGTCCTCAGTTACAATATAAACTGAATAAGTATGTAAAAGGTTGGTTCAGAAGCTGGGTTATCAATTTATTACAGAAAGCAATAGTAAAAGCTAATAGATGATGTGTATATGACCTTCACATCGGATTAGTGACCAGTGTACTATATTAGCAAAATATTGTCCATTGTACTCTGGAACACAATAAGATATTTTTCTTATTATAATAAAAGAAAAAAAAAGTAATACAAATATTCATTCCAGCCCGCCTTATCAGGGATTTCCATGTTGTATTTCTAGCCTGGTCTCCTGCTTAGTGGCCTGGTTTACATAATGGTATAAGTGTAAAATGAACTGCACTTTTGAAATGAGAAGGACTAAGGTAATGAAGGAGAAATAGGGAATGTAAACAAAACAGATGAAAAGGAAATTGGGAAAATTAAAGAAAGGGAGAAGAAAGTGAGCCAGGCTATGTCCAAGTAGGAAAGTAAATGGGAACACATTAAAAAGTAAGAAATATAGGAGTGGAATTATCAATGGCAAAAGGTAAGTTTATCAGTTCTTATGCCCAAATTTGAAGCTAAGATCCTAAATTCAGTTCTTGCTGAACTGATTTCAGGTCAGAGATTGGTGTTTGGGCATTAAGATGGCCTTTCCTCATATTTTCATCAACTTGCTTCTTGGAAAAGTATTTACAGATAGAAATTAAAGCTGGTGTATCATTTAATATTGGAGTTCAGATTCAAGTGCTGACAAGTCAGATTCGCTAACATAAAGTTTAAGACTTGATGGAAACCATGCCATGTTTTGCTTATGCTTTTGGCTGTTTGAATAAGGCAGCATTAATACATTGATAACACATTTATATTAATGCAGGCCAACTACTTCAGTGATTATTTGGAATTACTTTATTCTCACTGAGTAGTAATTTCAACAGTTTAGTGGCTATCCAAAACTAACCAAATACTTATAGGAGTTGGCACTACTTTTTCTGAGGGTGTAATTGGATTGATTGCTTGTAGTCTATATGTGCTAAATAAATGAAAGAAACAAAATCTTTGTATATATTTTATTTATGCTTAGATGGAATTAAAACTGCTTCTGATTAATTTATCTTCTGCATTAAGTCCTCATCCCTCTAGTGCTCATGGACGTAAAGTCAATAGATATTAGCTCTTCCTTTTCCTGAGGATCAGATTTTTGAGTCACAGCATTATCATAAAATTATAGCATACATGGTGTATAAAAATGACCAAATGGGTTAATAAATGGGCCACCAGTAATATGCTAATCTGTCAATCTACACAAAATCAAAAGCCTTCTCATGCACATGCATGAGTTTGGCAAGAGAAATGTAGACATCATATTTGGAGCCTTTAGCAAGTGTATTCTTCCAGAATTTCTGCTATATGCGAGACAGAGATTGATTGGGTTATAAATGTGCTTGTGATGTGGAGGAAAATTATTGCTAGCTAATTAAAAAGTAAAAAAATCCAATTGTTGAAATGGTAAAACTCAGCTCTTTGCTTATTTCCACAACTGTTTCTCCCTATCTTGCTTGCAAGTTGTCTCCCTTTTACAAATGCCAAGTGCAAGTCCTCAGTGGTGAGTCCAAGGCCTGTGTTACCAACATCTCATCTAAACTCACTGAGGTTTTCTAATTGTTTCACAGAAAAAAAGACTCCTTACATAAGTGCTGGAAAAAGACCTTCATTAATAAGGCACAATGGCATTTTGCTGTCTGTGACAACTACAGAAGAACCCACTACATAGAACTTTTTATTCTTTTATTTGTGTTAAGCTGATCAGGACTTGGATCCAGAAATTTTTCAGTTGGTTCAGGGAAATCAGTGCTTCATTCTTCCTGTTCAAAAGCATTTTGTTCAATATCAGAGAGTATGTGTATAGCCTTGTTGGACTATTCCAGCCCAGTAACAAGGCATCTGCTCTTTAATTGGCCCTGATGGATGTTTATTTATTTTGTACCAGTGATGGTGAGTTGAGAGCTGCCTTCAGTAATCTGCTAAAGTGTGGAACTATTCTTTCAATTTGGGAGTTCTTCCTGATATCTTATGCCCTTGCTGCTATTCAAGTAAATTAATTCTTGTCCAGTTTCTAGTGGACATAGAAATGATCTGATTAATTTTTTTTGCACCATCGGTTTACACAGTTTAGAACTTAACATGTTTACCATCAACAGTCTCTTCTTTGTATTAATTAAGTAAAATAATTTCTGACTGGCTTCAATAATTTTGCTTTCCAGATTTTTCTTTTTTTTTTGTTCTTCTCTCCCTTAGATCTTTGTGAAACTGAGTGCAGGATCGAAGTCTTTGTCTATGGCAATTGAATATAATGAAAACAGCACATAATACATCTTATGTATGACACATCAGTTTATCTACCTCAGTCTGACAGCTTTCTTTCAGCAGGATATGTGGAGAACCCGAGTGAGGTTAGAATATCTTACTTCCAAAAGCAAAGCTGTACAAAGACATTAATGGCATTATCACAGTGCTCTGCATGCACTAATTAACCCTCCACTAGCACAGCAAAACTGCTGCTCTTTATTTCACAGTTCACATGAGTATCTCCACATGAGACTGCTTGAAATGGTATAGAAACAGTTGTTTGTAAGGCACTGTGCACGCTTCAGGAGGGATGGTTAGGCAAGAAGTATCCCAAAAAGTGTAGCTACTTACTTTTGTAACTTGAAGTATAAATAAAACTTTATGTCTTTAGAATAATGAATAGTCACTTATTACTCATTAAATGCACTGTCCTCCCCTACCAATTTCTTAATGAATGTGTTGCCAGAGGGTAGATTACATAGCAGTTTGAAAAATCCCTATTTGCCTAATGAGTTTCACTTATTTCACAGTAGTCCTAAAATTGGGCAGATACTGGTTTTAGTCATAATAATTGTTAATTATGCTGGCTAAAATTTCAGAAGAACTTACATATTTTCTGGGAGTCAATAAAAAATAGATACTTAAATCTTTTAAGAATACTTGAGAATTTTACTCAGATTATAATTTATTTAGGGGCCAGTTACATCAAGATCATAGTTTTCATTTCTGTAAATGAAGTAGTTTCAATTTAAAAAAAAAATCATCCCTGAACTTTATTCTATTGCTCATAGACCCAGTTTTAGAAATAATTTTTTCTCCTGAATAATGACCTCTGAGGTAGGGTTCACAGACTTGCTGATACTCCTCCACAAAAGTCTATTTGCATATTGAATATTTCGTTTCTATTTTTAATACTGTGTTTCTGAAGAATATTTTGCTTTAATTTTGGCCAATTACTTATGTAGCAAAGGATGTCAATCTTCTGGGTGTCCCTATTCTGCAGGGGAGCATCTGAGTGTAGACAGAGCTTGGTGTTTCCTAATGAGGGAAAAGTTATCCATTTGTGTGCTCACACTTCTGCATTTCATCCTGCAATATGAACAAACCTCATAACAGAAAACTGAACCAGGAGCTCCCTGAAGTGTCTGTGATTTTCAGTTTTAGGAATTAAAAAACAGATAAGAAACAGAGGAAAATGGATATTTTAAAGGTAATTGTTGAATGCATGTCCTTTACAGTAACAGCATCTTTTTCATGTGGTGTTTGACAAAGGATCTGCCAATGCTTAGCGAGGGCTGCAAAAGTCATTTCCTGCTGCCTGAAGCAGCCCATGCTTCTGGTGAGGTGAGAGCAGAGTTCAGAGTCATCTGTTACACGAATGAGAAGAGGCACATGGTTCAGGGGGAAAGCAGATGAAGAGGGTTTTCTTTCCACTCCAGTAACTCACAGCAGGTAGTATAGATTTATTTCCCCTTCTCATGTTACTTTCATTTTGTTGGACTGTTTCATGGCATTGCAGATACTACAAATAGGGATGTACTATCTAACTTGGGGAGTAGGAAAAAGCCCAATGGTTGTTACTTTGTTCAGACCAGTATTTTCCATTGCAGTATTCACTTCCAGTTAGAGGAAACTGTAGAGATGTTGCATCACTCCATAGCAAGTAATTTGAAAGTAGCCTCTTGTGTCTGTAAAGTTTGTTGGTAGATCTCAAGAAAACCTACAGGGCTTCATATAAATCCTTTTGCTTGAACATGTAAAACTTCTGCCAGGGGTCTAACACTTATACATTACCATTTTTTATTCCATTCTTTCAATTCCATCCCTGTTTCTTATCCCAACATATAAAGTCAAGAGTACCTGGTCACACCTGCAAAATCCCTTTACTATGCACTTTCAGGTACTCCCTTAAAATTAAGACTGGTCAAAAGATGAGTTTTCCCTTTCTGCTTCCACTTCCAGTCCCCTTTACCCTCTGTAATCTCTTACTCTGCCTCCCACCATACCCTAATACCACTTTGTCTCTTACATCCTCTAGAAAGAGGATTGGACTGAGCTGAGAAAACAGAATGAGGGTCTAGAGGCAGAAAATTATTTTGAAGTTAGGAAAGGAGATAAAACAGGGAAGAAACTTGAAAGTGGAGAAGCAAGAGGCACAGGAAATTTGTGGTAAATGTTGAATCAGTTAGGCAAAAATTTCTCAGGTAATGGACTATTGACAAACTCATCAACTTTTCATTGTTTTTTATTCACTATTTTTGTGCTATGGTGACAAATATTTTCTTGCTCTTTGGCTGGATGCCTCATAGTTTTTTTAAGGATGGGTATGAAAAAGAATAAGCTTCAAACATCATCCTGTGCACTGGCAGGTTTTGAGTTGCTTCCTCTTGCTTTAGCAGCAACATCAGTGAGAAAATCTATTTGAAGTTACTTTTATTCCAGCAGGTGTGTGTGGGGCTGTTCCCTCACTGGATGTCTAGCTGTCTTGCTTTGGTAGAGTTTGTACCATTACACCCTCTTAGCCTCCAAAACAGGGTGGTGACATCCACCTTATCTGTTGGAAATGACTCCTGATCTCAGTATGATGCCAGTTTGCATCTGCAAGTTTGTTAGAGCTTGGCTGGTTGTCCAGGAGCCACAATGTCCCAGGGATTGTTCTAGCAATTTAACAGTCTGAGAAACTCCAGGAGTGCTCCAAGTCACTCACTGATCAATTTATTAGTATAGATTTAGTTCAAGACTGTTTTTCCTCTAGAGTAAATGAGGAATTCTTTGCTATGAAAGATCTGGAATTTAAAACTCTACAGATGACACATCATACCATAATTCTGTGTTATTTTTTCAAAAGTGAATAATTTATGACTGTTCATCTAGACCTTGGCTTTTTCCAGTTTTGAAATAATCATGAAACTTGGACATACCTGAAATTCTCAGACGGGCTATATTGTCTCCTGTTTCATTTCTCAGATGCCAAAATTCTCTGAAAATTAAAAAAATTGAGAAATGGTTGAACATTTGTATGTACAGCATGAGCACCTGTAACTGCAGCATTTACACTTATTGATTCTATAGAGCTGGACCAATAATTTTGAGCAATGAGCTGCTTAGAAGAGGTCTGATTGTGTGGGTATGGATACTGGATCTGATCAGGCTGAGTTAGCCTGCTCCAGTGTTTTAGATTGTGCACGTCCAAACTGCTTCCCAAATCCCTTTCAATGCATGAAATTTTACTGCAGAAGTCTCTACAAGGCACTTGCACTCTGTGTGGAGCATTCGCATCTCAAATAAAACATTCTTGTCTCTACACCTGTTCACTAGATTTTTTGGTGTTCCTAATAGCAACAAGTGGAAAGAAAACCATCAGTTTGTAAAACTTATTGGTCGTCATGTTGTCTTGGGGTGACAGAACTATCCACCCAGATTTACAACTTGGTCAAGAATGAGCCTAGCAAGTAGTAGAGAAAGAAAACCAACCTTGGGAGTATGGTGGATTTTGCTTCATCATTTACAAAACTGGATACCTGGAGTTATCTGTCTCCTACATAGAGCTTATTTTGGGACAGTAGAGCTCAAACTTCAAAATAACAGGCAACTATGGAACTTTTTGTAGTGGGATGGATAGGGTTTAAAATATATTTTTCTCTTCCATTTCAGTCCATTCTACAGTTAATAACAGAGTGGCCATCCTAATTTATTGAACTTCAGGTCTCTAAATTTTCTTACCTTGAAGATTTAGCTGATAGCTGTGACACCTTTCCATATGCAGATACGATTTCATTAAAAGTCATCTACCTATTGCTGGGTCAGCATTACAGTAGCCTCAGTTCTCATTACTGTATGACAGCAGATGTGAGATGCTGACATTAGAAAGACAGAACTATTTTAGCCAAAAATATTTTTTTTCTCCCATTGTTACCCTCATTTCTCACTTCCAACTCTATTATTTCTACTCTCGGTTTTTCTGTGCTTTGATTTTCCTTCTGTACATTTTTAATTTTTCCTGTATTGCCTTGTTTTCCCTTGGCATAAGTATTCTCATTTCTTTCACATTTTTTATATACCTCTGGAGAAATCAAAATACTGTCATTAATTGAAATAATTGCATTTTAAGTACATGCGAAACAAACCATGTGATCCTACTCTTTCTTGCCGTACATATTGGAACTTGCAGTCACATGTTCGCAACCAGCCTCCTGTAAAAATTCTGCACAGAAATATGTACAGTGGCCTTTTAGACGTTATTTCTTATGTGTCTGTGTAGTTTTGAGCAAATTTCTGTAAGGCTACACAGATAATTTGGTATGTATGACCTGCTCATTGGCTTGTTTCTTCAACTCCACACACAATGCATTTATCTGCTACAAAATTATATTTATCTTAGTTTTAGCCTCTTTTTGTTGAGGACTCCTGTCCAGCCATATGTCAGACTATCGAAAATGCAGCAAGCTGGTGACAGAGGATTCAGACTCAGATGTTTGTGGATGCCAAAGCATTTAAAAATATTAACAGATGCATAGTCTAATTTGTATGAGGGCCGTGGAAAAAGAATGAAGGAGAGAAATTACTTATTTTTAGGACTCTTAGAAGAAGGTTGGTACAAGCAGTGTAAAAACTGTTGGGACTCAGGAAAGCTCAGTGGTTCTGCGAATTCAGTGGTGTGCCCACACAAAAAGAAAAGAAACTGGAAGGAAGAGCTTACTTTTTTTTTTTTTTTT